>WBMY01012591.1:0-59356 GCA_013397315.1 Donacobius atricapilla | reverse complement strand
TAACCCCCCCCCCCCCCCAACCTGCAGGGGGATTCCAGGCTGGAATTCTGGCATCCGGACTCAGTTTCCATGGACTGAAATGGTTGTACTCCCAGAAAACAACAAAATATTGCTTTTTACCCTCTCAGTTCCCTCCCAGCATTCACAGAACCCCAGAATGGTTTGGGATGGGAGGGATTTTAGGGATTATCCACAGGCAGGGACACCCTCCACCATCCCAAGCCCATCCAGCCTGGCCTTGGACACTTCCAGGGATTCAGGGGCAGCCACAGCTTCTCTGGGCAAAGAACAAATTGTGGATGTGGGGAGGAGTTTGTTTTAGTCTCAGATAAATAGATTTAATTGTTGCCTTTGGTGCATCCAGAGTGAGGATGGAATTTACTGTATGGGAATTTTGATACATAATTAAGTAATCCTACTGGAATCCTACAGAACTATCAGCCCCAGTATTAATAACTCGTGGTAGAGTTGAAGAAACGTGGAAAATGAGTGTCCAGGTAAATTCTTTCCAGTTTTTGATGTATAAAAGCAACTTCGTTATTACCTTGACTTTGAGTGGAGTTCCTGCAGGAAGAGGTGGCCCAGCCAAACATTCCCAGCCATTTTCTTCTGAAAGGGAACAGTTATCTGAAATTAAATCTAATGAAACTCTATCTGAAATTAATTCTAATTACACTTTGGAAGGTGGGGTCGGAGGTTCTTCACCAGCAAATCCTTCCCAAATAATTGTTGAAGAGACATCCAGAAGTTTCCAGAGGGCTAAATGTGCTCACTCCTTTTCCCCCTCCTTTCCACATGGATGATATCCTATTTTGCTGAGTCCTTAAATAAGAGCAGAACGTGTCTAGAGAACAATAAAAAGCAAGGGAAAAGAGATGCTGTTCCTGCAGCACGAAGGGGGAGTGATTCCAAGCAGAAACTGTTTCTATTTTGAGGTTTTCCTCTCTTCCCCTTCCCAGTGGTGCCTGTTTGGGGTTGTTGGAGCATGTAAACAATGACGTGGGAGAGTGCTTTGTCCTTGACCTCTCAATCCTGATCCCCGGGGGAATCCCGCGCTGCAGCTCCAGGAGAGGCCGAAACAGCTCCGAACTCTGCTGGGGAGGGAAACTGAGACCAGGGCCGGAGCTCTCCCTGCCCTCCCTGCTGCTCCCCCTGCCCGGGATGCTGCTGCTCCCGGAGATCCAGGCCTCTGGAGCAGCTTCATGACACTGCTGCAATTAACTTCTCTGCCAGCTGCAGGGCAGAGTCCTTCCTGCCTGGAGAAGGGCTGGAGTGCCTGTGGCACTGGTCAGTGCAGAGCTCTTTTCTGTCTGGGCATGCCAGGGGCACCTTCCACCATCCCAGGTGGCTCCAGCCTGGCCTTCGACATTTCCAGGGATGGAGCAGCCACAGCTTCTCAGGGAATTCCAATCCAGCCGGGAATTCCTTCCCAGCATCCCACCCAAATCTCCCTTTTTCCAATTTGAAGCCATTCCCTGTGTCCTATCCCTCCATCTCTTCTCCCCAGCCCCTCTCCAGCTCTCCTGGAGCCCCTTCAGACCCTGCCAGGGGCTCTGAGCTCTCCTTGGAGCGTTCTCCTCCCCATTCCCAGCTCTCCCAGCCTGGCTCCAGAGCAGAGACATCTCACCTAAAAAAAGTCCTCTTTGTACTGAGCTTTAGAAGTCTCCAAGCCCCCCAGAGGGCTGTGTCCAGTATGTCCCTCAGGGTCCCATCCTCTTCAAATCCAAGTTTTATCCTCCATGGCCTGTCACCCCCTGTACCTCCAGACACATCTGGGGTATGAAATTCCTGCTGGGAATCAGCTCGGCAGAAGGTTCTGCCTGACTGGGGGAAAGCAGGGATGACAGGGTTGTTTTGTACTTCCGTAGTTTCCCTGTTTGACTGGAATATTCTTGATTATTTCCGCTGGCTCTCACCCCTCCTCCTTCTCAGTAAAACGACAGAAAAAAAAAAGTAATCCAGCAAAGACTGGCACTTTTCACCCTTCTGCCTGTGCTGAAGTTTCCAGCAGCCTCGCTGGTGTTCTGATCTAATTTCTGTGAAATTCCCATTGTTCGCAGAGTTCCTGCTCCTCTCGGGCTGTGCCCCTTTCAGGAGCCATCGTCTTCATCCCTCTGTGCCCGTGTTCTGCCTCCTCTCAAAGGCATCTTCCTCTTGAAGTGCATTTTCCTTCTTCTCTTCAGCTGGGCAAGGAAGTGGCAGCTGTGATGGGGAGAGGGGAGGCTTTGCAGGCTTTGCAGATTCTCCCTTTCATATTTTTCACTCGGGGCTCTGCCGTCGCTCCTTGCGAGGCTCAGTCCCCGCAGAGCCGACCCTGCTGCTCCTCCCGGGGCTGCCGGCACGGGGAGCCTTTGAAACACTCATGGAAAAGAGGCTGGGATGGCTGGGGAAGCAGTTTTGTGGTTTTTTTTCTGTAGTCCGTAGCCAGGATTTACCAGGAATGAGCATTGAACGGAGGTGACCTGCAAAGCAGGGCCCTTCCTGTGCACCCCACCTGCTGCTCTCTCCAGGAGCTGTTGGATTATTGATTTCATGGAATTCCAGAATGGTTTGGGTGGGAAGGGACATTAAAAACCTTCCAGTGCCACCCCTGCCATGGCAGGGACACCTCCCACTGTCCCAGGCTGCTCCAAGCCCAATGTCCAGCCTGGCCTTGGGCACTGCCAGGGATCCGGGGGCACCCACAGCAAATCTGGGAATTCCAGCCCAGCCAGGAATTCCCAATCCCCAATCTCCCATCCATCGCTGCCCTCTGGCAGTGGGAAACCATTCCCTGTGTCCTGTCCCTCCATCCCTTGTCCCCAGTCCCTCTGCAGCTCTCCTGGAGCCCCTTCAGGCCCTGCCAGGGGCTCTGAGCTCTCCCTGGATCCTTCCCTTCCCCAAGCTGAACATTCCCAGCTCTGAGCCTGCAGGAAAGATGGACAGAGCTGGAAAGAGAGGATTTCCAGGGGGTGGAGGGACAGGACACTGGGAAAGGCTTCCCACTGCCAGTGGGCAGGGATGGATTGGGAATTAGGAATTCCTGGCTGGGAGGGTGGGAAGGGACTGGGATGGAATTCCCAGAGAAGCTGTGGCTGCAGAAACGGGTGGTGCTGAAGATGAGAGCGATCCACGCCAGGCTGGCTCTGTAGAGGAAAGGGGTTTATGGGGTAGAAAGCCCCAGCAGGTGACAGCAGTGACTGTGCTGGGATCTCCCTGGCAGCCCCCATGGATTTCTGAGCTCCACGAGGAACAAACATTGACGGGGAAGGGCTGGAACTCAGCGTCCTCTCTCTGAAGTTCAGAGCCGTAATTCCCATTTCAGAGGGGGGTTTGCTCCTCCTCCCTTGAGGTTTGACTTCAGTGCCTGCTCTGGCCCTCCCAGGGAGCGGAGGGGACTCACGGGAGGGTGGCAGGAGCCTGCAGACACCCGGGCTGGCTCCATCCCCTGGGAAGGTGCTGTTTGTCCCCGTGCCAGGCCGAGTTTGTCTCTCTGCTCGTATCAAACGGCTGGAACTGAGCTCTCCCCTCCACCAAACCACTGAGAAACCTCAGCCCGAAACCTTCAGGAGGGTCTCCCGTCTCCTGAAGCTGCTGTTCCTGGTGGATGCTGCTCCAAAGAACAGAGAGGGGAGAGCAAAAGATAAAAGAGAAAAATTAAACTGTTTATGAAAGTTTCATCAAAGCCCTGTTTGTGATGCTGAAGGGAATCTTGGCTTACCTTGACACAAACTTCATTCATAAACTCAGCTTCATTATTTCCCAGCCTTATTTCTGAAAGACTTTGTCAGCAGCTTGCCAGCTCGGAGAGACAAGCTCATGATTTGCTTTCTTCTGTGACTAATCCAGATACTAAATACTGGCATTTATGTGCCTCTCGTCAGCCCAGATCTCTGTGCATGTCATTTCACTTGGCTTGAGTAAGGGAAAAAAAGCAATAAATAGGAATATTAGTGCTGTAATTCCTTCCCTCTTCAGGACATGGAGCTTCTCAGACTTTACAGACTCTAAAGTAGCGCTGAGAAGTTGAACAAGAAGCTTGAGATCAAACAGCTCCAGGAGAAGCTCTTGGAATTATTTGGAAAGCTGAGCATGACTGGTAACATCATTAAACTGAGCCTGGGTTTGATTGATGTCCTGGGAACAGGGATGCACTCTCCATCCTTCCACACACTTTGAAAAGTCTGGGATTGTCTCTGGGTTTTTTGAGAATAAGTGATTTTGTTTATTCACAGGGAATAAAATTGTGGGATCTGATTCCAGGTGGGAATAAATCCTGTTTGTCCCTCAGAAATGTCAGTGGACACATGTCCTGGTTTGGAAAGACGGGTGTCTGCCAGGGAAAGCTGGAGCCTCCCTTGGAATGGAGAATGTAAACCCCCTCCCTCCAAATTATTATAATTTTGAAATTATGAGGGCTTTCAGGTGGAGATATGGGAATAGGAATAACAGTTCTTTACTAGGACCTCCTGTTACCTTTGGTACCCCAGTTCCGGGTAAAATGAACCCATTGGATCACAGAATTCCGGAATGGTTTGGTTGGAGGGACCATAAATCCCATCTATTGCCATGGGCAGGGACACCTTCCACTGTCCTAGGCTGCTCCAAGCCCTTTCCAACCTGGCCTAGCACACTTCCAGGGATGGGAAGCCTCATTCCCCTTCATGGAAGATCCCTGGGGGTTTGTCAGGAGCTCTTGGGATGATCTGGTCCCCCCTTCCTGGCTGGAGGGGCTGCCCAGGGCCATGTCAGGTTCTGCCTGGATTTGCTGCCTGTAATTATTCCTGCTGCCATTCCAAGCCTGGATCGGGTAGGCATTCCCGAACTACGTGCTCTGAACATTTCTTCTTCCCCAAACTTTTTATTTTCTTGCTGAGGGGAAAAAAAAAAAAAAAAAAAAAGCAGTTGTCAGGGCAGGCTTGTTTTGCTTTGCCGAAGTTGAAGCAAGAAGAACTCTCTCATTCTGTTTGATTAGAGTGATAAATATGGATGTGTTCCAGCCTAAATATTTCATGGGGAAAAACGCTCTGTTCCCTTAGTGCTCCCATTAGTGGCACAGGGGGTCCCCAGCCCACCTGCCACCACCCTGTCCAGGTGGGATTTGAGCTCCTGGATTTCCTAACAGCTTTTGCTGGACCCCTGCTCCCATGGGACAGTCACTTCCACTGCCAAACTGGGAAAACTGGAGAGGGATTGTGAGGATGGATCTTTTAGGACCTAAGTAGGTCCCAGAATTCTTCGTTCCTGTCATAACCCAGCAAAGTCTCTCCTTTTTCCCAGATAATGAGGGATTTGCAGTGTTCCTGGTGAAAAACAGGGATGAGACCTCCCCTTGCTGTGCTCATTCCGCTGGGCAGGACCTTGGATCACCTCAGGTGGTTGGCACAAGAGAGAGCCAGCGAGGTCAAGCGTCCCAAGGGAGCTCTCAGTGTTATCCCTGAGTGCAGAAAAAGTGAAATCCTGGATTCGGAGGGGACCTTGGGAGTGCAAGATGCCCAGGGAAGCCCCTGGGAGCTGGGTTGATCCCTCTGGGCTGGTGGGGAGCACTGGGCACCTCGGAGGTGCTGTGGTGGCTTTGGGGTCAGTGCTGCTGCCTGGTGTCCCTGGAGAGCTTCCCAAAGCTGCCCGAGAAGATTCCAAACCTGGGAATTCCTGTCTTGTCTTTCCCAGACTGTGGCTTTGCCCTGGTTTCTGTGCCCGCAGCAGATCATGGAGGTGGGAAGGGCTGGGTGCCCCTTTTCCCTGTGGAGCTTGGCCTGGTGGCCTGGCTCGTCCCTCATGGATCAGAGGTGTCCCTGGGCTGCTCCCAGGGGAAAACCCACCTTGGGAAGGAGCCACGCTGCCCTGCTGCTGCTCCTGCAGGATGCAGGGGCCGGGATCGGCATCTTCCCACCACGAAACGGGAGCGTGGTGCGTTCTGTGGAAACTTCCTACTGGAGAAAACGTGGACTTCTTCACTTCCCTGTGGGACAGAGCTGGTTTTCACTTCCCCCGGAAGCATCTCCAGCAGCTCCACAGATGGGATTTGCAGCTCCAGCTGCTTCCCACACAGCGGCCTCAGCCCTCCAGAGGGTTAGGCGAGCCCAAGGTGCCACTCCAAGTCACAATTCCCGGGGCACTGACAATCCAGGGAGACCTGGAAGGCAGAGCCAGGGGTTCAGCGCTGCTGGAGGCTCAGAGAAGTTTCTGTCTGCCCGGAGCTCTCAGCTCTGCACACTTTGATCCTTTGTGCCTCCAGATTTCTGCGGAATGGCTCGTCCCAGCACAAGGAAGAACAAAAAAATTGCTCCTTAAAGAAGAAAGGATGAAACGAGATAAAGAAGCTCAAAGCAGCTGCCAGCACTGGCTATCTAGAAAGGAGCAAGAAACTACCAGGCGGAATCTGCTATTCAAATCTCCAAAGGTTTTCCAGGGAGAACACATTGATCTCCTGGACAATGAGGCTCCATAATTTCCTACTTTGTGCCAGTGAAATATCCAACAAAAGCCCCAGGATTTAACAGCCGGACTTGTTGCTTGATAGTTTCAGATCTCGCCGTGGTCTGCGCAGAAAAAGAGGGTTCATTGTGAAGGATCTAAACCTGAAAGTTTCCTGTCACCTTAGGAAACTTTTAAAAATAGTTTGAACCTTCAAAGGGAACCTGGAAGTTCAAGGGAAGGTTTGGAGATGACACATCAAGGACTGGCCTCAAAGTCTTTGCTTTGTCAGTGGTTTTGAAGATTAACACAAAACCTGTAATAAATTAATCTGCTTACATTGGGGTTGGGGTGAATAAGGAAATTAATCTAGGGATGAATCAAAAGCCCTGTGGATGTCTGGAAGGACACAAAGGCTTTTGTCTCTCTCTCATCAGTCCTTGGGTTTCCCAGATTGGCTGTGGCTGCCCCTGGATCCCTGGCAGTGCCCAAGGCCAGGTTGGACACTGGGCTTGGAGCAGCCTGGGACAGTGGGAGGTGTCCCTGCCCTGGCAGGGGTGGCACCGGGGGGGATTTAAGGTCCTTTCCCATCCAAACCAGTCTGAGATTCTGGGATTCTTTCCCTGCCTGCTCGGTTTGCTTCCTGTCAGTGACAACGACACAAATCACGTTAATACTCATCTGAGGCAGCAAAGGACCATAAGATTTCCCCAATTTGACCTTGTTTGGATTCAATAAATTGGTGTCTCTTTCACTGATCCTGATGCCTGAAGTTTTATCTCCCGTGTATTTCAGGCTCTGTGCTGCCCAGGGGTGCAGCTCTGAGCTCACACTCAGTGTCACTCAGCTCTGCACACAGCAGGGACACAAAACAAATCCTTCTCCTGCTGCACACCAAGGACAGCTGGGACAAGTGTTCAGGCCCAAAAGCACCAACAAGGCCGGGCTGGAGGGAGAAAACAAGAAGGGTGGGACTGCAGAACCTGGAGCTGGAATTGGACAATTAAACCCCAGTGTGCAAATGGACCAAAACTTATAAAAGTGTGAGACGTTGTGACTGGCCTTCTATTTTGTGACCATTTTGGGTCCATTTTGGGTCCACCTTGGGTGCAGCCCTGGCCAGGCTCTTGTCCTGCCCAAGGTGTGTCCTTAAAGGGCTTTTAATAAATCTCTGCTTTATTCTCCAGCCCTGTCCAGTCTGTTCCAGGTCAGCCCTCCCAAGGCATTAATTCAACTCCTCAGACCCAGCTCGTGCCCCCGACCAGTGTCCCAGTGGCATCAAGCTGCTGGAGCAACTGGAAAATGGGATGTTGGACAGCTCCCAGCTGGAATCGTCCCTGTGGATACTCCGGGGGAAGCTGCCCTCCTTTGTTTCTGTGATATACAGCCCATTCTACCCTTTCTGTAACTGTGAACCTGCTGCTTCTTGCTGGCAGATTTACACTTCTCCAGAATCATCATAAAATCCACGATCTTATTATAAAATACAACGTTTGGAGCACACTAAACAGGTGTCAGGTGCTTGCTGCAGGAATGAATTTAACAAGCATTTAATAAACCATCTGTATTTAGAATCTGAACTAGAGGAAAACAGCAAAACTCGAGATTTTGATCATAATCAGTCACACATTTTGTGAGCGTTGAACATACAGACCTGCTCCCAAAACACAATTAACCTGCAGTCTGTGCTTATATCTCAGGGTTTTAATGAAATGGGAATTTGATCAGGATGGCAGCTCCTTTATTGTGCAGCATGTCTGGGGTTTGCAGGGATAGCAGGTGGGAAGTTTGCAGTTATTCAGGACCAGCCCTGAGTGACCTCTCATTTAAACCAAGTCCTGGCTGAGCAGGGATTTGAAATGTCAGGAATGTTGTGCTGAAATTAAGGGGAAAAAAGCGTGGCATTTGGAACATCAGCAGATTTCTGGCCTGGGGCAAGGCAGAGTGAACTTTCCAGCAGTGGAACTCGGTCAGGATGAGTCCTGCTGGGGGATCCGTGGGGATGTGGGAAGGGCCAGGCCCGGATACTGGGAAAGGTGGAGCAGATGTGGAGCAGGATGGGGCTTGGAGCATCCTGCTCCAGGGAACGTGTCCTTGGAATGACCCAGGAGCTGGGTGATGGTGGCTGACATGGACATACGGACATCAGGAGGAGACTCAGCTCCTCCTGCCTCTGCTCCCCCTGGGATTCCATGATTCCACGGCGGAGTCTGGTTTCAGGAAGAGAAGAATTCTAATGAGATCTGTGACCTGAGGGGCAGAGGGAAAGGAGTTTGTTTAATTTTTAAAGCAAAAAGCTCCCAGTCCTGCTGGTAGCTCTGCCTGGAGAGCAGGGACATTCCACCCCAGCCACTCCATGAGGTCCAGTGTGTTGTCCTGGGAGCTCAGGCTTTGTAAGATGGGATTGAAAGGGAATCGCAAGGGAGGAGTTTCCCACCACCGCAGTCTTTCCATCCCTGCTGGGGTGGGGGACAGGGATCAGCATCACTCCCTGCCTCTCCAGCTGCTCCTGGAGGCAGTTTGGGGCTGGAGCATCTCAAAATCTGGGAATGTCACCGTTCCTCTGACTAGGGTCAAAATCCCAAAATCTGGGAACATCACCCTTCCTCTGACCAGTGGAGCTGCAAGCTCACCAGGAAGTGGGATTCCTTTCTTTATAAAAGAAGCTTAATTAATCATCAGTCTCATCCCTTAATGAGAGATGCTGTTTCCATGGTCTGGACTGCTCCTGGCTATGCCTGGGGAATCATCCAGGTGGACATTCCTGCCTTTAAATCATTATTAATGGCAGGATTTTCACAGCTGTATCAATAGCCTGGCGCTTCTCCACTCTTCAGTGGACTTTGAAGCTCTGGCTCTGCTGAGCAGCCAAATAAAGGGGCACAGGGAGCTGGATTTCACTCATTAATAATTAGTGATGAGCTCTGCTAAGTGGCTGAAGGTCAAGATCCGCCGAAAAGTTGGGAGGAAGAATCCAGGCCGTCATTTGATTTGAGTCAGGAGCTGAAACCCTCTGCACATGGTGTGAGGAGAGCAAACCCCACACAATTCCCCTGGAAAATGCATCCCGAAAGCCCAAAGAACTTGGGCTCACCCCGGGCATCCTCCTTGGCCTCAAGGTCTGGATGAAGAGCAGCCCAAGTGTCACCAAAAACTGCGTGAAAAACAAAACCCCCCCAACAACGTTTTTAATGGCAGAGAGCCAAGGCGCCGCTTTATTTTCTGGCCGGGATGTTGTTCTGGCTGGGATGCACCACAGAAATCATCCACACACAGCTTGGGGGTGCCGAGAGAATCATTCCATGACACATGACATTTACTAGATTTTTCAGATCTTTTATACAGTTAAAGCCCGTAGAAACGAATTGGGGCAGTGTTCATTGGTGCCAGGCTGCAAATGCTGAGTTCTTAGCATTTGGTCTCCTATTGGATCTGGATTTCTTTGCTTCTGATGTTAATGAAATCTTCATTCCTCGATTTTCTTATCAGTCTTTTCCGGAGCTGTCTCTTCTCTGCCAGAGGCAGAGTCTGGGGTAGGTGTTGAGAGATGGCCACTGACGCTCTGTGGTTGTTGCCCTGAGGGCTTTTCATCTTTCTGGGTGTCTTTGGGCTCCTCCCAGTCTGCTGGGACATTAAATTCATCAGGCCTTACCTGGAGAAACGACGCCCTGGAATAAAGCTTCAATTCTCTTCCCCCAGGGCAAAGGTGAACAAACTTGGCTAAAGTTGTACAAACATTTTTAAACTGGTGTTTTCCAACACAAGTGTCACCGAAACTGCGGGGAAAACGAACACTGTCCAACATTTTAGTGTTAGAGGGTCAAGGCATTACTTTATTCTGGCCAGGATGTGCAGCAGAAATCTTTTCATCCACACATAGCAGAGAAAATCATTCTGTGACACCGGTCCTTGTGTTCCTGATAAGAGGAATCCTTTGAGCAAATTCAATTAGGGAGCTGCAAACTTTGTTCAAATTCAAATTAGCTCCTTGACGGCCAAACTAGAAATTATAAATGAATAGATTACAGCTTGTTTTCAAGTACTAATAATTGTTTTCCTCATCAAAGAACGGGATGGATTGCTTTGTGTGGTCTGGCTAAAAAGCCTGGGCTGTGCTCCAGGGGGGTTTGGGATCCAGTGGCACCAGGGAGAGGAGATTGGGAAGGGATTGGGGGGAATTTGGGGGGCTTTGAGAGGCCATGGATGAAGGAATGGCTTTGAACTGGGTTAAGAGGGGTCTTGGGAAGGAATTCCTGGCTGGGAGGGTGAGGAGGGGCTGGGCTGGAATTCCCAGAGCAGCTGTGGCTGCCCCTGGATCCCGGGCAGTGCCCAAGGCCAGGTTGGACATTTGGAGCAACCTGGGACAGTGGGAGGTGTCCCTGCCAGGGCAGGGGTGGGAATGGGGGGGGGATTTAATGTTCCTTCAACCCAAACCATTCTGGGACTCGATGAAAGCCGATTTGCGTCCATGACCTCTCTGTGCAGCAGTTAAAAGTTTTGCATTCTTGTAATCAGCGCCCTAAATTTATGTTTGGAAGTTCACCACTGAAGAGCTCGCTTTAAAAAGCGTTTGCCTCCCGAATTCGGTCTCAAGTGCCAGCTCTGGCTGGCTCCTGAGTTCAGCAGCAAGATAATGACCTCCAAATTACCAACCCTCCGTGCTTTGCAGTCCATCCACTCACTCCAAGGCAATTATTCCCTGCTCTGGATTCATGAGGAGAAGAATTCTAATGGAATCTGTGACCTGAGGGCAGAGGGAAAGGAGTTTGTTTGTTTAATTTGCAAAGCAAAAAAGCTCCCGGTCCTGCTGGCAGCTCTGCCTGGGGAGGAGGGACACTCCACCCCAGCCACTCCATGAGGTCCTGGTGTCTCTTTCCCCCGGTCTTGCTCCATCTTTTCCTTGTAAATGGAAAAAAACTCTGGCACAGGGTGCCCAGAGCAGCTGTGGCTGCCCCTGGATCCCTGGCAGTGCCCAAGGCCAGGCTGGACACTGGGCTTGGAGCAGCCTGGGGCAGTGGGAGGTGTCCCTGCCATGGCAGGGGTGGAACGAGATGGGATTTAATGCTCCTTCCAACCCAAACCACGCTGGAATTCTGTGAGTGCACCTAAAGCAAATTTCATACTCCGAGGGTGGATCATTACAATAAAAATCCGAGGTTTCGTTGTGTTAATTAAACATTCAGATAGTTTTGTGTGCCCGCCCTGAAACCCCACAGGTTTTGGCAGGTGTTTGGTGCCAGCCTGGCCATGGCACCCACGAGCAGCAGGGCTGGCTGTGACCCTGGGGGGCTGTCATATGGCCTTGGCTGTTTCCCAGTAGGAAATTTGGGAAGTGATTGTGGCCTGGAGCAGCTGGAGACATGTGTCCATGCTCAGCTGAGCCTGTCCTGGGTCTGGAGCTCATTCTCAGCCCAAACCGAGCTTCCAGCCCTGCTCTGGGATCTTGTGCTGCCTTTGAGCCATCCCGGGGCATCCTGGGCTGGGGTCTCATTCCTGCTTTTCCCTCAGACAGGAGCTGGGAGCTGCCTGTGCTCCTCAGGGATGTGGGAGCTGTTCAGTGATTCCCAATCCCTCAGCACAGCGCTTCAGGAATCCTCTCAGCTTGGTGTGGCAGGGCACAGAAACTGCAGCAGGCCCCAGAATTTCCTCTGTCTCCCAATCCCAGACTGGTTTGGGTGGGAAGGGACCTTAAATCCCATCCCATTCCCACCCCTGCCATGGCAGGGACACCTCCCACTGTCCCAGGCTGCTCCAACCCCAGTGTTCAGCCTGGCCTTGGGCACTGCCAGGGATCCAGGGGCAGCCACAGCTGCTCTGGGCACCCTGTGGCTTTTTTTTCCCCAACCTCACAGGACAAATGTGCTTTATTGTGCTCACACTGAGTTTTGTGTCATTTAATTTGTGCCTCTGTCCTGGCAGCGGGCAGCACTGAGAGGAGCCTGGCTCTGCCACCTCCTGTCCCTCCCATCAGGAATTTATCCACGTGGATGAGATCCCCCTGCACTAAGATACAACCCAGGCTTGCAAAGTCCAACATTCCCGGGGCAGGGAGATCCATAATGAACTCCAGAGCTCAGTATGGCCCCTTGAGCTCACAAACCTCCCACAGACAACATTTTTGGGACAAATATCTCCCTTTCTCTTTCTGCCACAAATGTCTTTGATGCTGAGACTGAGCCAGGAAAGGTTAATTTGCTGGGAGATACTGGTGAGGGAGAAGTGAGTGAATGGTGACTAAATCATGAACAAATCTGAGAAATCACTTCCTTAATTGTCAGACTCAAGGTAAATCCTTTTTTACTGCATGTAGTAAAGGGAAAAGCAGGCATTTAAATTCTGCACTTTGTGCTTTGGGCACATGAGGGGAAATTTTTCTGGTCACTGAAGGTCAGCAGTACAATTCCATCTTTAATTCCCCTCCTGCTGGAGAGGCCAGGGAGGTGTCCAGGCTGGGATAAACTTGGTTGGTTACAGCAACCTCCAGCACAAGGAAGGAAAATTTCAATTATCCAAGAATGAGAATTGGTGGCTAACTGAGGAGAGCTGAACTTTAACTGGTGGCCTGAGAAAAAAACAGGGATTTTGCCTTGTGGAAAGGACTCATTTGCTGAGATGTGCCAGGGGAAGAGATGTCAGGTTACCTGCAGGTGATAAAACAAGTGGAACGTGAATCCCGTGATGCTGTAGCACAGAATTGCCACTCCCTGGGATCATTAGGAAAGCTGGAGAGATAAAACAGGGATATTTTGCCTCTATTTTATATTTTAAATGATCTGCCCCACCTGAGCACAGGAGGAGGGATAGAAAGGTTCAAATCCCTGAGTGTGTCAGGGCTCATTCCCCGTGCCCTGTCCCTCCATCCTGTGGGAATTCCAGGCACAGAACATTCTCAAAACCTTGTGCACACTGGTCCAAATGTGGCAGTGAATTCAGGGTTTGACCTGAGACCTTGGAAAAGGCTTCCAGATTTAGAGACCCTAGGCAAGGATGTGGGTTTGTAGTTTAAGCAGAAACATGTTAAGCTAGGTAGTGGAAAGTTCGAGGGTTTAAAGTTTAAGATAGAGACGTAGTTATAAAGGTAATAAGAAGTGTTAAGGTGTAGTTCTGTAAATTTGTCTGTCATGAGATGATTGGTTTAAAAAGTCCTCATTGTGGCAGGATGTGTGATACAAATTAATTAGGGGTTGGTGGGATAGTAAAAACATTCTTTGTGGCAGTAGTTTATTGGCTAATTCACCTTTAAAAGAGACCTCGTAGCTACAGATCTTGTGACCACTGACCACTGACCACGAACTCCTGGTGAAGATGTTCTCACCCTTCATGAGACTGAGGCAATAAATAATGCATTAAACATCTCTCGATGGTGCCGTCTGTCTTAAAATCCCGATACCATCCCTTGTCCCCAGCCCCTCTCCAGCTCTCCTGGAGCCCCTTCAGGCCCTGCCAGGGGCTCTGAGCTCTCCCTGGAGCCTTCTCCTCTCCAGGGGAACATTCCCAGCTCTCCCAGCCTGGCTCCAGAGCAGCTCCAGCCCTCAGAGCATCCATGGACTCCTCTGGACTGTCTCCAGCAGCTCCAATTTTCCACCCTGCTGGGTTTGAAGCGCTGATTGAGCTGATGAGGGGAGCAAATGAAGTGGAGAAGTGGACAAATATTGTGGTTAATCTGTTTGGGGATTATTGCCCCCGTGTCCACGCGCTTGTTTGCAGGGTGTCAGAGCAGTGTTTAATAAATGAATGAGGTGCTGGGGAAGGACTGGAGTTCCCTGAGTGGCTGCAGGGCGTTTGTCCCCTAACCTCGGGGCAGCAGTGATGTTTGGACCCTGGGGGTTCACTGCTCATGAGGAGGGGACGAGGACTGATCCTGCTGGGGCTCAGGATGCTGGGGAGTGCCTCTGGAATAGCTAAATCCAGGTTTCTGTGGTGCTGAGGAGCCCGGCCGCCTTCCAAAGGGAATTCTGCGTCCCAGCAGCTGTGGCTGCTGCAGCTGCTCCATCTCAGGTCGCTCTCACCAGTCTGGGGGGAACCTGAGCTTGGCTCTGGGCGAGGTCCTTGGAGGCTGGATAAAGCACAGCCTCCCTCCCAGTTCAGCCCCAGTGCCACTCTCGGTCCCAGGCATCCGTGGAGCCCCTCTGGATGCTGCTCTGCCTCAGCCCCACTCCCTCCTCTGCTTGGCCACAAAGGAAAGCCATTCTCTTTTTTTTTCTTTAGGAGTGGGGGTTCTTTGCTTCAAACACTTGGTTTGAGCTGACCCAGAGATGCTCTCACAATTCATCATCTCATGCCCTGCACAGGCTGAGGCCCTTGTTCTGCGGGCAGCTTTTAATGGATCATCTCACCAATGTCTCCAGGTTTTCCATGACTTTCCATCCCCCAGGCAGCAAACAGATGTGCTGGGCTGCGGTTGCTGTTGCTGTAGATTAAGGGCAGCGTTGCCTGAAATAATAAATCTCTGTTAGACAGAAGAGAGGAATAAAAGCTGTTTGTGTGCTCTGGTCTGTGCTCAGGGACCAGAGAAGGGTTGGGTCCCTTTGCCACCTCGCTCAGGTCGGAAGAGTTTTCCCAGCTGTCCTCCCAGGCAGACAGAAGGTGGTGTCTGCTGCCAGCCGCCAGAGCTGGAGGAGGGCAGGAATGGATGGGAGATTGGGAATTGGGAATTCCTGGCTGAGAGGGTGGGGAGGGCTGGGCTGGAATTGCCAGAGCAGCTGTGGCTGCCCCTGGATCCCTGGCAGTGCCCAAGGCCAGGTTGGACATTGGGCTTGGAGCAGCCTGGGACAGTGGGCGGTGCCCCTGCCATGGCAGGGGTGGCACTGGGGGGGATTGGAGGTCCCTTCCAATGGAAATCATTCCAGGATTCAGTGATTCCATGAAAGAAGAGGGTTATGGATTCTTTGAAGAGATTTGTGTTCGGGCTGGTAACAGCAGAAGTGCTGCTGTCAGTGGCACCCCTGACAGGCAAAGGGAAGTGCAGATAAGGAGCTGAAACCCGGGGCTGAGATTCACGTCCTGAGTAGTTTTATGCCAGGTTCCCGGTGTTGTTCTGCCCTCTGAGGTCCTGGGATTGGGTGTAATTTACACACAAATCAGCGGATCAGCAAGATCTGAAGCACCTCAGATTGGAGATAAAGAAATACCTTTGATTAATGGGCATGGCTGAGGCTCAGCGGCTCAGGGCTCTGGGAGATGGGCTCACAAGTTATAAAATAAGATGCTTTTCGGGCTCTGAATTGATTTAAATTTGGGTTGTATGAGAAAGGACCTTAAAGCCCATCCAGTGCCACCCCTGCCATGTCAGGGACACGTCCTACTGTCCCAGGCTGCTCCAAGCCCCGTCCAGCCTGGCCTTGAAAAGTTTTTGGAAGCTTTCAGTGAGTCATGGATGTTACCAGCGGCATCCCTCAATCAGTGCAGGGTTGCAAAGGAACCTAAAAATTATCTGTCCCATTCCTTTGGCACTGTAAAAAACAGGGAATGGTTCCCTGTCCTCCTGGAACAGTCCCAGCCTCTCCAAATTCTGTTGGGACTCACCACAGCCTTCCCTGAGTTTGCTTTCAGTCCCTTTATGCCTTTAAAAAAAAAATCTGTGGAAATAAACTGTAAATAAATACCTGGAGTTCCTTTGATCAGGAGGAACCAAATCCATGGATCCCCTGAATCACAGCGAATCAATTTGCTACTGTAATTCTTAGGGACTGAAAGATATGAATTTAAAATTCATTGCAATCCCTGCAGTCCTGGCAAATCATTTATTTTCTGATTAATGAGCATTGTTTACGCTGTTGGTATCTGAGTTCCAAATGAACAAAGCCCTTCCAAAGAGCAGCGTGAAATGCTGGATTTAAATCCTGATGTTTCTGAGGTTGTGGAAACCATGTCCAAGCTCAGAATATAAAAGGATTGTTTCCCTTGGTCCCTGCAAGCTTGGGATCAGCCCCAGTAGTGGTGGTGGGGTTTAATTCGCAATTAACAGGTGTTCATTTATGGCTCCTGCTGTTCTGTGGGATTTGTTGTGGCATTACACGGAAGTTGTAATCAAATCTATTGTAATCAACAAATTAATCAGGCAATTCTTGGTTCTGCAGGTCCAGAATGGATTCTGTGTCTCGTAGCATCGTTATCAAAGCGTGGCCCTACTGCTCAATTCTCGTTTCCACACTTCCCTGTGGCTGTGCTTTGTTTTCCTCCTCACCAAAAACCAGAGAGTGAAGGGAGCAGGGCAGAGGCTGAGGAATCCCGGGCTGGTTTGGGTTGGAAGGGACCTTAAATCCCAACCAGTGCCACCCCTGCCATGGCAGGGACACCTCCCACTGTCCCAGGCTGCTCCAAGCCCAGTGTCCAACCTGGCCTTGGGCACTGCCAGGGATCCAGGGGCAGCCACAGCCAATCTGGGAATTCCAGCCCAGCCCCTCTCCACCCTCCCAGCCAGGAATTCCTTCCCAATATCCCGCCCACATCTCCCCTTTTCCAGCTCAAAGCCATTCCCTGTGTCCTGTCCCTCCATCCCTTGTCCCCAGCCCCTCTCCAGCTCTCCTGGAGCCCCTTCAGGCCCCGCCAGGGGCTCTGAGCTCTCCCTGGATTTTTCTCTTCTCCAGGTGAACATTCCCAGCTCTCCCAGCCCCTCAGGTACAGGGATTTAGGCAGATTGAGGCAATGAACTGATTTGTGCCAGGCTTTTAGGGTGTCTTTAATCTCATAGAAAGGAGACAAGAGGCCCATGAGGAGCAGAAGGGAACACAATGGGATAATTGGATCAGGAATCCCAGGCCCTGGCCAGCCCAACTCCAGCTCACAGGAATCACATACAAAGAATTCACACCGAGCCAAGACAAAAATTCAGCCGTGCACAGTTAATGAGGAAGGAGACACAAAGGGGTGAATTTTTAAGTGCATCCATTAAGAAAAGTTCAAACGAGAGCAGCACAGTTGGGTGGAAGAGTTTGAGCCTCGTGGAGCCTTTGTGAGGCACGGGGACACACGGAGGGTTCCGCTCTTTGGGAAAAGTTTGGAAGTTCCCCTGTCAGGAAGGGCACTGCCTGGAAATGGAAACTCTTCTGAGAGTTCTCCAAGGCTGGCAAAGGATCCCTCCTCACTCCCAAAGTGTCGGGATGGTTCGGGTTTGGAGCTGGCAGAGGAAGGGTGACATCACTCTTTGCCTCCATCCCAAATTTGAGGGAATTCCTTGGGCTCTGGGAGCACTGGAGTTGTCTGGGTTTCAGGGAGGTTGGAGCCAATGAGGTGGTGGAGTCTCCATCCCTTAGGGATATGGCACTGGAGAGCCTGGAGAACACATGGGGCTGGGACAATGCTGGACTTGATCCGAGAGGTCTTTCCCAACCTTGGGTATTCTGTGATTCCCTGAAATGGCAAATCAGCCCAAAAAAGCAGAATTTTCATCCTTTAGAGCACTCGTTGTTAATCACATCCACCCCACCAGCTCCGCCTGTATCCACCCCTTTCCCTCCCAGGGAGTTCAGACTGGAAGAGCAGGAATTGCCTGAATCCCCCAGCTCACACCCCAAGGATTCCTTTGCCATCGGAACAGCCGAGTTTCCTTCAGCAGATTCATGCTCCAGGCCCTGTTTGCTGTCCAAGGTTCCACCCCAAGTCACACCCAAGGATCCCAAGGGAGCACAGCCTGGCCGGGGTTCCACTCCAAGCCCCATCCGTGTGATCCCAGGGATCCCAAGGGAGCACAGCCTGGCCGGGGTTCCACTCCAAGCCCCACCCCGGTGATCCCAGGGATCCCAAGGGGGCACAGCCTGGCCAGGGTTCCACTCCAAGCCCCACCCCGGTGATCCCAGGGATCCCAAGGGAGCACAGCCTGGCCGGGGTTCCACTCCAAGCCCCACCCCGGTGATCCCAGGGATCCCAAGGGGGCACAGCCTGGCCAGGGTTCCACTCCAAGCCCCACCCCGGTGATCCCAGGGATCCCAAGGGGGCACAGCCTGGCCAGGGTTCCACTCCAAGCCCCACCCCAAGTCACACCCAGGGATCCCAAGGGAGCACAGCCTGGCGGGGAAGGCTCTGCCCCTGCTTGGGAAGCACTAGGGATTGCCCAGTGCCGCTCATTTATCGCCCCCTTCCAGGCAGGGAACAAAAAGGTCATGGAAATCACAAGTGCTCTGTCTGGTTTTGTTCTTCCGGGCTTTGTTATGTTTAACGAGGGGCAGCAAAGCTCTGGCAAAGGAGATAAAACAATTCCTCTGCCGCTGGAGGTCGAGTGCCTGGGTTGTAAACACTTTGATGGGCTCCCACTGATGGCTTCCCACATTTCAGTCTTACAGCCACCCCGAGGTTTTCTCACCAGCACTCGCTTACTGAGCTGGAATTTTAAGCAGGATCCATTGATGTGACAGCTGGAAGCGCCAAAATGTCAACTTGTCCCAGGGAAAGGTTTGAAAGACAGGAAAGGTGGAGCCACAGTTGCCTCCTGAGCCAACCCCCACTGGAGACCCTCTGGAGCCAGGAGCTGACCCCCGAGCCCTGGCCCCCGGGGACCCATCTCCTCCGCCTCCCCAAAAGACATTTGGTCTTTTAGAAAAGGCTTCAAGTTCACCAAAATGATCCTTGTGATTCACCTGAGCCAAGAGAGTAAAGCACGGCAGGAAAAAATGGGATAACAGCCTTCTCCGAACTTCTCCAGACTTTGCTACTTAAATGGATAAGGAAATGTTGATAATTTTGTGTCCCAAAATCTCTGTGCCCAATGCCCGCCTTGTCCCCAGGCCTTCCTTGGACACCTCCAGGGACGGGCACTGCAAACCTCCCTGGGCAGCTCCGAGCCCTGAGCACCCTTTCCATGGGGAAATTCCTGCTGCTGTCCACCCTGAGCCTCCCCTGGCCCAGCCCGAGGCCGTTCCCTCTCCTCCTGTCCCTGTTCCCTGGGAGCAGAGCCCGACCCCCCGGCTGTCCCCTCCTGGCAGGGAGTTGTGCAGAGCCACAAGCGCCCCCCTGAGTCTCCTTTTCTCCAGGCTCAGCCCCTTCCCAGCTCCCTCAGGGATTCTCCAGCCCCTTCCCAGCTCCGCTCCCTTCCCTGGACACGCTCCAGCCCCTCGGTGTCCTCCCTGAACTGAGGGGCCAGAACTGGGCATAGCCCTCTTGGTGCTCAGCAGTGACAGCCCAGGGGACAGTCCTGCCCCTGCTACCACCCTGATACAAACATTTTCCCGTCCTTTCCTTGCTTTTAGTTGCAATTCCCTTTCCTCTCTCCCCGCAGCCATTTCCTCCCCGAGTTTAGCAAGGCAATCTCAGAGCTGATGGATTTTCATATTCTTTATTCTCAGAGGTCCCCAGGTAGCAGAGCAGCACCTGTGGAGTGTCCCTGCAGGTAACTCTCATCTCAAATCACCGGCAAAATTCGCTTTAAAGATTCCTTGCATTGATTTGGAAGGGTTTAAATTGAGTTCTTGAGTAAGGAGTGAGCATCCCACTGGATCCTGCGTGGAGAGAACTCCCAGCATCTCCTTTCCCAGGTTAAAGCTTCACAAAGCCTGGAACCTTTTGGCTTTGAGCCACTACTGCATTTCCACTCTATTTCCATTCTGATCCAGAGAGATAACAAATGGCCACAAATCATATTTCCAAATCCTAGGATGGATGAGAAACCCCTGGAGTCGGGATGTGGGCTGTGAATACACAGGTCCCTCTTTGTCATTGAGGATGTTGGGAGGTGAAAATAAATATTATCACTTCCTATGAGGCAGTTTTGGCTTCCCCAGATGAATCTCAGAGATAAAGCAGGTGTATTATATATAAAAACTTGTCAGGTCATTTATTTCCCTTCCCAGTGGCAGAAATCCATTTGGAGTAAACAAATCCCTTCTCTTATCAGGGTGCTTGGTGTTGGCTGCGTTTGGAGATAAAGCCACACTGATTTATCACGGCCATGGTGTCCTGGTTTAGGAAGACAGGTGTTTGCCCAGGAAAGCCAGAGCTTCCCTTGAAATGGAGAATGTAAACCCCCTCCTGAATTATTATGATTTTGTAATTAAGGGGCTCTCAGGCGAAGACATGGGAATAGGAATAACAGTTCTTTACTAGGAATATCAAAAATAAAAATGCAGTAGTGAAAAAAACCAACCAAACAAAAAACACCCTGGAAACCCTGGCAGAGTCAGAGCACGCCCTGGCACCCCGTTGGTCAGGGTGCTGGGAGCAGCCCAGCCCAGCCCTCCTGCAGTGCCAGACGTGGCTCTGTTGGAGCAGAGATGATCCTGCAGAAGGGCCCAGGGGTGCTGGGATGGGTCCGGTCTCCCTCTGGCAATGCAGCGCACACAGGCTGTGCCGGGGTTCTGGATCCCAGCTTTTATCCAGGTGGGAATACTGGGCTCCTCCCCCTGGGCGGAGCCTCTCCCCATGGATGCTGGAATGTTCTCAGGCATGCCGTGAGCCTGGATGGCCCCTGAGCAGCAGAGATCCCCTGGAGGGAGGGTGGGTCCTGGAAGGGATAAAGAGCCCTGCCCAACCCCCCTGGTGTAACAGCTGGGATAGAGCACACACTGCGGGTACATCCCGCACTGCAGCCCAAGGCACACAGGGAGAAGGTGCAGCCTCAGGTACCTGCAGGAGCTGGGAATTCATCTGGAACACCAGTGCTTTGTGGCTTCTTTCATACTTCTCCTTAACACCTCTGTAAAATCAAATCCTGGAATCATTAAGGTTGGAATNATGGAGAATGTAAACCCCCTCCTGAATTATTATGATTTTGTAATTAAGGGGCTCTCAGGCGAAGACATGGGAATAGGAATAACAGTTCTTTACTAGGAATATCAAAAATAAAAATGCAGTAGTGAAAAAAACCAACCAAACAAAAAACACCCTGGAAACCCTGGCAGAGTCAGAGCACGCCCTGGCACCCCGTTGGTCAGGGTGCTGGGAGCAGCCCAGCCCAGCCCTCCTGCAGTGCCAGACGTGGCTCTGTTGGAGCAGAGATGATCCTGCAGAAGGGCCCAGGGGTGCTGGGATGGGTCCGGTCTCCCTCTGGCAATGCAGGGCACACAGGCTGTGCCGGGGTTCTGGATCCCAGCTTTTATCCAGGTGGGAATGCTGGGCTCCTCCCCCTGGGCGGAGCCTCTCCCCATGGATGCTGGAATGTTCTCAGGCATGCCGTGAGCCTGGATGGCCCCTGAGCAGCAGAGATCCCCTGGAGGGAGGGTGGGTCCTGGAAGGGATAAAGAGCCCTGCCCAACCCCCCTGGTGTAACAGCTGGGATAGAGCACACACTGCGGGTACATCCCGCACTGCAGCCCAAGGCACACAGGGAGAAGGTGCAGCCTCAGGTACCTGCAGGAGCTGGGAATTCATCTGGAACACCAGTGCTTTGTGGCTTCTTTCATACTTCTCCTTAACACCTCTGTAAAATCAAATCCTGGAATCATTAAGGTTGGAATTAGGATCAAGTCCATCAGCCCGGCACCACGTTCACCACCACCCCATGGCCTCAAGTGTCGCATCCACACGTTTTTTGGACATTTCCAGGAATGGGGACTCCACTGCTGCATTTAGCTTTTTGCTTTATAACCCTTTTCCCGGATTTTTCCTCCAGCTTCCCAAAGTGAACCTCCCCTGGCACAACATGGTGCCAACAACACCAAGGTTATGGGTTCAGTCTCCATTTATTTAAGGGTTGGATTCAATCTTTGTGGGTCCCTTCCAAGCTGGAATACTCCCTCAGCCTCTCCTGGGGCTCCAGACCCATCCCAGCTTCCGGATTCCTGGGAGTCTGAGCTGTGGCTTTGTCATTGTCCCTGTGACCTCAGAGGGGTCCCAGAGGGGTTGGGAATTCTCTGAGCTCCAGGTGCAGCTGCAGCCCCTCGGAGCTGCTCCAGATGTATTTGGGGACAAACCCAGCACGATTCCAGCACTCAGAGCTTCCCCCATAGCCCTGCCGTCCATCTGCTCCCTTATTCCATGTGATATTCCCTTTATTCCTTCCAAATCCATTGGGAGAGGCTTCCATCTGTTGAATTGCTTCCGTCGGTGGAACAATGGAAAGGCTTCCAAGGAAAAATGTTTGTGCACAGGCAGGACACAGTGGTCACCAGAGAGCAGGAGAAGGGACATTTGTGGAGCACCTCGAGGCTCTCAGGTGTGAGGTTTAAAATAGAAATGTACTTGTTTTTCCCAAAATTACAGGGATCTGATGGTGATTCCTTGAATTTGAATGCCCAGCTCATGACAGACAGCAGACTTCTCCTCCTTTAGCCTCAAAATCTCACTCATTCCTGTCAAATTCCTCGTCCCAGCGGCAAGGGATGGAATTCAGCTCCCTCCAAAGGAATCCTGAGTTGTGTGAGTCCTCAATGAGCAATTTAATAACAAACAGAGGATTTGGCTGGCAGGGGATGGCTCTGTCACTGAGAAAGGCAAAACCAGAGCATGGCGAGGATTTTCTTCCTGGCATCCACTGGGTCAGCAAATTTATTCCGGGGGCTGATAAAGGAGATGATCTGCTCCACACAGGGGTTGGGGGTTGTTTCTGTTGAGCTCCTGACCTCACCCACGGGAGGTCCCCAGGGAGTTCACATCCCTCAGTCTGGGCTTGGCTTGGAAAAAGAGTTGAACTCTAAAACAATTCCTCAAAAAAAGAGAGAAACCCCAACCCCAACTCACTGGGAGCAAACTCTGAGAGCACGGGAGTGCCAATCCCAGAATTCCAGAAGGGTTTGGGTTGGGAAGGAGCTTAAATCCCCCCCAGTGCCACCCCTGCCATGGCAGGGACACCTCCCACTGTCCCAGGCTGCTCCAAGCCCAATGTCCAACCTGGCCTTGGGCACTGCCAGGGATCCAGGGGCAGCCACAGCAAATCTGGGAATTCCAGCCCAGCCCCTCCCCACCAGTGACAAGGGTCCACCCACTGACCTGGACTGCAGAATGGTTCAAGATCCCTTTTTTTTTCCTTTGCCTTTCTAAATTTCCAGATAATTTGTTGATTATGGCTGACATGGCTGAGTTATTTCCAACTCTGCCCAAATGAGCTAATTTGGGAGTTATTAACAGTTAACAAATTTCATTCTGGAGTTGCAAAACCCCCAGAAGCCCTCCAGGAAATAAATCCCTCACAGAGCCTGAATTGCAGATGGACTGAGAGAGATAATTACACACTCAGCTAATTACTGGCTTTGGCCTGGGTTGGAATAATTATGTCCAGGCCATGAGATGAAGCCAGTGGTGAGTGCAGGGACTCCCAGTGGGAATTCTGGGTGTTGTGGGATTCATCCCGATCTGGAGCCTGGTCTGGGGGTTGCAGCAGGGCAATTCCACAATCCAGCTGTTTGGATGGGCACTGGCTGCTTTTCCTTAGGTCACTCCCATGTTTTTCCCTCTCAGAGTGGTTTTTGCTCAGCTACCACAACCTCCCAGAATTCCCAAACCCCTCTGAGCAGTGATTTGGAATGCAAATACAGAGGCAGCTCAAACCTGGATAGTCTGGGAGCTGCCTCTCCAGGAAATAGCAAAAATGGGACATTTCTGTTATCCCAGCACATCCCAGCTCCCTTGGGGGGGGGCTGTGGTGTCCTGCCAGCTCCTGGACTGCTGGAATCCCGGGGGATTGTCATTCCCCCTCCACGGAATCCCAGGACTGCTCTGATTCCCACCTCTGCCATCCCTTCCCTCCCGTGGTCCCTCTTTATTCCTTATTTATTCATGGTGTCACCCAGCTCCTTCCAGGCCTCTGCTGCAGTTTGCAGGATCATTCCTGGCTGGGAGGGTGGGGAGTGGTTGAGTTGGAATTCCCAGAGCAGCTGAGGCTCCCGAGCAGTTCTGCTGAGGTGAGGGAGCTGGAATGTGGCCAGAACTGAGGAATGTGGAATGCTTCATGGAAAGGCAACCAGAGGAGAAACAGGAGAGCTGCTGAGGCAAAGGCAACACCCAGGGTAGAAGGGAGACAAAGTGGATCCTTGGAAAAGTCAATGTGATGAGCCAAAAAAAAAAAAACGGAGCTGTTACTTTGGAATTTGGTTATCTGGTCACTTTAACTCAAGTGAGCTTCTGGAGTATTTAATCATCTTCTGCCACATGAATTATTATCTGTAATTCAACTTCCTCGAGCTTTTAGGCAGCAGGTGGAGGATAGCTCAGCAAAGTCAAACAGGTCTGGGAGAGGCGATGCTGGACAAGCACCAGGAGCAGCAGCTGGGCTTCCCCATGGAATAAATCCCTTCCAATATTTCCAGCCGGGACAGAGCCCCCCAGGCACATCTGTGCTGAATGCCTCCCATCAGAAGTGCAGGTGATGCCTGAAGTTTTATCTCCCATGTATTTCAGGCTCTGTGCTGCCCAGGGGCGCAGCTCTGAGCTCACACTCAGTGTCACTCAGCTCTGCACACAGCAGGGACACAAAACAAATCCTTCTCCTGCTGCACACCAAGGACAGCTGGGACAAGTGTTCAGGCCCAAAAGCACAAACAGGGCCAGGCTGGAGGGAGAAAACAAGAAGGGTGGGACTGCAGAACCTGGAGCTGGAATTGGACAATTAAACCCCAATGTGCAAATGGACCAAAACTTATCAAAGTGTGAGACCTCGTGACCATTTGTCCATTTTGTGCCCATTTTGTGCCCATTTTGTGCCCATTTTGGTTCCACCTTGGGTGCAGCCCTGGCCAGGCTCTTGTCCTGCCCAAGGTGTGTCCTTAAAGGCCTTTTAATAAATATCTGCTTCATTCTCCGGCTCTGTCCAGTCTGTTCCAGGTCAGTCTTCCCAAGACATCACAGGAATTCCCATTATTCCAGGGAAAAGCATTTCCAGCTCAGCATGAGGCTGTTATTGCCAGGCTCTGATTTGGGATGGCATTAATTGGACTGGAAACCACATCAGGCTCATTAAGCTCAGCCTAAAGGAGCACAGAGAGAACTGAGCTCTCTGAACAGGGCTGGGGCTGGTTCCCAAAGTGCCCTTTGGAGCAGAATTCGTGTCCCATGGCAGATGACAACAGCAGGAGGAACCAGTCAAGGTTGGAAGCAGCAAAGGCAGGCAGGAATTGTGCTGGTGCTCATCTGCACCGGCAGGACTTCAACCAAAACCGGGCCACCTTCAGCTTGAAGCTTCCTGGGATTTCCTGGCAGGCTTGAACTCTCTCAGGTGAATTCCTGCTGCTCTGTTCCCTCACAGCTCCTCTGGGCTGCGGTGGTCGTGCTGCTGGAGAACAATAAAACATCAGGAATATTTCCACAGGGACCTCTTGGGAGAGATTCTGGGACTGCAAGGACTACAGGGAGAGGTTCATTCCAGAGGAATTCAGGCCACGGAAGTCCAGGATGCTCAGGTCAATATCCAGCTTGTGGGAGCCCTCAAATGTCCCCAATTGTGCCCCGGATAGGAAGGCTGGATGTCCCCACAGGATTTCAGGGGCAAAATCCCTTTAGGTAGTGAAATAAATGAGAGACGGGCATGACCTGTTGACCCAAAAAAGAACTTTACTTCTTATTAAATTATTATTTCAAAACCCCAGCTTTGCTCCTAAATACCTTCATTTTTTGGATATTTTCTGGAAGAAGAGCCTCCTGCTCATGGAGGTTGGATTAGAGGACCTTGAGAAGGTCCCTTCCAGCCCAGACCATGCTGGGATTCTGAGACAGGTTTTATGAAGGGGCTGCAGCACCTTTCCTACAGCCTGGAGGGTGAGGGAGGTGTTATCCCTGCGGATAAATAGGGCAGGAATTCCCTGTGGGAGGGAAGGCTGAGGATGGAGCCGGTGCCCACGAGAGCACACACAAAAAGCACTGCTATTTCAAGGAAATCCCGTTTTCCCACTCAAACACCAGCACAGGTTTCCCAGGGAAGCTGTGGAGGCTCCGTCCTCGGAGATAGCCCAAACCCAACCACACCTGCTCTGAGAGACCCTCCTGGAACACAGAGGGTGGAGCAAATCCCCCTGGAGGTCCCTCTCCAATCCCAGGAATTCCCTGAGGGTCCAAACTGCTCCATCCTGCCAGCACATCCCCCTATCCAGCTGACCTTGAGAATGACCATTCTTGTGCCAAAACAGTGAAGAATTAATTTTCCACCTTAAAAAAAGCCCCACCCGGATCTGCTTTTATCTGAAGTTAAAAAAATAGATTTCTGGCTTGAAACCTCCCAAGAAAATCTCCCTGCCATGCAAACCACACCCACAGCTAATTTTCTCGTTGCAACTTTTTAATTTTCCTCCTGCCATATGGCTCCAATTGTGTGTGAGCTAATATTATTCATAAATGCAGGACAAATAGGAATAAGACCAGTTGGAGCAAAATACTCCCCATCTTTTCAATCTCCAAGGTTCTGGGGAAAGCTGTTCTCTTGCAAATATAATATCTTAACCAAAACCACGTGGGCTGCAGTGTTTGACTCCTGCCCTGTGCTTCCTGTCAAGTTTGCAATATTTTGCCAACAAATTAACAGGAGGAGGATTCCGGAGAATTTTGATGAGCCAGAGGGAATCTGCCACTCTCCTGGAGTGATTTGGGTGTGGAGAGCTCCAGCTCGGGGTTTGTGCCCTCCCAGCCAGCACAGGCCTTCCCTGCTGCTCCAGGAATGGGGGAATTGCTCCGGGCTCTCTCCAGCCATGGGGCTCTAAAGCCACAATTCTGCTGCATTTCCCAGGCCTGCTCCAAAAATATATCCCCATGGGATGATTCCATCCTGGTAAATCTCCTGGGATTGCCTCACATCCCAGCTCCATCTCTCCCAGCAGCCTCATTCCCATGGGATTTAGGGAAGAAGAGGCAGAGGCGAACTCAGAGGGATGTTTCCACAGATCTCTTGCTGCCACGCGCTTGCAGCTTGGGGAGTTCCATAAGCAAAAATTCTTATCTGCATTGTTAAAATGTGATTTTCCTGGATTGACCATCTTGGATAAACTCCTGTGTTCCAGAGGAGGGTGAAGGCACTGCAGTGGTTGGGCTGGGGTCCGGAATTCCATATTTAGGGACAGAAAAAGAGGATCCTGTTCCTCTTCTGTGGAGACAGTGAGAGCTGGGGTGGGACAGGGCATGGAGGGACCGGACACAGGGAATGGTTGCCACTGCCCAGGGCAAGGCTGGATGTGAGGGTGCATTCCCTGGCTCAGCCTGGAGCCAATCCAAAGATGTCACAATGGACAATTCCCACTTTTTTTCACCAGTTTTGGGTGGTGGAGAAGCTCTTTCTGCTTTTCCAAGGAAAATCAGTTTCCAGTGACCGGAATTCAGGATCCTGGGGCAGCTCCATCCATCGTGGCTCTGTTTAATCATTAAACCCGAGTCTCTCAATTTGAGAATCCCTGAGAAATCCAGGGACAGCATTTGGATTCCCAGAGCCGATTTCATGAGGGGAATTTGAGGGAAGTTGTGAGGGACAGCAACAAAGTCTTTCAAAGGAAAGGAACCAGTTCTGGAATGAATTAATGCCATGTGGTGCTCTGGGTGTTGGCCACACACCCAGCATCAGTTCCAGCCATGCAAGAGGGGATGGAGAGGAAAATGGGATGGAAAACAAATAATGCATCACTTTGGAGTTGTACTAAAGCCTGGTCTCCAAGTGGCCCTTTTGAATCCCTCTGAGACCCAGGGATTGGAAAGGGTATCACCAATTTTCCATGAACATTTCCTTTGTTTTGTTATTCTTTTATTATCCTGCCCACCTCTGAGGGAGAAGCTCCGGGTTCCCATCCAGGCTTTGAGGTGGTTTGGTTTGAAATGGGAAATATCTCTGTGAGCCTCGATGAACTGCAGGGAATTCCTGGTGGAGAGCACGGAGTGGGACAGGAGCTTTCATCTCTCCTCCCTGTCCAGCTCCAGTCCCATGCAGCTGGAATTTCCATTGGAAATCCTGCTCCCTCCCAGCCTTTTGGATCCTTTTTTCCTCTGAGTCTGGCTGAAGTTAAAGGGTTTAGCTCAGCGTGGTGAGCTGTGGGAGAGCTACGACTGTGGTGGGGGTGTAGGAAATACCTGCTCAAAAATTCCCTGAATCCCATCCTCTGGCACATTTTAATTCCTCTGGTCTGTGATAGGAGAGCAAAGTGAGCTGTGGACTAAAACTGATATTCAGACTTTGGGTTAGATGTCACTGCTGATTGCTTGATTTCGTAATAAAATCATGGAATGGTTGGGGTTAAAGGGACCTTAAATCCCATCCAGTGCCACCCCTGCCATGGCAGGGACACCTCCCACTGTCCCAGGCTGCTCCAGCCTGGCCTTGGGCACTGCCAGGGATCCAGGGACAGCCACAGCTGCTCTGGGAATTCTGTCCCAGCCCCTCCCTGCCCTCCCAGGGAAGGTGAAGTGACCTCCCAGTGTCACTGTGACCCTGCTCTCATCCGTCCCTGCAGCCACGGCTCTCTGCTCCTCTCCGATATTTATATCCCTTCTCTTTTAAAACTCTGTCCTCCCTGCTCTCTTTTCTCATCTGGGCTGGATTAGAAATGCTCTGTTTGCTTCTCAATTCAGGCGGCCTCGCAGACACTGCAAAGTTCCAGCAGTTTTAGCTTTTGCCTAAAACATCTCTGTCTGCGTTTAATGGGCTTTGCAGGCTGCCGCTTCCAAGTGGTTATTAATGGGATTTGGACGAGGAACTCTTGCTTTGTGCTATTAAAATGATCTGAGAAATCCTTGCATTGGCTTTTAATTCCATCCATCCAGGCCTGTCAGGCAGCGGCTGCTGGGTGTCACAGCAAGGCCTGGCCTGTCTGTGAGGGGCTGCAGCACAGCTGGCAAAGCCAGCAGCCCCATAATTAACTGGAATTAGCACCTTTTCCTTTCTTTAATACTATTCCTGCTGTTCTTATCCCCTGGGGGATGTGTCCGTGGAAAGCTCCACTGAGATGAAGGGGATGAAAGAGGAGGACGGAATTGGCAGCTCGGAAAGAAGGGAGGGAGGTGGGATGTGGACCCTGATCTGCGAGTCAGGGAATTCCTGCAGCTCCACAGGCACCTGGGGCATGGAGAGACCTCAGGGAATGGGGCAGACTCACCAGGATGGGACAGGAAACCTTGGGAAGCCTTTTCTAGAGGAGACCCAGCTTTGGAGTGCCCATCCCTGGAGGTGTCCAGGGAGTTCTTGGATGTGGCACGCAGAGCTCTGGGCTGGGGATGAGGTGGGGATGGGGCACAGGTGGGACTTTGTCATCTTGGAGGGCTTTTCCAGCCTAAATGTGGTGCCTTAAGTTTCAGCTTTCATGTTTTTCAGATTCTCTGCTGCTTAGGTGTAGTTCTGAGCCTCATATTAAGTGCTAATAAGCTCTCTGCACACAGCAGGGACACAAAACAAATCCTTCTCCTGCTGCACACCAAGGACAGCTGGGACAAGTGTTCAGGCCCAAAAGCACCAACAAGGCCGGGCTGGAGGGAGAAAACAAGAAGGATGGGACTGCAGAACCTGGAGCTGGAATTGGGCAATTAAACCCCAATGTGCAAATGGAGCAAAACTTATCAAAGTGTGAGACCTCGTGACTAGTCAGTCATTATTTTTTGTGACCATTTTGGGTCCACCTTGGGTGCAGCCCTGGCCAGGCTCTTGTCCTGCCCAAGGTGTATCCTAAAGGCCTTTTAATAAATCTCTACTTTATTCTCCAGCTCTGTCCAGTCTCTGTTTCAGGCCAGCCTTCCCAAGGTATCAAATGACTCTGGAATTGTGTGCCGTGCTCTGGTGAGCCCAGAGCAGTCCCTGCTTTTGAGCTGAAATCCCGGGAAGAAGGTGACGGTCCCTGTGGGAAGCAGAGCGTGTCCAGTCAGCCCAGTTCCCTCCGTCTCTGCGCAGACTTGGCATTGAAATGCAGTTGTCTTTTATTAATGAGCAAACCCTCACTGGCCCTAAATGGGGGGAAGCAATTAGGATTAGGACTGCAGCTCTCGCCAGCCCACAGCTCATTAAATTGTGCTGCCTCTGGAATCAGCAAACCTTGGAATTGCACGTTGTTCTGCGAGCCGCTCTGATGGCATCTTCCTGAGCAATGACAGGCAGGAGGAAACGTCCTTCAGCGTGATTTATGCCTGAGATTAGGCCCAGCTTGTAAAAATACACCGAGTTTAAATCACTGTCAACCTTGGGACAAGAGCAGAGGAGGTGGCGACCCCGGTGCAAAGTAAAGAACCAAAGTGTTGCTCAGTGGATTGAAGTGCAGGCTGCCTGTCCAAATAGAACCTGGGGTTTGATTTTGGCTGCTTGGGAATTCAATGGGAAAAGGGGCTGGAAACTGGGCATGTCCCAATTACAACCCCAAGCAGCTCAATGGGAGAGCAAAAGCTGTACAAGGACTTGGAGGACATCGGGAGCTGGGGATAAACTGCTTTAACTGGGAAATACTGGGAGCTAAAACAGGGCTGGGCTTGGCTTAGTTAGGACTGGGACTCAGTGATCTTGAGGGTCTTTTCCAGCCTAAAGGATCTGGGAATTCTGATCCTGGTGGAGCCTGGAGTGGGGTTGCCATGACAACATCCCCATGTCCTCCATCATCTGGGCAATGCTTAATTAGACCATTCCCTCATTAGGTGCCCAGGTCATTCCTGCCTTCCCTGCAGATTATTATTATTATTATTATTATTATTATTATTATTATTGTTATTATTTAGCAAATATAATTAATTTGTGATCAGCTGCAAGAGGCTGGCCTGGACATGCAGCTCTGCAACCTCAACTTTTCCTGTTCTTTTATCTTCCTTGGGAAAAATTAATCAAAATCGCAAAATTCCTGCACTAATTCCCAACCATGGCAGTGCTGACGGACCTTGGCAGCCTGCCTAGAAATTCTGAGGGCATTTGGGAAAGAGTTCCAGGCCAGGCTGGATGGGGCATGGAGCAGTGAAAATGGCTATTTTTTTTTCCCCCAACTCCAATAGTTTCTCAGTCGCAGCAGTCAGAGCANGAAGCAATTAGGATTAGGACTGCAGCTCTCGCCAGCCCACAGCTCATTAAATTGTGCTGCCTCTGGAATCAGCAAACCTTGGAATTGCACGTTGTTCTGCGAGCCGCTCTGATGGCATCTTCCTGAGCAATGACAGGCAGGAGGAAACGTCCTTCAGCGTGATTTATGCCTGAGATTAGGCCCAGCTTGTAAAAATACACCGAGTTTAAATCACTGTCAACCTTGGGACAAGAGCAGAGGAGGTGGCGACCCCGGTGCAAAGTAAAGAACCAAAGTGTTGCTCAGTGGATTGAAGTGCAGGCTGCCTGTCCAAATAGAACCTGGGGTTTGATTTTGGCTGCTTGGGAATTCAATGGGAAAAGGGGCTGGAAACTGGGCATGTCCCAATTACAACCCCAAGCAGCTCAATGGGAGAGCAAAAGCTGTACAAGGACTTGGAGGACATCGGGAGCTGGGGATAAACTGCTTTAACTGGGAAATACTGGGAGCTAAAACAGGGCTGGGCTTGGCTTAGTTAGGACTGGGACTCAGTGATCTTGAGGGTCTTTTCCAGCCTAAAGGATCTGGGAATTCTGATCCTGGTGGAGCCTGGAGTGGGGTTGCCATGACAACATCCCCATGTCCTCCATCATCTGGGCAATGCTTAATTAGACCATTCCCTCATTAGGTGCCCAGGTCATTCCTGCCTTCCCTGCAGATTATTATTATTATTATTATTATTATTATTATTATTATTGTTATTATTTAGCAAATATAATTAATTTGTGATCAGCTGCAAGAGGCTGGCCTGGACATGCAGCTCTGCAACCTCAACTTTTCCTGTTCTTTTATCTTCCTTGGGAAAAATTAATCAAAATCGCAAAATTCCTGCACTAATTCCCAACCATGGCAGTGCTGACGGACCTTGGCAGCCTGCCTAGAAATTCTGAGGGCATTTGGGAAAGAGTTCCAGGCCAGGCTGGATGGGGCATGGAGCAGTGAAAATGGCTATTTTTTTTTCCCCCAAATCCATTAGTTTCCCAGTCCCGGCAGGCAGAGCATTCAGGATAGAACAGAAATCCCTGGAAGCGGTGGCGAGGAGCATCCCTGTGCACTCAAAGCTCTTCCCAGCTTCCCCTTCCTGCTGCAGGACAAGAACTCCAAGCTGTTATCACAACTTTTTATCACTTTTCCATTCGGGGAACGCAGCCAAAGTGTGAATGAGTCAATGGTGGAGTCACAAACGCAGCTACCAGAGGGTGATTAGCTAATAGCAGTTAATTACTCTGACAACAAAGCAGCCAGGCCCGGCAGAGCCTGGGAAAGAAATGATTTTGTCACTTGGTGTCTGAGAGGGCCCAGCGTTCCCCTCAGACTGATTCTTTGTTTGCTTTACAGGCTGATACCTGCTGATAAGATGCTTTCTTTTCAAGTGATGAATTATCTTAATTAACTTTAATTGTTTGCCGACAAATTTATGCAAATAAAGCCATTCCAGGGGCTGCAGCAGCAGGAATTTGGGAGGTGGGGAAGGAAGGCTGAGCTTTGCTCCTGTCAGTGAGGGAATGGAATCATGGAATGTTTTCCCAGCCTTTCCTCGAAGAATCATGGAATGATTTGGGAAGGAAGGGACCTTAAATCCCCTCCAGCGCCACCCCTGCCATGGCAGGGACACCTCCCACTGTCCCAGGCTGCTCCAAGCCCAATGTCCAGCCTGGCCTTGGGCACTGCCAGGGATCCAGGGGCAGCCACAGCTGCTCTGGCAATTCCAGCCCAGCCAGGAATTCCCAATTCCCAATCTCCCATCCAGCCCTGCCCTCTGGCAGTGGGAAGCCATTCCCTGTGTCCTGTCCCTCCATCCCTTGTCCCCAGTCCCTCTCCAGCTCTCCTGGAGCCCCTTCAGGCCCTGCCAGGGGCTCTGAGCTCTCCCTGGAGCATTTTCCTCTCCATCCCAGCTCTTCCAGCCTGTCCTCATAGATCAGTGGTTTCCCAGCTCCAACCAGGACACTGGAGTTCTGTTCCAGCCCCTCCTGAGAGTGTGGAATACCTTCCTTGGACCTTTGTTTCCCCATCTCCTAAATCTGATCTTATTGGTGATTTTCCCTTTGTTTTTCTCTTCCCTCAGGCCCTGCCTCATGCTGGGAATTCTGAGCACACATCAGGATTTTCATCCTGTAAGGGTGTTGTTAGCTCCTGCTGGAGTTGTGCTCACCTGTTTTTGTTTAATAACATCGGCCCCTCTTAATTTTTTCCATTCTCCACCTTTCTGGGTACAAAATTAGATTGCCATGGAACTAAACTGCAGCTCATGAAAAATAAAAATGAAACGGATCTGTTAAAACCAAGGTCCTGTTATAGGCAGCCCCTGGGAGCTGAGCAGTCACTTCTTCCTCACCAATTTCCATTTGTTGTGAGCTCTGGCTTTGGCCTGCTGGTATATCCAGGGATATCTTAAATGTCTTTTATGAGGAATCACAGAATTGGATTGGTTTGGGTCTGTCTTTGTTTGGAAGGACAATTGTCCACTAAGGAAGGCCAGAGAATCCCTTGGAACGGAGAATGTAAACCCCTGCCTCTGAATTATTATAATTTTGCAATTAAGGGGCTCTCAGGCGAAGATATGGGAATAGGAATAGCAGTTCTTTACTGGGAATATTAGAAATAAAAATACAGTAGTACAAAAAAAGCAAACAAACAAAAAGCAAACCCTGACAGAGTCAGAGCACGCGCTGGCACCCCGTTGGTCAGGGTGCTGGGAGCAGCCCAGCCCAGCCCTCCTGCAGTGCCAGACGTGGCTCTGTTGGAGCAGAGATGATCCTGCAGAAGGGCCCAGGGGTGCTGGGATGGCTCCGGTCTCCCTCTGGCAATGCAGGGCACACAGGCTGTGCCGGGGTTCTGGATCCCAGCTTTTATCCAGGTGGGAATGCTGGGCTCCTCTCCCTGGGCGGAGCCTCTCCCCATGGATGCTGGAATGTTCTCAGGCATGCCGTGAGCCTGGATGGCCCCTGAGCAGCAGAGATCCCCTGGAGGGAGGGTGGGTCCTGGAAGGGATAAAGAACCCTGCCCAACCCACCTGGTGTAACAGCTGGGATAGAGCACACACTGCTGGTACATCCCGCACTGCAGCCCAAGGCAGGGTCAGAAGGGACATTAAAGAAATCTCCTTCACCCCCAGCTCAGTTAAATCTGTTCAGCAGTTGAGTTTCGCTGACAGCCCTGAGGGTTTTCCGGTTTGGGACCCTCCTGCTGCACTCAGGTTCTGTTTCCCTGTGTTTTGGTTTATCCTGTGTGAGCAGCTGGCACCAGGTGTGTACCAGAGCATCCCAAAATCCCAAAGAAAATGGGAGCAAGCTGTGCCTGGGCATCCTCTCCAATGCTGATTTTCCCACCACCAGACTGGGACACTTTCTGCTCCTCCGTGACTGAATGAGACCCAGAAAGGTTGGCAGATGCCTTTCACAACCAGAATTTCCACCTCTGTAATATTTCCTGTGAATTAGTGACAGAATTAAACACCCTCTATAATTCTTCCCATTGCAAACTCTTTTTCTGGCACTTTGTCTGATTATTTCAAGCAAAAAAAAAAAAAAATTTCTCCTGACCTGTGATCTTTCCTTGCAGCAATTACCTCGCTGACCTTTTCCTGGGGTTTAAAGATTGAAAACAATCAGAGTTTCTCTGCCTTCATGGTTTGTAATCTCTGCTTAGGATTCAGGAGGCAGAGCTGTGCTTTGTTCACTGAGCCAGGGATGTTTGAGCCTCTCCTCTCCCCCTTTGTGACCCAGAGCTCATCAGAGCCTGCCCAGCCCCAGCTCTGCCTCTCCAAATGAGCTCATTGGGATGTTGTGCAGCTCTCCTGGCTCGGACGAGGCATTGACAACCCCAATTTAAGTCAAATGGGATGTGAGCTGTAAAAAAATGAAATATTAGTGAAGAGCGGAATTGAGAGAAGTCGATTCTCATCCAGCTCTGTTTGGGTGAAATCAAAAGCATTAATTGCAGAGGGAGATGGGCAGTGGGACTAGGGCGTGCTCCAGGGCTTTGTTTACCACTGGGACTTTGTAGGACTGAAAAATGATTTGCATCAGGTCAAGAAACAGCTTCTGATTTCTGGAAGAAGCTGCAAAATTGTTTTCTCTTCTTTTCCTCAGAGTTATAAAAGGCACAGTTGGAAGTCAGTTATTTTCTTTTTCTCGCTCAAAATTCTTGCATTGCCTGAGGTTTTATCTCGAGCCCTTGGCTGTGATTAAAAATCATTTGAGTGTTGATTGGGATCAGTGAGAGGGAGAGATGGAAGGGGTAAAAGCAGAGGGATGTTGTGTGTGCTCAGAGGAGTTTGGTGCTACAGAGCAGGGAGAGGATCCAAGGGGTGGAGATGATCCAAGGGATGGAGCAGCTCTGCTTTGGGAGGGGCTGGGAGAGCAGGGATTGTGCAGCCTGGAGAGGAGAAGCTCGGGGGTGACCTCACTGTGACCTTCCAGGGCCTGAAGGAGCTGCAGGAAAGATGGAGAGAGACGATTTCCAAGGGACGGAGGGACAGGACACAGGGAATTGATTTAAATTGGAAAAGGAGAGATTGAGGTGAGGTATTGGGAAGGAATTCCTGGCTGGGAGGGTGGGGAGGGCTGGGCTGGAATTCCCAGATTGGCTGTGGCTGCCCCTGGATCCCTGGCAGTGCCCAAGGCCAGGTTGGACACTGGGCTTGGAGCGGCCTGGGGCAGTGGGAGGTGTCCCTGCCATGGCAGGGCTGGCACTGGGGGGGATTTAAGGTTCCTTCCCACCCATTCCATGGTTCTGTGGTACCCAACCATCCCTCACTGCTGTCTCTGTGTCTCCATCACCTGGGTGGAGTTGGAGAGCCTGGAATTTTCAGGGAATCCCCGCAGTGCTACCTGGGCTGTCCCGGCATCTCCCAGGAGTGAACAAACCAAGGATACTCAATAGGAATGGAGACTTCACTGCCCCGTTGTTTAGAGAGGGCTCATTTCCATCAGCCAGGAGGGCTGAGGAAAATCCATGGATCTGGGGATGGATTTGTCGGGGGTTCTGGGACAGGGCTCTGGGAACGGCAGTGACAGCTCCTTGGTGCCTGGAGGGGTCTCATCCTCTCCAGTCTTCCTCTTCTATTCCCTAGAAATGCCCCAAACCAGCCTGGGATCTCATTTTCCAGTCTCCCAACGTGTTCCTGTTTGAGTTCCCCTGGGCAGCCTCACCCAAATTCTCTCTCAGGTGGATTTCTTTGGTTGTGGTTTTTATTTAAAAGCAGCATCCAGTGGGAATTCCAGCAGATGATCCCATCCAGGTGGATGTTTTTCAGAGCCTTTGAGGAAAGGGATGGAATAGTTCCACTGGGAATCTGCAGAAGGAATTTTGAAAGTTCTCTACCCGCTTTGATGAATTCCATCCCATGGGTGTGTTCCCGTTCTGCACATCCAGAGTTTGTACCCAAACAAACACTTCGGGAACAATTTGTCCATGCCAGGATGGGTTTTTTGTGCTAATTTGGAATCAAAGGACTTTAGGATAATTGCTTATTCAAATAAGAACCCAGTTGCATACCAAATATTTTGATTAATTGGGGAATTAATTGCTTATCTCGCAATGCTGAAATCACCATTTTCTGAATCTCTGAGATGAGAACGACCTCTCTTGAGGACTCCTGAAATGAAGAGGCTCTGTGGTCTTTAAGTTTTGCTGAACTTTAAAGGCTCTATTTAAGAATTATTTAAGGAAAAACCAACTATTGTAGCACAAAAAAGCCGTAAATGGAGGGAATTAGAGCGTTTGAAGAGAAATTCTGCTGTTAAAACCTCCTGGAACTCGAGGAAAATTCGAGGGGAACTGGTGTGCTGGGGCTAAATTCTGAATTTCAGAGTTTATTCAGTCATTCTTCCCGTTCCAGCCTGTTCCTGCAATGAGGGGCTTTGTTTTAGTCAATGTTTCCCTGGGTGACGTCTCCCCTTGGAAATTACTTTTTAAAAGCAATATTTCCCCGAGCTCCTTGGGCTTTATTGCTGGAGGTAACTTCAACCTCCCCATCTCTGTGCAGGATGAGCGCAGCAAAACCTGGCAGGGTCAGCAGGGAGTCGGGAGAGAAATTGCCGCTCCCAAGGGGATCAGGGGACCAAAAGGAATATCCAGGAATTCTGGGTTTCTTCCTGGAGGGTTTGGTCACATCCAGATTTCAAGAGAGGTTTGCATTTGCGCATCTGTGATAAGCTTAAATAGTTCTTGTGAATTATTTGGGAATTTCCACGTGGATGTAGGGATGGAAGTGAGATTGGGGGCTGTGAATATGACAGGAAGAGAAATTTAGTTGGGATATTGGAAAGAGATTGCCATTTTTTAGGGTGGTGAAGCCCCTGAGAGATGTTCAAGCTGCCAGAGGGCAGGGATGGGTGGGAGATTGGGAATTGGGAATTCCTGGCTGGGCTGGAATTCCCAGAGCAGCTGTGGCTGCCCCTGGATCCCTGGCAGTGCCCAAGGCCAGGTTGGACATTGGGCTGGAGCAGCCTGGGACAGTGGGAGGTGTCCCTGCCATGGCAGGGGTGGCACGGGATGGGATTTATTTATCTTCCCAAACCAAATCCCGGGATTTAGGAAGGATTGAGAAAAGGCATCCCTGCAATTCGAGGCTTTTTATTATGAACTGAGTCTTTCCCTTTTAGGAGATGATAACTATAGATGGGAAAAGTCAGGATTTGCCTTTCCAAACCAGCATCTCCCTTCTCCATCCCAAGCCTTGGGCACTCACCGATGGCTCTGTTTGGATTTGTGCTCCCCTTGGAGCAGCTCCGGCCTGTCTGAGGTTCTGTAATACTTGGAAATCCTCTCTTTTCCTGCTCCCCTCCAATCCAGAGGGAGGAAAAACTCTCTGCAGAGCCCCAGAGGCTCTTTTCCATAATGTGCGTTTTTCCATCAGCACTGGGTTTCTCTGCCAGCCGATTTAATTCAGGAATTCCATCAATCACTCTTGGATAACTTCTCCTGTTTGCTGGCAATTAAAATCTGCTTCAAAGTGAGGCCCATTAATGTTGTCACCTTCCCTTATGGGGAACAGCTTGGGAATTTCAGGAGAAATAAAAGTAATGTGGGGACTGGGATGGGGTTGAAGAGCAAGAACAAGGAAAAGGGAGACCTGGCTGTTGTGGGAATCATGGAAAGAGTCACATATCCCAGGTGCATCCCGGGAATGCTAGGGACAGGAGGGATAGGGATAGGGATATGTGGAGGTGATGAGCCAGCTCCTCCAGGGTGGCACATTCCTGATTTCCTCCTGCTCCAGCAGGACACAGCTCCTTTGGATCCTCCTCTGGGAATCCATCTACTGGACGAGGAATCACAATTTGGGCTGGAGGAGACCTTAAAGCTCATCCAGTCCCACCCAGCTGACAAAACTGTTTATTTGGGGCGTGGGATGAGCAGAACCAACACCAGCTCCAGGGGAATTGCAGCTTTTCCCACCTCAGCAGCAAACAATTCCCAGACAACTGATGCAGGGTGGTTATCAAGAAGAGAAAGCTCTTTGTTATGGCTGGGAGCCTCTGGAATTTGAAGAGGTGGGAAAAGCTTTGCAAACAAGCAGGAAATCAAAGCCAAAACGAATTCTAGCCAAGAATTCTTCAAAAGGAAGAGTCGGGAAGTCACTGGTGCATTTTAATAACTCAAAAAGCAAAGAGATAAATACAATATTCAGTTTATAACTTCTTTCTTCACACTCCAGTGAACATAAATTTGGGTAATTGTATTTCCTGGGCTTGGCTGTCTTGGAAGATAAGGAATAATTACATCCCTGCCTGATGGGAAGAAGCCTCCAAAATGATCCTTTTTTAATGCTAACAATCCTGTAATAGTGGAGTTCAGGGTGGTATCAAATAGTGACAAGAGAAAACATCAGCGAGGAGCAACTTGTACCAGCTTGGTGTGATCTGAGTATTTTGTATTTCCACATTTTCATTGTAATTATAATTTCATTCAGGCCTGAGATCCCCCAGCCCATTTTCCCAGGGTTTCTCTGTGTTCCCATGAGCTGCACTGAGCTTTTCCCTGCCTTCCCCAGTTTTTATTTGCTTTCCCAACAGTTTCGCTGCCTTTTGCCCGCCTTGGGGATTTCTGTCCATCAGCAGGAGATGTTGGGCAGTTCTCTCAGGGAATTTGGATGGGAAAACTGTGTGGAAATCCTGAATGTGATGGTTTTGTAGCGAAGAGATTCCGTGGAATTCTACATTTATTGCTTGGGAAGTGATCCCACATCACCTAAGCCTGTTGCACCTCCGAGCAGCAGGACAGAGGTGTGGGGATACCTGCGCTTATTCTGGGAATGTTTTGGGACTGAGCATCCACAGGAGAATCCTGATTTCCCTGTACCTGATCCCAGCAATACCCCGAGCTTGGATGTGCCAAATTTCTCTTGATTTTTTCCCATTTCTCTTGCCTGGGACCATTTCACCCTCCCCAGTAACACCCAGGTGTTGTTCAAACCTTCCTGGAAATATTTTTTTTCCTGGTGGTGCAGGGAACTCAGTGTCAAAGCCAGCTGGAATTCCTGTGGGGTTTAACAACCTGCTCCCAACCCAGCTCTGCTGGCCCCAAAGTAGCTGTTGGGACTTCACATGAATCCTAAATTTAATCCCCCTATTTCAGAAGGAATTGGACCCAGCTTTGCTAATTCTTAGGGTTTTTTTCCTTCACTTTTGAACACCGTAGTGTTATTTTACCCCATAAATTCATGTGCTGATGGTAGGAGTTCAGGAACAGCAGTTTTAGGAATATTTTTAGTGTTTTTGTTGTAACTAACACCAGCACCATAATTGCCATGAAGAATAACTCATTTAAATACCTTGATGACTAAAATCTATTTATCTGCTCGATGAAAATAGATCAAGTGATGAAAGAAATGGCCTCAGATTGAACCCAGGGAGGTTCAGGTTGGTTATCGGGAATATTCCTTCATGGAAAGGATTGTTCGCTCCCAACAGCTGCCCAGGGCAGGGGTGGAGTCCCAGTTCCCGGAGGGATTTAAAGCCCTGCGGATGTGGCACCTGGGGACCTTGGTGAGCTTAGAGGGTTTTCCCAACCCAAACGATTCCACGGGGTGACTCCACCTGCCCTGGGTGGTTCCAGAAGCTGGACACTTGTCTCTGTGCAAGATAATCCTGATTTTTTTTTTTTTTTTCCCTAGAACGCCCTGTTCCAGGCTGGGCCACAGCTCCACCTTGCCAGGGGAGGCTTCTGCTGGGAGGGGGAGGAGAAGATGAAGGTTTGATGTGATTTGGTGGCACCTAAAAGGCAGAGAGGGTGATGGAATGCCAGGGAATCCCCACTGACATTCCTAAAGCCTTCCCTTGGCTGTCAGGGAGCCGATAATGAAGGACAAAGAGCAGGAGGCTTCAGCAAACTCCCTCCTCCTCTTGCTCTTTAAAAAACGGAGCGAACTTTATTCAACTTTGTTCTCAGAGCGCCGAGGATCCTCCAGCCCTCACTGCCTGAGCAGGAGCTCGTGGTGTCTTGGCCAAAAATCAACAACCTCTCAAGGCTTGACCTTTCAAAAGCTGAGCTTTGTTTTCCACGTCTTCCAATTTTTTAAATTTTTTTTTTTATGCGTGAAAAAGCACCAAGAGTGAATCCCTGGTTTCCCTGGATGGGTTTGGGGCTGGGGAGGGGGGGTGCAAAGGCGGTCAGGGGTCAGTGAGAGCTGTCCTGGGACAGGGATTGCAGGGACAGGGACCCTGGAGGATTCCCACAATATCCCAAGGGAAAACGAGGGACAGAACACAGGGGATGGCGTCCAACTGCCAGAGGAGGTTTAGGGGGATATTGGGAAGGAATTCCTGGCTGGGAGGGTGGGGAGGGGCTGGGCTGGAATTCCCAGATTTGCTGTGGCTGTCCCTGGATCCCTGGCAGCGCCCAAGGCCAGGTTGGACACTGGGGTTGGAGCAGCCTGGGATGGCGGGAGGTGTCCCTGCCACAGCAGGGTTGGCACTGGGTTATCCCTAAAATCCCTCCCAACCCAAACCATTCCATGATTCTTCGGTAATTCTCTAACTGGTTTCCTTTGGAACTCGGCTTATTTTATACAAACTGCGTAACATAAATTTAAATTATAGCCCCCCTCAACTTCTCTACACTTCAACTGAATGAATAATTAAATCGGTAGAACTAAATAAATGAAGAATTTCAAAGCATTAAATTAAAAACAAAAAAAAAAAAGAAGGGAGAACAACCATGTTAATCCCTCCTGGGGCTCCCAAACCCAGCTGGGGACTGACACAGGACAAACTGGGACAGTGGAAGGTGTCCTGACCACAGCAGGGGTGGGATGAGATAAATTTTAAGATCCCTTCCCACATAAACCATTCCATGATTCCATGATTAACCAACCAAATCAGTAAATAAATACTGCTTGTAAATGAACTTGTAAAGACTGATTCTTTGCCCAAAGGTCAAAACCACCTTTTGTCGAAACCACAAAATTACGGAGAAATCCAGCACAGGAATCCAAGTACTTGTAGGATTTTGTGCAGGATTCTGTGTTCCAAAGCTTTTCCCACATGTTTCTTGTCAAAACCGCAAAATTTTGGAGAATTCCAGTGTGGGAATCCAACTACTTCCTTTTTCAGCATAAAATACAGGAAGTGAAGTGCAATTTCTCTGTTCAAGTTTTGTCCATTCCAGAGAAGCACAGCTCACATAATAGGAAATTAATGAGAGAGATGGATTAGGGCATTATTTTTCCCTTGACAAATTAATGGATGTTACAATGGATTTTGAGCAGGCGTCGTTAGCAAATGGAAAAAATTGCTCCAATTAAAAATGAACCCTGAGGCTCAACCATCAAAACTCCATTGTCAAAATGGAAATATTTCCCATGGAGTGTTTTAGAAAGAGGAGGAGGAGAAGGATATTCCAGACAATTGCAAAAATTTGGCACTGCAGGAGCAAAGGATGAAAGATTTGTCTAATTTCAGGTGTGACGTTTGGGTGGTTGTGAGAGGGGACTGGGAAGAGTCTTCCAAGGTTGATGAAACCAAACTTTGAATGGAATAAAGAGAAAGAATTTTCTGTTTTCCCACATCTTCGTCAGCTTCAAAATCTGAGCCTGACACCGCAGAATTCCAGCTTTGTTTTTTCTGGGAATGATGCTCTTCTTGGCTCCTGCTTTATGCTCCTCCTCCAGCTGAAATAGCTGGGTCCCATCAGGAATTTTATGTTTTTCCCCCCAACTTAGGGTGAGCTGGAGGAGCCATGGTCTGGCGGCGTTTGACCACGATCCCAGATGGAATTGCGAGGTCTGTGGAGCAGGTTGGGATGGGTGAAGGGGTTTTCCGCTCCGTGCTGGTTTGCCCTGGAGGAAGGTGAAATTATGGAATCCTTTAGGTTGGAAAAGCCCTCTGAGATCAAATCCAACCATTCCCCAGCACTGCCAAGGCCACCACTCCCCCACATCCCCAAGTGCCTCCTCCACAGGGATTTAAATCCCTCCAGGAATGGGGGCTCCACCACTGGACCACCCTTCCCATCAGATCTTCCCAGTTGTCCCCTCTTGGTTTCTCAACTTTTTCCTTGAGCTGTTCCATTAATTCCCGGTGCCTTTCCTCCCTCTCGGAGGGGTTGGGTTCCAGAATTTACCAGGAATATGGGCTGGAAGATGAAGATCCAAATACAATTCCACACAGGGATAGCTGAGCTCAGCCTCCAGCGCTGTCCCAGCTTGCCTCGTGTCACAGCTGCTCCGGTGCAGCATTTCCCTCTGGAGAATGGGAGGATTCAGGAAGGAATCAGAGTGTCTGATCACCCTCCCGGAGTCCTGGATTTTGGAGCTTCTCCCAGGGGTCTGTGGGACTTCCTGCCTCTCTGCATCTGGGGGTTATCCCTGGATGGAGGCTCCTGGTGAAGCTTCTGCTCAGTTCCCACCTCTTCCAAGACATCCAGGCTGGTTTCCCTTTTTAATTTTCCTCTCCTGCCTTCCTTGGGATGGCAGCGAGTCCTCCTCTCTTGCCTTTTCCCCCCCATGGATGTTGTTTTCCAATGGAATCCCATTTCTTTTCCAACCAAACTCAGCCCAGGGCGTTTTCCCCGGTCCTTGAGGAATTCCTTTCATCCTTTTCCATGGCCTCCAATTTTCCAAGCTCCTTTTGGGAACCAGGTCTGTGCTCAGCATTGGATTCTCATCTTCACCACTGCCAGGGCTACAGGGAGAACAGTTTTTCCTCACCTCGTTGGGCACATCCAGGGTCCTCCATGGCCCAAATCCCGGATTTTCCAAGGTTTCTTTGTGGTCTGCTGTTTTATTCCCCGGGCTTTAAGCCTTGGGTGCTCCATGCTCAAGTCCTGGATTTACCATGGGGAGAGGACAGGAAGGGGTTCCTTGTGACCTCTCCCATTGATCCCATCCATGGCAAACTGGTGACCATTGGGAGCCTTTCCCTTTCCTGGCAATCTCAGGAATTCCGCTGGAAGCTGCAGAATGAAATCCATTAAATCCTGGAACAAAACTACAAAAGTGAAGTTTCTTCTAATTCATAAAAAAACCCCAAAACAAAACAAACAAACGAACAAAAAAACCAAGAGGAGATCCCTCCCAGCCAGTAAATTCCCTGGGATGTCCCACGTCTCTCCGAGAGCACGCTGCACCTCCGTGCTGTAGGACTTTCCTGCCCTCAGAATTCCATGGAAACACCCAAGGAGCCCTTTCCCAGCAGCCCTGTCAGTGCAATCCCAGATTAATCCCTGACCTTGTGGCATTTGGCAGCGGCCTGACAGGGGTGCTGCCACTCTGGACCTCCTTCCAGGCAGTTCAGCCAAGCAGCCGGAGTTCCAGCCCTCAGCTCCATAAATCCTGGTGCTGTTCATCCATCAGGAAAGGCAGGAAAAGCAGCCTTGCTTGAAATGTGTAAAAACCCTTCTGTGTGGCACGGGAGCGCGAATGCTCCAAATTCTGCCTTTTAAACCCTGCAGGTGAAATCCTGTTCTCATTGAAACCAACGCTCAGAGCTCCCGTGGACAAACAGGGGATGGAATTTCAAAGGGAAAATGGAGAAGGGTTGTTTTCCCTGGGGTGCCGGTGGCTGCTCAGAACTGCGCGGATTTCCTGAGGCGCTGCTCCTGTGGTGTGTGATGGGGCTCACCCCACACACTCCTGGCACTCCTGGAGCTTCCCCAAAGCTGTCCTGAAGGAAAAGGAAGAACAAAAAGCTGGAAAAAAAGCAAACAAAAAGCTGGGAAAAAAAAAAACAAAACCGTAACAGAAAAATCCCTGCAAAGACCCCGTTCCTATTTATAAAGGCAGGTGTAGGGTAACTGTGTTCCAGACAGGAAAATAACAAGATTTCTCTGGGGGCAGCATGAACGTTGGTGTTGGAGCCTCCTGAAAGAGCTCCTGCTGTCCCAAAGCCTTGGCTCAGGAATTCAGTGCCAGGTGGGGCTCTGCCAGCATTGTCCCCTTGTCCCCAGCTGAGCCTTCTGTCCCCTCTCCTCCTTCCCCGCAGAGCTGAGGATCCAAAGGAGCTGAGCAGGATGGAGGAGCTGCAGGAAATCCTCCCCCCTGCACATCCAGGGATGCGGAACATCCCTGGAGTGACCATGGCTTTATCAAGGATTTTCCAGTCCCCAGGCATCCATTTGGCTGTCACTTTAACTGGTATTTTAAGAATAAAAAAGGAATTGCCAAGGATTGGGGGGGATTTGCTGTCCCTGGGCCGGGGCCAGAGGCCACACTGTGGCTTTTCCACTTTTCCAGTGGGTGTTCCTTTCCTTTCCCATGTCCCAGGATGTTGCCTCAGGGAAGCACAGCCGTGGGCAGGGCTGTGGAGCTGGGAGAGGCTTGGGAAAGGTGTGGGGCCAGAGAGGTGAGTAAAAGAGGGGGATAGAACCTAAAGGGGCTCCAGGAGAGCTGGAGAGGGACTGGGGACAAGGGATGGAGGGACAGGACACAGGGAATGGCTTCCCAGTGCCAGAGGGCAGGGATGGATGGGAGATTGGGAATTCTGGGCTGGGCTGGAATTGCCAGAGCAGCTGTGGCTGCCCTTGGATCCCTGGCAGTGCCCAAGGCCAGGTTGGACATTGGGCTTGGAGCAGCCTGGGACAGTGGGAGGTGTCCCTGCCATGGCAGAGGGGGCACTGGGGGGGATTTGAGGTCCCTTTGAATCCAAACTGGATTTGGCTGAGGCGCTGCCGGCTCCACAGGTGTCTCCTGAGGGAATTCCACGTCCCAGCTGGGCGCAAAACCTGCCCCTCACGGGTTTAATTAACAGTGCTAAACCAGTATTAATTGGAAAGGCCACAGAACTGAAAGGGGAGGGGCCCACACCCTGCCTCAGTTTCCCCACGTGAGGTCCTGCAGTTGTTGGGTGCTTGGAGATTGCTCTGAACCCTCAAACCCAGAAAAGCTTTGGGTGGGCAGGGACCTCAAATCCCCCCCCGGTGCCACCCCTGCCATGGCAGGGACACCTCCCACTGTCCCAGGCTGCTCCAACCCCAATGTCCAACCTGGCCTTGGGCACTGCCAGGGATCCAGGGGCAGCCACGGCTGCTCTGGCAATTCCAGCCCAGCCCCTCCTCACCCTCCCAGCCAGGAATTCCCAATATTCCATCTCAATCTCTCCTCTTTTACATTATCCAGCCTGGCCTCATCCTACATCCTCACTCGGTATCCTGAAATACCTGGCCATAAAAAACATCCATGAAAGGATTTACTGGCAAAGGATCTGATTTGTCACAAAGCCTCTCTTAAGGACATCTGAGATTATTCCCCACGCGGAGCACTAAGCCCAGGAACGATCAGGAAACAAACACCTCCCCTTGTGGGACATCCCAATCCTTCCCCTTGGAGCAGGGAACAGAGACATTAAAAGCCTGAGGAGGTTTCTAAAACTCCTTCCAGCCCCTTGGTGCTCCTTCCCATCTATTTGTTCTGAGGGCCTCGGGGCCACAAAAATTCTCTCTGTAACTCAAGGAAGCAAATGTTGATTTATTTGAAATATCTCCCGTGGCTCCCTCCCCTCCAGCAAAGGCTCTGTGTTGTTTATTCTGGGAAGTAAAACAAAGTTATCCGAAGGTAAAAAAAATGGGAATTTACACTCTTTTCTAATCGGTTGTTCTGTTTTCCTTGGTGCTCCACAGCTCCTGAATTTTCTGCCTGTTCAGAGCACATTTACGCTGCCAGGCTCCATGCTGGGACTCTTCTGTCCCATTCCTTGTGGGAATTGTTGCTCGGCCAGTGCTTTTCCCTGCTGCAAACCTTCCCCGGACAAGTGACGCCCAAAACTGCAGGAACACACAATTCTGTTAAAATTTTCACGCTGAAAATGAAATTCATGGAATCGTCAAGTTTGCAAAGCCCTCGAGTCCAACCACCAACCCAGGTCCCCAGGTGCCACATCCAAGAGGGTTTTGAACTTTTCCAGGGATTTAACTCCACCACTTCCATGGGAAGTCTGTTTCATAGCTGGAGACACCATTCCTTGGAGGAATCTTCCCTGATATCCAACCTAAACTTCCCCTGGTGCAGCTTGAGGCTGTTTCCTCTGATCCACGTGCCTCGGAAGGATTGACTTCCTGAACTTTCAAAAATACTCCCACACTTTCGGCGAGGTCCAAAGGATTTCAGGGAATGTGGTGGAGTGCCCGTGGAAGGAGAAGTAGAGAGGGAAGAGGAGTGCAAAACCAAGCTCAGTAATCACCACGGGGGAAGCACAGAGGGAAATTTCACCATCCAACGGAACTGGGAGGTGGGATCACGAGGAGTTTTATCCCACGGAGGTGAAAAAAACCTGGATAATGCTCCCTCCCAGGGAAACAGCCTGGAGAAGGATGCGGGAGCAGCGGGATGGTTCTGGCTCACCTGGTGCCACCTCCCTGCGCTGGCAGGGTCACCCCAGAGCACGTGGCACAGGAATGCATCCAAGATACCTCTTGCAAAAAACGCCAATCACTTGTTAAAAAGATTTACAAATTTAATAAAATAATTATAGAGACAAGAATAAAAAAAATAAAACAATAGAAATTTTGGACAGAGTTAGGATAATAAAAAGATAATGAAAACAAAAAAAAATTACAGAGGTCTGGGTGTCCTAAATTCCAGTCAGCCAGGAACACACCTCGAAGACAAAGGATGGCCCCTGAAAGCAATAGCCTGTTGAATATTCATGTGATGCATGAATTCCTCACAAACTTGAGTTCTTGTCGGGTTTTTGTCAACTTCTTCCTTTATTTTGTTTATGGCTCCACCAAGTACTGGAAGAAGGTGTCATAGTGTTTGTTTGTGCTTGATAAGGAAGCAGTAACTCCTGCTGTTATCTCTGTGCAAAGAATCATCCACTCTTTGTGCTGGTTAGAAAAAAAGTATTGCATAGCTTCTATTTTAACGTTCTGCTATAGCCTAAATCACACTACTTAAAATGATTAAGACAACATTACTAAAAAAACATTAATACAACATGACTTTCAAACTTAACACATACAGCATTCATTTTAATATTTGCGAAAAGCCAATCATATAACATGCATTTTTCATACTCTGGTATGTCTCCCTTTTTCTGGGTGGATCCACATCTTGTTCCAAGACGCGTGAAATAACTCGGCATATAAAAATAACAACAATTGTGTTGATAAGAGCCCTGACAAGGACACGAATCCATTCATGACACTCCGACAGCTTTTCCCTTCCAAGAGGATATTTAACCTGCCATGCTCGGAACTCCCACTTTGGAAAGTGGAGACCTCCAAAGGATGGAATCACTTCAGCTGGAAGAGGTCTCTGAGGGTAAAACTGCTCAAAGAGACAGCCAGAAGCATTTATCTTTTATCTTTTATCTTTTATCTTTTATCTTTTATCTTTTGTATTTTGTATTTTATATTTTATATTTTATATTTATTTTATATATTACATGTTGTATTTTACATTTTATATTTTATATTATTGATCCCTGGTGGAAAACTGATCCTGATTCCGCTAAAAATCTGCAAAGCTTCCAAAGCAAATCTGGAGGAGCCAAGGAAAATTAGATGTTTGATCCCCATCCTTGACTCCAAGGCACCCATCCCTCTGCTGGGCTTTGAGCAGAGAATTCAGAAATGGATCCTTTTTCCTAATTCCTGTTCCTCCCTGAATTTTGGCAGCCCTTACAAGGCTCGGAAGCAGAACAAGACAAGCTTGGAACCACAAGGATTTTTTTCTATTGCTTTTCCCAAGGATTTTCCTATTGATCTTTGTAACCCCTCACAAATTCCATGGCATTGCAAGTGTTGGACAGCCTGACCTTTCCAACTACTCATTATTGACCGGAAAAATAACACTCACACAAAACTCTGCTCTTTGAGAGGGGAGCCTTCCCAGTTAATTGCGAGGAAATAGTTCTGCTGGAAAACCTGGCTGCAGGCTCTCGCTCCAAGGCAGGATAATAGGTGGAAAATAGGAATTCCTTTTCCAAGAGGTACAGGATGAGAATTGATGAGGGCAGCATCTCTTAACGAGCTGCAATGATGAAGTGCTGTGCTCAGGGCTGAAGGAGCTTTTCCAATTAGGAGCAGATTCTGTGGGAGCCAGGAGGGAAACACCTCTGGACCTGGAGTGACAGGAGATCAAATCCAAGCTCTCAGGGCCTTACAAATGCAGAGCGCCGAGGCTGGGAGTGCTGAGGATTAACAGCAGCTCTATGGTGAGATTTGCGATTATGGGTCTCTAAAACAACACGAAAAAAATTACAAACATTTAAAGGAAACCTGTGGGATTGTCCCAGGCGGGACATGGGCAGGAATTTCCTCATGGACATGGTGGGCAGGGGCTGCCCAGGGAGGTTTGCCCGTTCCTGGGGGTGTCCCAGGAATTGCTGGAGGTGGCACTCGAAGCTCTGGGCTGGGCACAGGGTGGGCATCGGGAACGGCTGGGACTGCCTGGGCTGGGAGGGCTTTTCCCACCTCAGGGATTCAGGAATATTTATAATCTGTTCTGCCCAGCCCTTCCCAGATCCCAGGTGCCCTCAGGGAAGGGATTGGTGTTTCAGGGATGATCCTGGCTGGGTGTGATCAATATCCCAGAGCTCAGCGGTTCCCCGGGCTTTAAAGAGGGTCAGAAAATCCAGGGAGAGCTGTGAAATCTCCTCATTTGAGTCTCCAGGCTGGATAACCCTGCTAGTGCAGTGCCTCGAACGGCTCATCGGGAGCACTGGAGAACAGAGTCACTTTATTGTCCTAAAACTCGATGAGAGCAAACCCAGATCCCTCACGGCTCTTCTGGCGGATAATTCATCTTCCTCGAAGACCACGCTGATAAAAAAAAAAATATAAATAAGCCCCACAGAGCTGCTCTTCAAGGTCTTTGCCCGTCATCCGTCCCCCAGATCCTGCTGCTCCCTCAAGGTGAGCGCTCGGGAATATGCATAATTCACCAGCTCTCTTTGTTTATCTGCCTCAGCATCACCCGGCGCATTCCCTGCCTCCCTTTGAACATCTCTGCCCAGCGCCGTCTCCGAGAGCAAACAGGGAGGGAAGAAAACAAGATACCGACATCATAAAAACCTCAGCGCCTTCGGGGCAGGGTGTAAAGCATCCTGAAGGCGCCAGGAGAAAAGGGATGGATGGAAAACAGCGGGAGACTGGATGTGCGCTTGTTTTGTAAATGGAAAAAAAATATCACAGCTGGGAAGGAAAAGCTGGAAAAGACCTCGCAGCTCATCAGGAGCGACCACTAAAGCAGCACAATTTGGGTGCAAAACTTTGCCCCTTGACCACCTTTTCAAACCTTTCGGCATGACAAGAGGGAATTGATGGAATCACCATCCCCTGGGAGTGTGGGAGTGGCACCCGAGGCACTCCAGAAGTTCAGAACTCACCCAGAGCTGAGGACAAACTCAACTCACTCCACACCTCTCCCTGCTCCCAGGGCTGGGCACTGGGATGACACAAAGACCTTCCAGGGGCTTCCAGCCCTCCCCGAACGTCCGGGAATTGCTCCAGAGGGACCTTGTCCTAAATTACTTCAACCAGGGCAGAAACTCCAGAGAAAAAGGATCAAATCCAAGCTCAAAGTCTGTCGGTGCCACAGCATCCATCATCCCCTGGATCAGGATCAAAAGTGATCCGAGCAAAAGGGCCAGGAGATCCCAAATGGAGCGAACTGAGGGTTGGGAGATCCCAAATGGGCTGAACTGGGGAACAGGATGATCCCAAGGGCCAGGAAATCCCAACTGGGCTGAACTGGGGAACAGGAAATCCCAAAGGGACTGAATTGGGGAAGAGGAGATCCCAAATGGGCTGAACTGGGGAACAGGAAATCCCAAAGGGGCTGAACTGGGGAACAGGAAATCCCAAAGGAGCTGAACTGAGGAGCAGGATGATCCCAAGGGCCTGGAGATCCCAAAGGGGCTGAACTGGGGAACAGGAAGATCCCGAATGGGCTGAACTCAGATAAGCTGTGACCACAGCCAGAAATCTCCCTGCTTGCTGTGAGCCAGGGATTAAACTTCCTCAACCAGACCTGAGATTTACCACGAAAACCAGGAGAAAATCCTGGAGAATCCCACTCAATAAATGGAATTTCAGGCTTGTTGAAAGCTTTGCAGGGAACTTCTCAGGGTGAAAGTCACAATTAAGTCAGAGAGATTTTAAAATCCTCCTCTGCCACGTCAATATTTACCAGGAACCTGTGAGCACACCCTCATCTCATTTAAATTAACGCAGAATCATGGAATAGTTTGGGTCAGAAGGGACCTTAAATCCCTGGGTTTGGAGACAGATGATCTTTAAGGACTATTCCATGATTTTATGAGGCTGGAATGCTTCCAGGACAGTTTTCCCATTCCTGCTGTGACTGATGTTAAAAGGAACGATGCTGGAGAACAACTCTGAGAAGAGAATCTGAGCTACGGACACAAAATAAATCCGTTTTTTACTGAATCCTCCTTGTTTCCACACAGCTCCATGACCTTCCAAGCAACACCAGCTCCCAGAATAAGAGGATGGCTGAGAAATCCATGGGTACACTGGGAAAGGCAGACAGAGTGTGATTAAATAGGAATATTTAACCTCTGAATTCCATGCTAGAAGATGCCTGGAGAGACGTATGCTGCTTTTTAATAAATTTTATTTGCCTGGGAGAAAACCTGGAATAGAGCCAGAAGAAAACTGCCAGGATAACTCAAAGGCTAAGGAAAAATTCTTATTTGAAAATATTCAAAGGAATGGCTGGGTTTGTTCATCAAAAGGAAGAAAATGAGAGGGAGCACTTCCACGAGGAGAAGGGAAAAACACTTTAATCTCAGGAATACAGGCAGAATAAGAAGCAGCAGTTGGAAGCTACAATCAGGGAAATTAAAAGCGGAAAAGGGATTATTTTTTCCCAACCAAGAATAATAATTACTGGAATAGATTGTTAATCATTGGAATGGTTTTTTTTTTTTTTTCCATACCTGGAGGGCAGCTCAGCACAAGGGTCTGGAGGAGAAAAATCCAGAGGGAAAATCCCAACATTTCTTAGGATTCTACATGAATCCTTTGGGGAAGCAGCCCAAGAAGTGGCTTTGTTAACATGAGATATTCCCCTAAAAATCCGTGGTGCGCTCCAAGCGGGAAGGTGTGGGCCTTGTTGGAGGAGGACACCCTGGATTAGAGAGAGGAAAACCAGGAAAACAGAGAGGAGCAGAAAATATTTTCCAAGTTTTTGGCGAGCTGGGTGAGTCCCACCACCAGTGAGATGGGAATTTTTGGGTGGGAGAGTTGGGATAAAGCACAACATTGGCTCCAGGGGAGGAGTTTGGGACCAGCCCTGAGGAATCAGCAGGTGGCTCCTGGTGGGACAAAGGACAGGAAGGTGGCACCTCTGTCCTGAGGCTGCTGATCCGCAGGGACCTGGTTTTAGTGGGATTCTGCAGCCCTTGGAATGTTGAGGCAGAGCTGCAAACGGGACCCCACAATGGAAACAAGCAGAAATGTCCTTGAACTCCATCGGGAAATGTTCATGTTCATCGAGAACAACTTCTTCCAGAAAAGTTGTAAAATCCTGGAAAAGTCTTCCCAAGGCAGCGGTGGAGTCTCCAACCCTGGAAGTGCTCCAAAACCACGAGGATGTGGCACCGGGGGACGTGGTTTGGTGGTGACCGTGGTGGTGCTGGTTGATGGTTGGACTCTGATCCTGGAGGGCTTTTCCAACCTGGACAGCTCTGCAATTCCATGAGATGTTGTGCAGGCTCTTTGGAACTTCCCAAAAATTTATCCAAGGGCCTCACTGGCAAGTTGAAAGAGCAACGGGAAAAAATGGGAATGGTCACGTCCACATCAGCCCTGTCTCTGCTCTCCAGTCTCATCCCTGCTCAGGATAAAGAGGGAAATGGAACCCTGGAGCTCCAAGGTGGGAGAACAGGCAGATAATCTGGTATTCCAAAAGGAAAAATATCTGGAAGCACAAAGCAGCATCGGCAATTTCCAGAAATGCTCAGATGTGGAAGCAGATCCAGGGTAGGGACCAAAAAAGAAGAAAGAGCAAGTTTCAGGGTTTTTCCAAGTGTTTTTCATAGGGTTCTGTGTCCCAAAGAATCCACAGGGTTGGGGATTCATTCCCAAAGCTCTGCTGGAGGGTTTATCCATGTTCTTCCACGTTTATCCCACTAACGAGTTGTTAACCTGCGTGATTCCCATCCGTGCCTCCCCTGAATCCCTGCACACCATTCCAGAGAAAACAGGGAGTGACCGAAGAGCTGCAGGACACCATCGAGAGGCCGTGAAAGATGTGAATGATCTGTAAATAAGGAGTGAAAGCGCCTTTCCATGGAGGTGAATCCCATGAATTACAACTCCACTGGAGAGGCCAAGATTGGACATCAGGGAAAATTCCTTCACTGTCAGAGCGGTCAAACACTGGAACACATTCCCACGGCAGAAGTGAAGTCTCCACCCCTAAAAGCTCAAAAACCATGGGGCCCTTCAGGATGTGGTAGGGTTCAGCCCAAGGCTGGACTTAATCTTGGAGATTTTTCCCCACTTTAACGATTCTATTTTGTTATTTTTGCGGCCGTTCCAAGACGTGCTCTCGGAAGTTTTTCACCTCCTCAGTCTCTTCTCTCTCCTGGAGTATCAGGGCTGCACTGGCCTCCTTCTGTGCTAAAAAAACCCCTCAAATATTTCTGAACCTTAACTCAACTTTTTGTCTCCAACTCCCGAATTCCTGTGCGAAAACTCAGCTCTGCCTTTTATTCCCGAGCGCCGGAGAATTCCATAAAGCACTGCAGCCATCCCTAAAGTCATGAAAAAAGGGAAAAGATTCCCGCTGCAGCTCCAATGCCTTGATGTGGCACAGATCCTAAACACAAAAAAAAAAACCCTAAATTTGAGGAGTTTTTATCTTCTAAACGTCCCTGACATCTTCCAGGGATTTATTTATTAATGCCCATTGTGAGCACACGGGTAATACACAAGCACGGCCTTCTTCCATATTTTATAAAACAAGGAAAAAAGGAGTCAGTGCAGAGGAAACCGCCAAAAATTTCTGCTTGAAAGGGAGCCCAAAAATGTCTGGCAGCTTTAGGAAGGAGGAAGATGACAGTGACAATCTGCACAGGAGTGAAGGTACAGGGGTCCAACTCCTCATCTGGAGTTTTTTCACCGGTCATCCTTGTTTTTCCTGATGATAAGGAAAAAAATCGGTTTCTTGATTTTGTTGAATCATTTTGGCACTTTTCCACCAGTTTTTCAATTCCTGCTTTTTTCACAAAAGCATCCCTACTGTGCCCCAGGACATGGATTTACACCAGAAATCAGCACTTCAGGGCCACTGCCCACTTTTTTACGTTTCCCTTCTTTCCCAGAGCTTTACCCCAAGCACAGGTGTGATCACCAAAAATTCCCAGTGACTCAGAGCAAAGAGCATCCCTCTCCTTTTCCAGCATTTCTCTCTGTCTGGATCATCTCCTACTCATTTTTCCTCCCTGGTACTGCTGTTCTGTGCTTTGCAGGACAAAATCCCAGGAAATTCAAACATTGCAGCCATGGGGTTTGGCTTGTGGGATCAGGAGCACGAGGCCTGATCACTCAAAAAAAGCTGATTATTAATTTATCTCTCCCAAAAGCACCGTGGTCCTTCAGCTTTAGTGGCCTGATGCTGATCCCTAAATTACAGCTGGTTCCCAGCTCCACCTGGGAGGGGATTTAGGTGGGGAAAAAAGGGAGAAAATGTCACTGGAAGTACTGAAAGTGAGGAAAAGGATGGAGCTGGTGATCCCAGAGCAGAGGGGGAATGCAGGCAAGGAAGTCAGGGATAATGAGGAGCATCTGCAAGGAGAGAAATCAAGGAATTTTACCTAAAACAGCAGGAGAAGGGGATGGGAGGGAGAAGGAAGTGGCAGATGTTGGGTGGCTGGAGCAGGGAAGTGCAAAATAGGAAAGGAAATGCAGGAGCATTTCCAAAGGAGCAGCTGGAAGGGGAATGGAGAGAGGAAGGGAAGGGAATGATGGGCTGGGATGAGCGTGGAGAGAGGAAGAAAAGGGAATGATGGGCTGGGATGAGCGTGGAGCATGGAGAGAGGGGCCCTGGGCTGTGTGGGAGGGGAAACCTGGATGGAAGAGTGGGAAAACTGGACTGATGTGGGGGAAAAGGGATGTGCAGAGCTGCTGGGAGCATGGAAACGGAAAGGGAAGGACAGCCACGGGGAGAGGATGGATCAAAGGTGAGGGACAGAAGCAAAGAGCTCAGGGTGGAGGGAAGGATGGCTGTGACTTGGGGACACCACCTTAATGGAAAACACATCCCCGATCCCACGGATTCAGTCTGGGATCGGGCTCTGAGCTGCGCTGGTTTGAGCCTAGGCTGAGAACTAACTCGGTGTGGCTGCCTACAGAGGGAGGTGTGGAATTCTGTGGCTCTGTCACTCCTTTCCCGTTCCCGATCCCATTCCCTGTCTCTTTGGAACATTTCCCCGGCTTCTGTCACATCTTCACTGCCCCACTTGGAGTCACCAGGACCAGGAGGTTTATGTGCTTCTGGGGTTATTTTCTCTCCTCTCAGCGCCTCCAGACTGAGCAGGAAAAATTAACTGAGAGGAGAAAACGATGCCAAGGCTGACTTGAGGAGACCTCAATTTCCTACAAAAACCAGAATTCAAGTCCTCTTGGCATTTGTTTTCTGGAGATAGGCATTAGTGCTGGGCAGGATGCCAGAATGACTGAGATGTTTTGAAACAGTAAAACCTTTTCCATTTCATGTGAATCCCATTTGAAACATCTAAATTTTATGTCTCAGACGTCGCTGGCAGACGTTAAATCATTTTAGACACTGCAATTAAAAACAGATTAATACCCACTCGAGATGAGGCTCCTCTCAACAAGCAACAAAATAAGGGAAAACCGTAAGGACCAGAATAAAAATACACTTGCAGGGTGAACAGCAAACATTTAAATACATTTTCTTCCCGAGGTTTGGCATTTCTGTGTGCAGGGATGGAGCCCCTGGGAGAGACTGCAGGAGTCAGATGAGCTCACGGGGAAAACAAAATAAAGCCCAGTTAGTGTTCACTAGGAGACATTAATTAACAATTCCAGTGTTCTGCAGGAATCATGGAATGGTTTGAGTTGGGAAAGACATCCCACCCCTGCCATGGCAGGGACACCTCCCACTGTCCCAGGCTGCTCCAACCCCAGTGTCCAACCTGGCCTTGGGCACTGCCAGGGATCCAGGGGCAGCCACAGCTGCTCTGGGAATTCCAGCCCCGCCAGGAATTCCCAATCCCCAATCTCCCATCCATTCCCACCCTCTCGCAGTGGGAAGCCACTCCCTGTGTCCTGTCATGGAGGGCTTTTCCAAGCGGAGTGATTCCATGGCTCTCCCAGTCTGCTGGGAGCTCTGAGCTCGGAGCAGACGTGGGGCGCTGGGCGGGTCAGAGCTGAAGTCTGGGTGAGGACTCCAGGGCTTTGTGACTTCCCAGTGTCCGGCAGCCACAGACCTGGCCGGGGACACGGGGGCACCTCACACCTCTCAAACAGACCCGAAAATGGAGAGTTTTGTGTTCACACCGCGGAGCTGCCAGGAAATATTCCCCCAAGGATGGAAAGAAACGCAGAGGGTGGGTGCTCTGCTCCACTCAGGGGTTCAGGAACCAGGAATCTCAGTTCCTTTCATCCCCTTGGGTGCAGAAGTCCTGAGTGACCACCATCCATTTATTCTTTTGTACGAGAAAAAAAGATGGATGAACCGGGGAGCCTGGGTTGCTTGTGGTGTGCACGCGTCCATAATGAACAGCGACATTACTGGACATCCCTCACCCTGGATACATAATCTTTATTATTTATGAACCCCCAAAACAGCCCAGCCACATTCCCCATCAACAAATATCCTGGGAATAAGTGAGCTGAAGGTGCTCCTGCACCCAGTGATGGATCAGGGACATCAGATGGGGCCCTCCTTGCAAGCACCACGGGGTTACCGCAGTAAATAAATCAGCCTTAACTTTCCTCTGAGGCCAACGGCAGCAAGAGGAGTGTGTAAGGAAGTCTGGGTTATTAATCTCAGAGCTGCTGCCTGCTGGTCAGTTCATCAACCTCAGGAATATGAGCAATTTATTCCAGTGATCACCCTGAGAAGTATTTCTGCCTCTGTCCTGCTCCACCTCCGGGCTAAGCTCATTAATTCCACATGGCAAGGAAAGCTCACAATGACTGATCAGACCTTCCCTGCACCAATTCCGTGTTTTCCAGGCTCAGACGGGGAGCCCAGCGCTGCTCACAGGCCAGGCTGAGCGGGAGGAAAGGATGGAGCTGTCAGAGGTGAGAGATGAGTTGTGTCTGATGCAACGCAGGCTGGAATGAGAGGAGCTGAGGCAGGAGCGGGGAAGGGGTGCCTGGTTCTCACAGGGAACACCCCAGAGAGGTGAAACCCCCCCAGCAGCTCCTTCCCCTTCTCCTGAGCTCAGCCCACCTCGCAGAGGTGCTGCTCTCTCCCCCAGAGCATTTTATTCCCACTGGATCACCCAGTGGCTCCCAATCCCACCTGGGCTTGGGGACAGCGGTGCTGAGGGACCAGAGAACCCCTGTGTGCCTTCTCTTCTCTTCTCTTCTCTTCTCTTCTCTTCTCTTCTCTTCTCTTCTCTTCTCTTCTCTTCTCTTCTCTTCTCTTCTCTTCTCTTCTCTTCTCTTCTNCTTCCTTTCCCTTCCCATTATCCAGGTTCTAAACCCCCCAAAACATTGGATTTGCCTCCTGTCAATCGCTTCCAACAAAACTGCTTTGGATTTCACTCCTCTGAAATTTCCTAGGGTTTTCCAGGAGGAGTAACACCTTCCCCGTGGATAATTCCACGCAAACGAGCTACAACATCACCTACACTTTAATTCCTGTTCCAAACCAAACTCCCTGCCAAATCCATGCAGATCTCTCCCTCAGCCAAGCCAAATGCAATGTTTCATCTTACCAAAGATAGCAGATTACATAATTAATTTAATATTAATGAACTTTAATGCATGTGGGGCTGTTTGGGAACCACGTTAGGCACGAGGAACCTCCCTGAAAAATTCAGCTCCCGAATTAAACGGAGCTTTAATGGAATTTCCAGCTGGAACTCAATTATGGCAAGTTCTATTTTATGCTTTGCAGACTAAGCTGAGACCTCGCTGTCATTGGCTTATAAAAATAAATCATCAACTCGCCAGAAATCATTAAAACAGATGCAATTACAGTCCTCAAGGCAGCACAAAGGAAAGATCGGAGCAGGAGCAGGAATTGTAATTACGGTGTTTTCTCTGCTGCCCCCGAGGCCCAGGAATTGCATTGCTGCCGCTTTTATCTCCACTTTACGGGCAGGAGTCGCTCCTGAGGGTGGAAACACAGCCTGGAGCCCACCACGAGGAGCAGCAGAGCTGGGAGCACCGGGGAGGTTCGCTGGGAGACAGAATTCCTCAGCTCAGAGCTCCTCAGCTGAGCTCAGGCATCTCTGGTCAGGGATGCACAAGGAATGGCAAGGGAAGAGCACAAATCCGTGAGCCTGGAATGGTGTCCAGGTCCTGGGATCCACGGACAGGGATCTTTGTCCAGGATGAGCCTGGAGAAAAGGAGGCTCAGGGGGCTCTGCACAATCCCTGACAGGAGAGGGGATGATCCCCAGGGAACAGGGACAGGTCGGACTTGCTCCCTGCAGCTCAGGAATGAGGAAGAGCGGGAAGTGATCCCAAAATCAGCGTCAGTTCCTGGGAGAGCTCCACCAGTTTGGGTGGCCTTGGGGTGATTTGGGGTGAGTTGGTGGCACCAAGGACCCGGCCCCAGGTTTGGGTTGGTGCAACCACGATCCCCAGGCTTGGCTGCTGCTCCTGGATCTGTCACTTCCCACTGCTGTCCCCAGGAGCTGGGACACGTCCCGACAAGGACGAGGAGGGGCTGGAGCATGTCCAGGGAAGGGAACAGAGCTGGGAAGGGGCTAGAGAATCCCTGAGGGAGCTGGGAAAGGGGCTGAGCCTGGAGAAAAGGAGGCTCAGGGGGGCCCTTGTGGCTCTGCACAACTCCCTGCCAGGAGGGGACAGCCGGGGGGGTCGGGCTCTGCGCCCAGGGACCAGGGACAGGAGGAGAGGGAACGGCCTCGGGCTGGGCCAGGGGAGGGTTAGGTGGATATGGGGAAAATTCCTTCAGTGATTTCTCCTCCAGGACAGGGGTGGAGTCCCCATCCCCTGTGGATGTGTCACTGGGGGACATGAGTCCGTGGTGGCCTCTGCAGTGCTGGGGGAACGACTCCATGATCTCAGAGGGCTTTTCCAACCTAAACAATTCCACGGTTCTGGGATCTTGGCCAAGCCCTTTGGCTTTCAAACTCGAGTACCCACCAGGCTGGCCGGGGATGTCCCTGTGCCCTCCTCCAACCCCTGTGTCACTCCCCACCTGGGCAAAGCTCCCCGTGTGTTTCAGTGTTTGAGATATTCCAGACAGACCCAGGCCCAGCGGAGGGAAAAATCAGGAATTTTGCTGGGAACAAATTGCTGCCTTGGAGTTTTTTGGCTTTGGGCTTTGCTCCTGCCCCTGTAAAAGGCTCCACGCACAACAAACTGTGCAGGGTCCCTCTAAACGCACTGCGCTGGAAAATCCAAGGAATGAAGAAGTGAATTCCACTAAAAGCAAACATGAAACTAGATTTTGGAAGAACTCTGTGGAGACCAGCTCCATCCATCTAAGCCTTGTCCTTGTTAAGCTATTCATCCCTTCCTCT
>WBMY01012590.1:293860-323330 GCA_013397315.1 Donacobius atricapilla | reverse complement strand
CGCGAAGAGAGAGCTGTCAGTGTGTGGCTGGGATGGATGGATGGATGGATGGACATCGGGAATAGGTAGGTGAATCCCTGCAGACATTGATTGGGTGGACAGATGGATGGAGGGATGAAGGGAGGGAGAAGAAGGAAGGGAGGAACAGGGACAGATGAGCAGAGGGGAGAAGGAAGGGAGGGAGGGAGGAAGGAAAGATGGATGAATGGATGGATGGATGGATGAAATGGTGTGAGACAACCATCCCACAGGGCTGGGGATAGCCAGGTTTCAAGGAGGGCCGGGAACATGGGCAGGATCACCCATATTGGGGGCTGCTGTGGGTCCCCGGCTGGGGCTCCTGCTGTGGCCGCCGTCCCCCAGGCTGGACCCGTGGGGACTCCAGGCAGGGGCTGTGATGGTGCCGGCGGTGTCACCCGCAGTGGTGGCAGCGCCCCAGCCCTGATCCCGGCCGCAGGGCTAATCCGCTTTGCCCGCAGGGACCAGATGGTCCCGCTAAGTGGGTCAGGCAGGAGCAGGGGAGACCAGGGAGCCCTGGGCCCCACTGCGCTTCCCAACAGCTACAGAAAATAATCAAGTGGAATGAGGTGACAGAGGAGTCTGGACATGGTGGAGCTGGGGGGACACAGCCCCTCGGACTGGCAGTGAGACAGGGCTCAGCCACTGTGGAGCCCCGGAGCCCCCTGAGCTGGTGGGGAAGAGCAGCTCCCGCTCCGCAGCCTCTGGGATGAACTTGCCCATGGCACAGTCGGTTGTACCCTGCCTGCACCACTGCCTGCACCACTGCCTGCACCACTGCCTGCACCACTGCCTGCACCACTGCCTGCACCACTGCCTGCACTGCTGCCTGCAGTGCTCCCTGCACCCTGCCCATCCCACTGCCTGTGCCAGTCCCTGCACTGCTGCCCTCACCTCCTGCCCAGCCCATGCAGGGATATTTTCCCCTCTCCAGACCAGAAAAGGGCACCAGCTGTCCCAGAGTTGCCAACAGCTGCTGTTCCCGGTGTCCCACTGTCCCCAGGGATCCCGCTGGCCCCACCAGCCCACACCGACCCCAGTTTCCCCAGCAGTGGCACTGGTCTCCTTGTCTGTGTTGGCTCTCCCTGCCCCAGAGACCCTTCCCAAACCAGCCCCAGCCCCTGTTCAGCGCTGCAATGGGGGAACCACAGAGTGGCACAGGACCCCCAGTGCCCCCCAGCCCCAGCACTGACACCTCGGGGGCCTTCCATGCTGCCACCATCCACCGCTGCCCATCCCCTCCCAGCTGAACCCTGCTGTACCGCGGCTAAAAATAAATCCATCGATTTCTAGGAAAGCTCCTTGGAGGGCATGAGTCAGTGGGTGCACACGGCCAGGGGAGCAGCATCCTTGGGAGGAGGCGGGGGGTCACCAAGCCCCTCCACAGCGCCAGAGCCAGCCCAGGACACCTGCAGCATCCCCAGACCCCATGTGAACGTTTTTTTCCCAATCCACTGCTTTCCAGAGCACCCAGATGAGGGGGAAAGGGGAGTCAAAGCTGGGGCAGCCCTGGACTTGCTCATCCCTGGAGAAATCTCTGCCTTGCTTACCTCGGGGTGGGGAAGGATGTCGGGGGGCCTGGGGCAGCATCCCACCCATCCTGGGGACAAGGCGCCTTTGTGAGCGGGGTGCAAGGGGCGTCAGCCAGGGGGCAAAGCTGGAATAGCAACACAGGGTGTTTATTTCTGCCCCAAACCGCGCTGTGGGACACCAACCCCCTCCCCTGCGCTGCTCGGCCCCCAGCACATAATTGGGGACAGCTTTGCTGAGCCGCTAAGCTCCCGTTTAAGCAGCTGAGCGCAAGTGGCCGGATTTCCAGCCAGCGCATCCCTCCGGCTGCTCATCCACCCAGAAACGCCGGGGTGGGGGGCCGGGTGCCGCCGTGCCCGCGGGGGCACAGCCGCCCCGGCTCTGCCTCGCCGCTGGCCCGCTCAGGCATTAACGCCGCCGTCAGCACAGATTAATTCTGCCCTGGGCTCCGCGCCGCAGCTGCCACGCGAGGCCGTGCTGCTCCAGCCCCCGTGTTTGCTGCAGGAGGAGCCCGGTCGCATCCAGATCCCAAAGGGAATTAGCGAGGGCTCGCCTAGGGATGGGTGTCCTCACCAGGACGGGTTTGCTGAGCAGGGAGATGCGGGAGCTCACCTTGCTGGTGGCAGCAGCACCACGCGCGGCCGGAGGGGCTGGTGGTCTCGGGGCAGGTCCCACCCGGCCTCTCCCACAGCCATTCCCTTGGGAAGGATTTTGTGAGAGAGGTGAGAGCACATCCAGAGGCTCCACGAGGCTCTCTCCTTAAAATGCCCCGTTTTATTGCAGGGTGCATGACCCGTCAGCGAGCCCATCTCAACACCAGGCTGCTGGTGACATCCCTCCAGTTCCTCTTCCAGGCTGTGACTGTCCCAAGCCAGTGTGGGGACAGGAGGGCTTTCCCCTTGGGTGACCGCATTGCCCAATCTCTGAGTTCATGAAGGTGGCGAACAGCACTGGGATGGAGAGACCAGGCAGGAGGCAGAGCCGTGTGGAATACTGGCGTGTTTATTGGTTGGCACTAGATTACAGCCCACGCTCTTGGCAAACCGGCATCCACCAATTCAATTTTTTTCCATTTTTCACTCTTTTAAAGGCAGTGATGGCCTCCCTCTGACACACAACTCAGCAGAGGAAACCCCTCATGCCAGGATCCCACCGCACCACCCAGCTTCACACGTGGAAAGCCCGCCAGCCTTTCTGGACACGCTGTGGATGAAAGGTCAGAATTACGTAGGGATGTCCTGCACCTGTCCAGCCAGGACTGAGCAGAACACCTGCGTTATCCAGAGGGTCCAACTGAGACGGAGCCCCAAAAGAAACAGAACGTGTTTTCTACTTCACATGTGGGACTTTGAACAAAGGTGTTGCAAGAATGAGTCAGTAAGAAAAAGCATCCGTTGCAATGCTCCATTTCCAAAGGGCCTTCACAGCTGCAAAGCGTTTCTGCAAAATATGTAATTTGTTGTAACCCTCCCATGTGAAGTTCACCAGGAGATTAGAAACACCGAGTGCTGGAGTGAGGAACAGAGATCTGCAGACAGGAAAATAAACCCGAACAGATTATGGGAATTACAAGTACAAAACCATCTTGAATTCACAGAGAATTGAGTATTTCACTTGCAACTCATTGAAAATCACTGAAAATATCAGGCCTCTTTTAATCCTAATAAATCAGCAAGTTTGCTCTCCACATCAGTTTTCCTTCTGCAAACTTGCTGACACCTCCCTGTGAAAGCCAGGTGGCAGGAGCAGCACAAGAACCTCCAGGAGACATCCTAGCTGACCCCACCCCATCCCAGCTGACCCCATCACAACCCAACCGACCCCACCATCGCATGGAGCACAACACCCCGGGACCCCTCCCCAGCATCTGTGGTTGCCATCAGCCCCTACTCCAGGCATGGACACTTGGATCACTTGGATCAATATCCAGAAGGGTTCAGAATCCGTTTTCCCTCCCACCAAGGTCAGTGCCTGGATCAGTCCCACCCTCAGTCGTGGGGGTGAGCTTGAAGCTACCAGCTCAGACACAAACCAGAGACAAAGCCCCACAGCTCTGACCACCATGGAGATTCCTTGTTTTGGGGAGGAATGGGGAAGCCTCAGGCAAACACGCCCATGGACAGGAGGCCGACAATGGACCCTGGTCATTCATCCCTCAGCTGGGGTCTGGGGTCCCGTTCTCCTCATTTGGGGGGACTACCAGGAGCTCCCCACGTACACAGAGCTCGTGGAAGGACTGAGCAGCAAATGCAAAGATCATTCCAGATTTTCTGATTTAATAAATATAAAATCGGACACACAGGAAATTCAACGAACACTCTCAGACCTCCCCAGGTTTCTGAGCCAATTCATCAAGTATAACATCAAAATTCCCATCTTCCCACAAAAAAAAAAAAAAAAAAAAAAAAAAAAAAAAAAAAAAAAAGAGAAAAACAACTCTATGGACTAGCACCAAAGAGATTTATAAATCTCCTAAATACAGCTTCAATCCAGTTCAGTTTCTTTTTCACCAGCTCAGTTTCCTTTTCACCAGCTACACCTCAGTTATATACAGAGCCCTGACACTACCTCAGCACAGCACTCCAGGATCTCTGCAGCCCTGAGCAGCTGGATTAGCTCATTCCAAGGTTAGGAATGAGGATCACGCCCTGTGTGTGTCAGGGGCTCAGGGAGCAGCTGAGGGACACCTCAGCCATGAGGTCACCACGTCCCTGCAGGGCTGCAGCCACCAGATGATGCTGTTATTGAGCAGAAGGGAGCCAGGAGGGAAAACCTAGCCTGGGAGTGAGGGCAGAGCAGGCACTGGGTCAGCCAGAGGGAAAAGCTCCTCACGCTGCAACAGCCAGTGCTCGGGGCAGGTTTGGCTGAAGATGCAGCCCCAATCATCCCCCAGCACCAGGGAGGGTCAAAGCCCAAACCAACCCCTCAGCAGCCCCCAGTGGCTCCTGTATGCTCTGCACAGGGGTGGATGCTGCATCTGGCTGTGTGAAAACACAAACACGTCAATTTGGGATAAAACAGAACAGGCAGGAAAACCTACAGCTCTTGTACAAGGGGTACTCACTGGACCTGTGCAGCCTCCAGGATTTTGATCCCCACTCGTGACCCGCTTGCTGCGGAATGCTGAACACAGCTTCTGCATGGAAAAGCCGAGGCAAAGGCCCAAAGCCCCTGCTAGATCCGGGAAGGGAACTGGGGATTCCTGACATTCCCTACCCACATTTTTAGCCACTGAATACTTTGTGGCCACACAAAGGCAAAAAGCAACACTTGCAGATTCCAATCCCTTTTCATTTTTCCTTTTACAGAGTTTGCTTTAAGGCACATTCCAGCTGAGGGTGAATGAGCTGCCTCGGAGCTCCACAGCAGAGCAGGGAAGAGCTCACAGCATCCATCTACACAGGAACAGAGGGATAAAACATGCTGATCCTGCTGCTCCTTCCAGCCCCCAAACCCAGCTCCCACCTTCCCCCCAGCACCAGGGCAGACAGCAGCAGGTTTGGGTGCTGCTTCCCCAGCACCCACAGCTGCTTGACCCTGACATGCAGCCCTCAGGCTCTGCCCCCTTCCTCTATTCCCTGAACAAACCCACCTGGCTAAGCTGGAAGCAAACCAACCCGAGGAGACTGTCACCATGTCCCCTCCCTGCTGTCACTGCCTCGGTCCTGGGGAGGTTTTACAGCCTGAAGTTTAACACGCTTTCAAGTTGAAAGAAAATCTTTTTAGTTTGCACAGTGGCTGTTAACTCCACACGCAGGGAATGGTCTGTCTAATGCTGTACCTGGAGAGGTGAATGGCAATGGCTCAGAATTCCCAGTGCCACGGCAGTTCTGAGCTGGGGTGTGCTGGCCCTGCTGACCACACGGAGCACGGACAGCTCGGCCAGTGCTGCTGGGAAGGGGCAATGCTGCCCTAAGACAGGGAGAGGCACAGCTGTGACACTGAGGCTCCAACAAACCACTCAAACAATCCCTCTTTGGGAAGCCACCAGAGGTACTTAACCATCACTGAATTCCAGACTTCAGGGAGAATGGAAAAAACCCTCCCTGCTTTCACTCTTCTCTCCCAGGAAAAGGCAGCACCTCCCAGGCCCAGACAGCACCCACCACACAGCAGGGAAATCCCCCAGTCCCCACCTGGGGTTCACCACTCTGAACTGCAGAAGGGTTCCTCCCCCTGAAATGTGCCTTTGAACCTCAGCGTGAGCAGAGCCACACCTGAAACCCAAACCTGCCCACAGCAACCACCTCAGTCAAGGTGCTGTGAGGGTCCTGCCACAGGAGATTCCCAAGCCGCCAATAACCAAAGAACCAAAATCCCTTTTCCACCACAACAAATCCTTGTCTGGGAGAGACTCCCCAATGCCAGAGGCACACAATTCCGTCTCTGCTGGGTTTCACTACGCTCAGCTCTCTGCAGAGGGATCTCCACCTGCCTCACACATCATGCAAGACCCTCACAGAGGTTTGGGATCTGACAAATCCCGCTGGAAGGACTGAGCAGCACCTGGACACAAGGGTACTTCCAGGGATGACTTCCTTTTCTCCTGCTCCTATGCTGGAGTCACTGACTGGTGCAGAGTTCCCTGCCCCTCACTGGTGTACCAGGAGCGGGGCGCCCTTGGACCATGACCACAGGATTGGAAAGCAGCAAGGGAAGGAAGGGACCCCATTAGTGACATCACTGCGCCCCTAAGGAGCTGTAGAGGGGCCCCCAGGGCCCAGAGGTGATGAAGAGGAGCAGCCCTCATACCCCAAACCAGCTTTCAAGACCTGCCATGCACCTTGCTGGCTGTCTGGGGACCCCCGCTCTGTCGTACCCAGCTCCCAGCAGTGCCCTGAGAACACAGGCAGGCAGAGCCAGCCAGGAACTGCTGCCACGGCGTGCTGAGACACAGAGCGACGCTCCACGGAAGGGCCAGGCCAGCCGAGGGAAGAATCCCACCATCCAACACTACCAGCTTGGAACGGCAGCAGGTTCAGCAGGGCTGGGAGCCCCAGGCTCATCCCCCGGCATTCAGCACGCTCAGGACAGTGGCCCCCAGCAGTGAGACTGGGCAGCACCATCAGGGCTGCAGAAGCAGAGTCACCCTCCCAGCAGCGCCCCTGTGCCTCACACGGACAGGGCCACGGGCAGTCCCAAGCCAATTAACACCAGTTTGGATAAAACCACTCCAGCTGCTGAGGGTCCAGCTCTAGAGAGAACCTCAGATGCTGAGGAAGACGGGAATTGTGCGGTGCAGGGAGAAGTTCAGGGAGCACAGGGCCCAGGCCTAGTCTGAAATCTGCATCCCTTCAATCAAGGCTATTCCTGCCCCAGGAGCCATTTCCAGTTACAAGGCATAACATCAGCCACTCCTTGGTAACAGCATCAATCCATGCCACATTAAAACACTTTCTTGGCACAATTTATTTTTTCTGACCCAAACAAATAAGCCATTAGCAAGTCATTAACAATATTCTACCCTAAATTGTCAGTTTAACAGCCCTGTAAAAACATTTTTAGTTTAAAAACGAAAGTGTGCATGCTGCTGATATTAAAAGTGCAGTTACTCTTTCAGGAGTACCAGCTGTTTTGTTGCAAAGCATTTCCAACATACTAATCTGTACAGTAGAGACCAAGACTCGTTGAAGGCAGTAGATGGCTGTGTCAGGTGCCTCGCAGGGCACAGGGACAGCGACTCTGGGAATTTCTTGGACACTTCCAGATAGAATATTCAAGCCCTTTTGAGAGTTTGGTTCAGGCCGACCAGCACATAGTGTAAAGGATTGTACATTCGTCTCTAGGTTGAAGTGAGCTGAACTGGTGTAATTTAGGCTCAATTCCAGACGCTTGGGTTTGAGCTACTCCTTGAATAATGGGCTGTTCCTTACGCGTGGTTTTCCATGTCAGCGATCACTGGCACTGCTTTTGGCCTTGCTACTCCACACCGATGAAAGCAGGGAGAACAAGGAAAGGAACAGAAGAGGATCTTAAAATGAACAGCTTCTTGCCAAACCAGCAAGGATACCATTCCCCCTTGTCCCAGGCTCCATGGATATTTCTATCAGATTTTCATACTGTAAGCGCTTCCCAGCAAGAGAGAAAACTCCAGAACAGTGAGTGTTTATTAGAATATTTTTTGTTAAATAAAGAGCAGGAAAAAAAAAAAAGAAAAAAAAAAGTACTGCAGATTTAATTTCACATCTTGGCTCTGCTCTGACAAAGGAGAAGTTACTGAACTCAGCAACCACTTCTTGTCCCAAGCCAGGGATTAATTAATGCCCCTCCCAAAACTTGTACCTGTCCCAACCCACCCCCCCCAACCCCAACCCATTTTATTTCCCAACTAGACAACACTGTTGGCAAATCAAGACAGCATGAAACTTACAGCAATAAAACAACAAACCCCCGTGTGAAGCGCGCCGACGCATCGGGGAGCTCTCCTGCGCTGCTCCCGCGGCAATGCCGCCCGCAGGAGGCAGCTGTACCTTTCACGGAGGGCACCCTTCCAGCACGCTCCACGGCGCGACCCTAAGTGCTGCAGAACCACAGGACAAGAGCCCGACCGCCCGAATTTCTCCCCGCTCCGAGGGCTTCTCTTCGGGGACGCGCGCGTGGTTCTCCGCGTGGCGCTCGGCGAGCGCGATGCCACGCTTCGGCACAAAGCCCAAGCGTCCGGTTCAGCACGGCGTAAGGCATGTGGACAAGAGAGACACGAGCAGGACGCGGCGGGAGCGGGGGACAGCGTTGGGGAGGCACACGGCAGTCTGTCCGTCCGACCGCCCTGCCTCCCCGGCTCCCAGCGCAGCCGGAGCCTTCCGGGCGCTCCCGCAGCGCTGCCGAGGATGTTTGGTTTTGGCCAGCGGTTCCAGAGCAGCTCTGCTGGGATGGAAACGCAGAAACCTTGGCAGGAGCTGTCGGAGAAGCCGCAGGGATGTCTGCAGGTGGTCTGAACTCTGCCCTCAACTTCAAGTGTCACTGCACTAAATCGGGAGATATTGGATGGGGAGTAAACTGGCCCAGCCACTAGCACTGTCACAGAATGTGTGTTTTTAAAAAACAGAACAAAAGGCAAACAGATTAATTATGAACCCTTCTTTTTAGAAGCAGACCAGGATTAAAAAAAAAAAATTCCCGCAAAATTAAAATGTTAGATCCTCCATCTAAAAAAAAAGTTTATACAGATGTGCTGCAGGTGATCCCTACACGGGTCTGAGCAGCATCTTACAGTACAGACTAAGACTTGAAGAGCTGATCTCACATTGGAAGTCTTTTAATTAAAAAAAAAAAAAAAAAAAAAAGAAAGTGGCTCTGGCTGGGGTGACACGAAGGGGACACTTGGGACACTTCAGAGCACAAGGCAGAGGCGAGGCTGGCAGCCTCCAGGCCGTGGAGCAGAGTACCAGGAAAGGGGCACTTCATGCACAAAATGTATTTTACAAAATACAGATCAAAAAAAAAAAAAAAAGAAAAAACAGCCAACCAAAAAAAAACAACCACCAAATCATCCCACCTTGCACTAAATCGCAGCACTCTGAACACTTGCTCTGCCCCAGGCTGCCCATGCCTGGCGTGAGGGAGGAGGCATGGAAACGGGGAGGGGAGGGAAATCCAGGTCTCAGTCTGCTTTTGGGAACTGCTCTCACAGGGACGTCGTCAGTCATCTGATGTCGGACACGGAGCTCTCGGAGTACGGCGTGGTCATGACCGGGGTGCCGTTGTTGGCCAGACAGCCTTGCCTCAAGGTCTCAAAATATGAGGCCTGCACTGGTTTGTGATACTGCAGAACTTTTATGGCATCCTCTATCTTAAACCATTCCCTTTTCCTTCCTGGGGGCAAAGAGAGAAATCAGTAGATGGAACAGAATGATGTTCTCTGATCTCAAAGGCCTCCCCCTCCAACCCCACACTGACAGCTTCCCATCCCCAGCGATAGGAGTTTGTTTAGGGCAGTACCTCCCCTGACTTGTATTTCTTAATATAAAAGATCCCCATTATTTTGCTATTTCTGCAATTTCTATTCAAGCCAGATGCTCATTTTACAACAACTCACAACACACACACCAAGCACCACTCAGTTTCCATCAGTTTGCAAGTGGACTGCAGTTTCCTTGGACAGCTCTCAGTCCTTACTCTTTCCATGAAGAGCCTGAGGAGAGGCATGTTCCATTCACTGCAATGCCATCACAAACCTTGTGGCAACAACAGGGTCATTTCCATTTGGGAATCCAATTTAAATGCAAAGATTTCAAAGATATCGGGGAATGATTAACCCACACGTACTTCCTCTAGTGTCAGACAGGACAGCTCTTCATGCTCTTTGCTTGGTACCTTCCAGTGTAAGAATTAAACACAAATTGCTGCAGAGGCAGCTGGACACTTACGTGGCTTCTCCTGGGCCAACAGAGGTGACAAACACATTTATTTCACCAGTTTTTTTTTTCCCAAGCAACCAAAGGACACACCACTGCAAGTTTTCCTAATGACACTCCCACACACTCCAGGTCCCAGCGGGATGCTGAGCTGACTTGTGCTTTGTTTCCATCAGTTAACGCAGCAAGTACCAAGCTTACCAATATTGACAGAGTCCTCCCAGTCCTCCAACACTTCGGTGACGATGAGTACGTAAACATATGTCCTGTGCTTCCTGTCCCGGTTCTGGAAGGCAAAGGGGACAGAGTAACATCCAACCAACAGCAACAACAAACCTTTTCAGGCAGGAGGGCACTGCAAGATGCAAACTGCCCACCTTGGGTGCAGCTTCTCCCACAGCACAATTCATTCTTGGCTACTAAAAACTGTTGTGTTTTAAATCAGAGAGGTCTGAAAACGTTAAAAGGGACACCCAAAGGTGTAATTCCTGATCTGTGGAGCAGTGGCTTGTGGACTGATGTGCTTACAAATTAGTTCTTCAGGTTTTGACCTATTTCACATGAGTTTGAAGGAGTCAGTGACAGAACAACAGCAAGAAGAGCCGTGTTCTGTACCTGCCGACTGTACCAGGTGTGGCTGGGAGTGCTAAAAATGAAGGGGAGACCTTCATTTTTAAGTGGGGGGACCCCACTCCCCAGCTTTTGGCAGCACCGAGAATATTCAGCCACATCAGTTATCCCCAGCGATTTCATTGCAGTGCCCATTGCAAAGATCAGAATTGCTGAGCGAGTGGTTTTATTTACCAGGGACTTTGAAGTTTGCACCAAACCAGCACCCGCTCACTCCACAACCCTGCAGAGCCATCCTTACTCCAAGGTGATTTTTTGAAACAAAATTTCATAGCACCCACATCTGAAACTTACCTCAAAAATTCCCACTAATCTTCCTAACGTCCCTTTCACTCCAGCCTAGGGAAGTTCAAAGAGAAAAGAAACATGCTTTAACAACAGCTCAGTACGTGTTCCCTACTTGTTGTGCAGGACCAGCTCCTTTAGGACAGGAAGAAAACGCTCTAAAATTCTGCTGGTCTTAAAACAACACAGTCACAAGGCAAAGACAGAAATGTATCCCGAGTGCTTGACATCCAAGCATTCCCAGGGTTTTTTTTTTCTTTTCCTACATTCAAACAATTTTGAATTCAATCTGGAGGAAGGAGAAATATTTGAGGAGTTACTCCTTGCATACCAATACAGTCCTCGTGACCAGAATCTTCTCTGCAGGTTATTACAGCCTGAGCACGGGGAACATTGGTTTCGGGGTTTGGCAGTTCTACCCTTTCAAGATCAGAGTTTAAGGAAATAAAGTGTGTTAGACATTCACTTACACCCCAGGAGTGATGTGACAGCTCCCAGGTATTTCAGGGGTGTCCTGCACACACCTGAAACAAGCCAACATGAACACAAAATGCTGTGAGGTGGCCCTGGCAGCAGGAACAAGAGAGGTCTGGATGCAACACAAAGGGCAGATGCACACGAAATAAAGCTCTTGAATCAAGCAGCAACACAAATCAAGAGATGTAAGGAACAGTTTTGTCTGTTTGAATACTACTGAGGGTGTACCACTCCATCACATCTGGTGTCCCTTTTGGTATCTCTCTGCTGGCTCCCTCCTCAGCTCTCCATGCAAAATCCCCTCCCACTCTCCTGCCCCTGCTTTATATTCCCTCTGTTTTATGACTGTAAATGGTTGGAACTCAAGTGCTACAGACAAGATCAGATCTTGCTCCATGATTTAACAGGTCTGAACCAACCCACACAGCCTGGCACACGACCCAGCCACAACTGGGAGGTAGAGTCGGCTCTGTCTCCGGCAGCTGGAACACATCCCATGAACAGCCCAGGGAAATTCTGCCTCTTGCAGATGAGATAAAGAGATCTGATTATGCCAGGCTTCCCTTTTTTTTAAAAAGAGATGTTTGAGTCACATTAATGATATGACAAGTTCTCTGCCCTACTGACCAGCTGCTGCACAGTCTTGTGCTGTCACAAAGGAAGAACTTTCTTTAATGAGATTATTTTCCTGGTTAAGTTCCAGCCTACTGCATGAACAGGTACCAAACAATCCAGCCAGAGCACACCTCACTCCTGCTTCCAGGGCGTGCTGATGTGGAACTACCCCAGGAGCAAAGGGCTGGGAGCTCCCTCACTACAAGCAGTCACAGAAACCATTAAATCCTTTTGGTAACGCACTCACTGAGCTCCACTTCTAGGAAGTGAACCAACCGAATCTTCTATTTCATTTTTGGACACAAGCTTTATTGTCCCACCAGTACTCGTGCCATGCTGCTCAGCCCAGAGGTGCCTCACTGGCTGTGACTCCGGGGGCTATTTCTGGAGCGAGCAGCAAGTCCATGAAGGAGCAGCAATTCCATGAAGGTCGGTGCCCACGTGCGCAGGACGGGCCGGGCAGAGCCTGCCTGACCTTTGCGGGCGAGCGATTCCACCTCCTCTGCCAACCCTGCTGACCTGGGCTCAGCCTGCTCCCGAGGCATCTGGAATGCAAATGCTTCAAATGCATTTCCCTCAAGGAACCCCTTCAGCGCTGGGGTTTATTTTTAGTTAAGCCGTGTTCAACAGGCAGCAGTAACACAGGGAGGAACTGGAGGCTTCCACCTTCACAACATACGGACGGGAATGCATTAAAAGGTGAAGCATAATCAAATATTTCTGGAAAATAACTGTCTTAAGCCAATGCTTCACTGGTTCCTGGAAAAGGTTGTTGAATTTCTGCTCTCCCTACCTGTAGGCACTGAATCAGAAGCCAGAGATTTTGTTGTGATGGTTTAGTGAACTCTCAAGTCTGACTAGAAATAAATTTATCTCCAGGCAACTGGCCAGCCTGGAGACGAAGAATGAATTCTGCTCAAGCAGCCTCCCAGGCAGTTTATCCCAGCTCTAGAACTGTGCTGGAAGTAGCAGAGGGAGGTGAGGAGCCCTTCCTTCTGTGCTGGTAAAGAGAGGCAATGGAAATAACACTGTCTGCAAACCAGGATCGTCCTGCTCTGTCCTGCCTGGTCTTATTTGCCCCAAAAGGCACAAAAACCGATGCCAAGACAAACATGTCCTGTAGAAATATCATGTTGAATTATCATCAGACAACTGGAGAAAGCGCTTAGCTTTGCTTCACGCACGAACTTCTCATCTGCAGTTGTAAATGGCGACATAAAAGAATGGTTTGGTTAAAAAAAAATTGGGCTGATTTTATAAAGCAAGTTCTTACCAAAGCCTGCAAAAGACATCAGCCACTGCTCCTGGGGGCCAATGCCTCTCTCAGCCCATTCTCCAGGTACAGTGGATTTTAAAGACAATATACAGGACACCCAAGACCAACAGGACTGTCATACACCTGTTTTTGATAGAGCACTAAATTCCCACACCAACAGGAGAGTTGTTCCCTGTACAATGGAAAAACAAGCATGTGAGTGGAATTCACAGTCCCACAGAAATTTCTAACATAGAAGTTGCCCAAGACACCTGGGAAAATAACCTACAGCCGTTACCACTAACGAGTCAAGCTTGGTAACCAGCAAGAGAACTGCCAGGCTCCTCTCTGGGCAAGCTCCCCATCTCCTCCTTTCACATGGGCCACGAGCATTTTCTTGGAGAGTTAAAGCACAGTCCCAGGCTCACCCAGGACTGCAGCAGGGTCTAAATCTTAATTTGCAGCAGGTGACTCAGGAATTTTCTCCTTGATAGTAAATGAATTGAGACTGCTGTGCCCTGGGCCAGAACAGTGAGTGAGGCAGAGGCAGCACTATTGATTTTGTGCCCCTCTAAGCACTGAAAGTGCTGCAATCCTCAAAGTACATGGAGAATCCTAGGAGGAGCCCAGGAGAATGCTCCTGAACCCCTCAGCAGGGGTAGCAGAGCACCAGCTGTTCCAGCCACAGGTGTGGAAACAAAGCAAGGCAATCACACAACAGGATTCCCTGGGAGAGGCATACTCAGGTACAAGAGGACACACAGAGCTGGCAAAATGAGCTTTTCCCCTGCTCTGCTGATCTAAATCAGTGTCCAGGGTCCAGAGGAGGAGGAAAAGGCAGCTCTGGCAAGAGCACATCAGCCACAGACAGTGCCAGAGCCAGCTGCCTGCCCAGCACACACTTCAAACCCCCACCGCACCCAGAGGGGCGGCCTGCGAGCTCAGGACAAGAACAAAAACCCAGAGGAAATGAAGCTTTACTAGTTCTGCTGCTCATGGAACAACTTGTTTTAATAAAGAAAAATTACTGAAGACATCCAAGAACAGCAGGTTCAGGTTTCAAAGCTGAAAATAAGTTGGGGTCAGATGCAAAAAGCAGCCTGCAGCAACACCATCTGTTCTTCGGGACAGCTTTTATTTCCTTCCATCTGAGCTAAGGAAAATGTGGGTTGGAATTTCAGCTATTTTGCTTTGCTCTATTAGGCTCAAAGCCTGCATCTACTACAGATTACTGCTGGGCAAGAGGACTGTGGTGGAACACCCAAATCTTTGCTCTAAGACCTGCACCAGCGAAGGTGCAAATCCCACCCAGGAGGGTTGTGGACATGTTTGAAGGATGCTGATTCCAGGTCAGCTGGGCAAATTCTGCCATCTCAGAGAGGGTAAGACTCATTCATCTCATTCTGTACTGCATGACACCTTTATTTGCTTCTACACTTGTGAAATAGAAATGAAATTCCATATCAGAATGAAGAACTTTCAGACACTGCACTCGTTTTTGTGAAGTCTGAGTACACAGGGTAAGGGACAGTGACTCTGAGCCACTTGCACTGGGTATGACCAACTAGGAGGAGTTCAAGGGTATCATCTCATCATTCATCCTGCAGTGGGCCCTGCAGTACTTTAAAAAAAAATCTTCCTATTTTAGCACTGAAAGATATCAATATCTGTGTTCTAAATCACTAACTAAATACATGAAACAGGAAAGATTATCTATAAAGCATGTTTACAAGAGGGGAAAAAAGGAGTTCCAGCAACCAGATCAAAGTACTGCCATGATGGACTATTCTTGATATTGGCACCAATTGCCTGTTTGATCATAGATCAAGCACAGATTACCTGACTTTTGACTCCCATGAAGAAAGCACAACTAACATTCCTGCAGTGTTATAAAATTTGACACTTACTAAGTATTTAAAGGTCAGGATGTGAAGAATGCTCTAAGGGAAAAATGAACTGGTGCTGAGTTTCACAGATGAGTGTGGAGGCTTTTTTCAAAGTCACTCTACAATAAGTTTAAGGCATCTATTTCTAAACTACGATGTTCACCAGTTGCTCACACTCATTAAAAAACCCCCTTATTCCTAAGCAAAGAACACACCCCATGAGCACCAAGACCTGTTTGAAAAGGGCACACGCCTTCCACAAGGTGAACTTTAGAACACACGTGGAGCTCCCAGCTCTGTAAGACTGACTACAGCACTTCCCAGCAACCTGTCAGAAATAAGAGGGCTGATTCTGAAGAGGCTGCTCTGACCCAGAGCTGCTGTGTGTCCGCTGTCACTCTGCACAAACAACGCCCAACAACTCCAGTCACTTCCAATTTCATGCAGACAACAGCAAGCATGACAAGTGTTGGTACCTGTCTACTTTAATACTTGTGCTGGTACAGACTAATAGAGATAAGGACTACTTCAAACTAGGACAAGGACTTGAACTCAAACTGGGACAGAGGGATCACAGCCCTCACTCAGAATCAACATTTCATTTTTGGAACAGAAAGAGGGAAAAGTTAGGTAACTTCAGGCGACAATTATTCCAGCAATAACATGGATAAACGCAAACACATACACAGTAAAATTAAAACAGTGAATGCAGAAATTATAATGTTCGTTTCGAGAAGCGTGTTTTGGAAAAAATATGCACACCATGCAAAAGAGAATGAATTGAGAAGAGACAGCCTATTGTCATCCTCAAAAGCCACAAGCAACAGGAAGGGTCACAAGTTCTTACAGCTCTTCCAACTGGCTCTTATTAAAAGCTGGAAAAGGCATACCAAAGTCAGCGAAAGAAACCCCACACATTTCTCCCCCAGCTTTGGGCAGCATTGCTCATTGACATGGGGGAAACTGGATTTTCCTTCTCCCACCTCAAGCAACAAACTGAACTGCTCAGTTAACCTGTGTCCACACGAGTGGCCGTCTCAGGAGAGAAGCAAAGACCTCAAACCTACTCAGAAATCAGCTCCAACCGACCCCAAAACCACCTGGATTCACATGGAAGGGCGAACAAGAGCTCTCAGTAGCCTCCTGAAACCCTTCCTGCCAAACCAACAGAATTAACTGGGAAGGTGGGTGCTCCTGTCTTTCCCAACACTCCTGCTGTGCCCCAACAACATCCCCTGCAGGAGGCAAACAGCTCCTGGAACTCGAGGCCAGGGACGTGGGGGATAACTCTGTGTGCAGATCCTCAGCAGCAGCACACGAGCACAGCCCAGCTGGGGAAGGCCTCGCACCCCCAAAGCTCTGCCAGCACCACTGGCAGCTGCAGGGCACTCATGTCAGACAGCCCCGTGCCAGCTCCTCCACCTGCACCACCCAGGGCTGGGGGTGCCCGGGTGAGCTGGGGGTGCCCGGGTGATTCCTGGGTGCCCGGGAGAGCCAGGGGTGCCCAGGTGAGCCGGGGGTGCCCGGGAGAGCCGGGGATGCTCGGGAGAGCTGGGGGTGCCCGGGTGAGCTGGGGGTGCCCGAGAGAGCCAGGGGTGCCCGGGTGATTCCTGGGTGCCCAGGTGAGCCGGGGGTGCCCAGGTGAGCTGGGGGTGCCCGGGTGAGCCGGGGGTGCCCGGGAGAGCCGGGGGTGCCCGGGTGATTCCTGGGTGCCCAAGTGACTCCCGGGGGTGCCCAGGTGAGCCGGGGGTGCCCGGGTGATTCCTGGGTGCCCAGGTGACTCCCGGGTGCTCCCAGCACTCCAAGGTGCCGCCGTTCCATGCTGGAGCAGCCGGGCAGAGGTGCCTCTCTGGGCAGAGCTCACCCCTGCCAGGCTGCCAGGGCTTGAGTTACACTGGCAGTGGGCACCGCTCCACGTGAGCAGGGAACACCAGCCGAGGAGCAGGATTATCTCAGCCAGCCCAAACCAGTTCCTGCGCGGCCGGAGCTGTGCCAGGGCCCCCTTCCAGCCAGCGCTGTCATGGAAAGAGCGCGGCTCTCTCAGGGCGCTGCTGCCCGCGCGAGGAGTGCCCCTGAACATTTATTTTAAGGGTTGAGAGGCGAAGCTCTGCACCTCCTGAATGAACCCTGGACTTCTGCAGCAAATCACTTCATTATTAATAACGCTTGGGCTGAAAAGCAGGAGGCTGTAGCTAAAAATATTTCTATTGTTCTGGTTACACTCACTTTGGCTCGTAAAGCAGTTGAAAGGTTGCCGAGTTTCTGGAAAAGCAGGAGCTGGGTTATGCGCTGGAAATAAAATTTGCAATTCCCAGTATTAGAGGGACCTAAAGACACTTAAAAATAAACTTTGACTGTATAATCTCTTTCTGATAAACTGCTAGATTATAAAACATCCAAAGAGAAACACTCAACTCGAGATCTGCCACATTTGGTTAGTCCAACAGTCTGAATATTCAGAGTTTTGTTAGACAGCAGCAGGTACTTCCAAATAATTCAGGAAGAAACCTGCATATACCATCTAATTCAATAAAGCAGCTACAGGAGAAGCTTCCTCCCAAGTCCCATCAATTAGCTCTTGCTTTCTGTTCTGCTCAGAGCACAAAGATTTATAACCCTCTTGGAAGCATTTTTAATCCTGCCTTATGTAACTGTGAACCTACTTGGCCATTCCATCCATAATCATGCAATCGTTTCTGAATCTAAGCATCTCCCCAACTGGTTAATATTCAGAAGCAAATTCTAAAGAAATGTTTTACATACACTGCAGTCAACTGCCATTTGCTGCCTTTACACTTCTGATTGAAGTAAAAAATTGTTCCACCAGCTTTAAGAGAAAAATGTGCCTTCTCCCTACAGCCCATTGATCTGTGTTTGATCTCCTTCCTGAAACAGCTTCAAGCAAAAAAGAGAAAACAAACCAACCAGCCCATGCACACTTTAGGAATTGCTGCTTGTAGCTTATGGCCAATTTCACTTCTTCACATAAACCTCACTATATATTCTAAACCAAAACAGACTTATACCCCTGTGTTTGGAGTGCTTCTAGTGGCTCCAAAGGGTTTATTTCTACCTTCTACCTAAGTACTAGACAGGTCTACAAAGGCACAGCTGAATTTTGAAGTTCTCTTACAGAGAAAATGAAGCAGAGACTATATATACATTGAAGTGACTACAGCTGAACTTTATTTTCAGTTAAAGGTACCAGGGAAGGACAAGCTCCTTCCAACTGAGAGGTTTAATTACATCCCCATGTTGTCTTTATTTAAGACTCCATTTTTCTCCCGCACGGGATGGGGATATCACCGGCGACCACCTCAAGGAGAAGAAGGAAGAGTGATGAAAACAAGCCCACAGAACCCGGGCTAACGGGGCAGGGGCAAGGCACTCACCTCTTCACAGACCTCGCGCACGGCGGCCACGCCGGGCTCCTCCTCGGGCTCCATGCCACCGCCGGGGACAATCCATCGGTCCGGATGGCGACTGCTGCTCACCAGCAGCACCTGTGGAGAGCAGAGCACAGCCGATGGGGCACCCCCGGCTGAAGGGCAGAGATTGTCCTTGTGCCTCACGCGCCCCCACACACCACGCAGCCAAGGCAAGGCCTCGCCGCTGCTCGCTTTTCCCTCAGCGCCATCGCCACAGCCGTGCAAATTCCATGAGCACGGACACCGAGGCACTCGCACACTCCGTGTTAACTTCAGCCACTGCCTCTCCCTGCTCTGATGCACTGTAGGAAAAACAGTCCTTGCACACCGAAACCATTAGCACTGGACACAGCATCACTCACAGTGTGAGGTCACTGCAGAGTCCTCACAGCTCGGGATACACCTCAGGCAACAAAAAAATGCACGGCTGCTGCTCAGCATCTCCACCCTTTGCAGAAGTACCCCCATTTAATTATCCTTTGGCCTTGCCTGTCCCTGCAGTTCTGTCACTAACACATACACATCTGGGAACTCCCACTGCACTTATTGCACTATTTATGTGCAATTGTCTGAGCACAGATTCTCAGCCCCACTCTTTGTCACTTCTTTTGCAGTAGGCACTGAGGAGTTCAGCTCTGGAGCCAGCACTTGGCTACTTTTGGTTCAGAGGAGGTTGTTCAATGAGGTACAAGCAAAATGAAAGCCTATGTTAAATCTGTTAAAACCCCCTAGGAAAGGGCTGCAAAGAAGGACAGACTTTTGTCAATGAGAGAAATGGTTCAACCCTCTTCCCGGGAGGGATTTGCCATATACATGCTTTGTGGCAGGTTTTCTTGAAACAGTATTTTTTATGCCAGGGTAATTCTGCACTGTAGAAGTTCAGGTTCTGATTTGCCACTTCCCAGCACGACAAACTCTAACTAACACTCTCAACTGGCTGCAGACTGTCCCAAAGAACAGTGAAACACTGTGCCTATTAAATCTACTTGCAATACATCCATGAGCAGAGATGGAAACTTAAAACAACACTAATACTGTTGTCCAGCTCTCTAAACAAAGCTCGTTCATTAGAGTCATCGTGCTGTACTTCATCATTTCACTGGCACAAAGCTCAGAGCCAAAGCGACTTGCTCCAGAAACTTTCCAACATACCAGTCCAATTAGGTTCCAGGCCAGCTGTAACAGTGTCAGACACTTGGGAGTTACATTGCAGAGCCACTGAAATCCCAGGCTTTACTGGGGAAACACTGATTTGCCAGTAGGATATGAAAAGATTTGCACTGATTACCCAAACGAATCTACCTACAGAACTCAAAATAAGCTTCCAAAACAAAAACAGGCACAAGATTTCCAGGGTTTTTCAGTTGGTTTATCTTGAAAATTCTCATCTGCCAACTGACCAAACTCATACTGGAAACAAATGAAGCTGCAGGGGCCACCTCAGTTCCACAGTTCCGAGGGGGATGGTGCCTGCGCCATCCTCCAGCCAGGCTGTGACAGAACAGTGTTTGCTCTACAGTGACATCCCAAGTGTTTGGCCCTCCTGGGATGAGAGGAAGGCAGAATTCCTTTCCCCCAGGCATCCAGTCCATGTGAAACACCACCAGAAAGCCATGCCTAAATAGGGAATGTAAACTTCATTCATCCTCAGAGCTCTTGGGACAGCTGCCAGTCCCTGCCAGGCCATCCCCAGTTTGCCATTGTGCCTCTTCCTAGCACAGCACTTGACTTCCACTCCATCCTCACTCATCATCCCGAAGAGCTTGGACTCAAATTCCTGACTGCAGGTCAGCCGGTGTTTCTGAGGACAAAGCTAAAGGAGCAGGAACAGCCATTTCAGTGCACCTTTGCTGCCAGGTAAGGAAGCACCAGCTCAGCCACTTCCCATTGCAATTCACAGCTCCAGCTCAAGGCGGGGGGAAGCAGAAAAATACTGAAAAAATCTGCAGAACCAGATCGCTGAAACTCAGCGCAGCACATCTCACAGCCCTGAACTCCTGCCACCTTCCAGGCGTGAGAACAAGGATCTGCTCCAGAACCCTGGACACAGACTGCTCCAGGAAACCTGCTCGGGCTGAGACAATGCCTCAGCAACACACCAGGAGGAACTTCTGGGTGTAAACAATGGTTTGAGGCAAAGTAAATTAACTTCAGCTGCTCTGGCAGTTGAGCATTTTCTGAATAGAATTAACATGAACAACCCTTGCTGGGAAGGAAAAACCTGTCATTCTCACACTTTTATGTAATCAGACTATTTCCTGTTTAATAAAAAGGAAATCCCATCAAGAGAGTGCAGGAAACAAGCCCTACAAGGTCATTCTTTTAAAACAACTTCAAACAGGATATTGCTACCAATGAGCTCCCCCAAGACAAAGGGGCTGAGTTCCAAACAAGGGGGAGACATTGCTGTGTTGGGAAAAAACCCACACTTCCAACACCAGTCCTGGATGCCAATACATGCAATGCACTCAGAGGGATCAAGGAAAAAATTGCCATGTTTATCATCTGAATCCCAAAGAGGTTTGGGTTCGAAGGGATGCTGAAGCCCATCTCATCCCTCCCCCTACTACCTTCCAGTAGACCAGACTAGGTCTAAAAGCCCAGGCTTTTTAGCTCATTAACTTCTTGATTACATAAATAATTTTTATTTTAATACATTCTAAAGTAGTTAATTTAATTTAAACAGCCATCAAAAAATAAGCCAAAATTTATTTATGTTTTTAATTCAGGCTAGAACACATAGGAAAGTCAGACATTTCCATTTTATCCCTGCCAGGCAACTGTGTTTAAAATGGCTACTGAGACTCTTGGCATGCCAGGGATTTTCGAGTTGGATTTTGGAGCCACGTCTTGCAGACTATTTGGAAAAGCATTTGCAGGTAACACATCCCAAGGCCAAGTAGTGTTTTCCAGAATTTCAAAGACAATTATGTCATTTCAAAGCAGGGAAATGAGCAACACAAGCCTCTCAGGCAAGGCAGGAGGTGGTCCTGCTGAAACTCTCCCACACAATCCCCCACAAAAGAGAAAGTTTAGAAAAATAAGCCAAGTCTGAAGTGTGCAGCAGGGGCTCGAAGCAGAGCCTCGCGGTAAGAACCTTCAAAGCTGCACGCAACAAACAAATCCAAACAAACCTGAGCAGTACAAACCCAGCCTGGGGGAGACAGGAAACACACCAAGACATCTAAGGCTGCCCAGGCAGCCACATGCAATAAGGAGCTCCATGGGAAAAGGGGTAAAGAGTTTGTCCCTGGGATAAATCTGGGCATCCCCAATACACAACACTGACTTTAAAACAACCTACACAAACCTGCTGTATCCACATGGAGGGTTTTTTCTGTCTTTTTTTCACAGGAATAATGGGGCTCTGCAAAGCAAAAACTGGGCAAGCAGGATCAGGCAGAGAATTAACTCCCCATTTCTGGAACAGAGGAGGAAAGACTCCCAGGTTCTTCCACACTATGGTGGATTTAAACAACATTCAGCACCCCTAAATGAAACAAGAGCGGCTACACCATAAGGAACACGATTCCTCGAAAGAGGCTCCACAGCAGCATTGGAGCAGATGGAAAGAGCCACAGCCCTGTGAGAAGCTGGGCCTCAGTGGGAGTAGCAAAGGAGCTGAGAACCTTCCAGACTTCCAGGAAAAGCCAGTGCTGCCCACCTGTGCCAGCCAGGGCCCGGCAAGCTGGCAGCCAGCACAGGGAACAGCAGGCAAGATGTTAAATCCAGGGTCTGGCCCAGCAGGCTCCTGCTGCCAGGAGCTGATCCATAGCTGCTGGCTCCTGACACAGCCCCTGCACTGCCTTACAGGCTTCTCCTCAATATTTTCAGGCTTTCCCTCAATATTGACATGCTTTCTATCAATAATGTCGTGCATTTTATCCACATTAAGCCATAAATCACATCATTTGCACAGCGACTGAAGCACAAATCTCCCGGCATTGCACCTCATTTCCCACTCTAGCATCATTTATCAGAGCACAGCCTGCAAGGAAACACTGCCACAGAGGCTGCAGGAGCTGGGAGAAGATGGCTGACTGCAAGGCTTTTGCTGTTCAATCTGCCTTTGTCTTAAAGTTTCAGTTTAAAACGAGTGTGTTCTCAGGAGCTGAGCTGGGCTCCCATCTGACCCATGGCCAGGCAGATCCCAGAGCTGGCGCTGTGTCCAGCGTAACAAACACCTTGGGTGCTTCACTCAAAATTACCAAACACTCTCCCAATCCCCAAATATCAGTACTGTAATGCTTTTCTACCTGACAAAAGTGGGATGTTCATTTGACCACACCAAACCACCTTCAGACCTTATGACCAGCAAGAGGTGAGAAGTGGAGGAGCAGGGGAGAGAAGAGGGACACTGCTGTCACCAAAGCTGTGCAAATTTAATCTCATTTCCCCGGCAGCAACACAGCCTCGAGGCCTCCCCAAGAAATCACCTGTTTTGCCAAACTGCAAAGGCAGGATGGCCCCAGGGCGCACGCCAGGGCTTACGGGAGGGCTTCTCCCACCCTCCTGCTATTCCAGGCACATTCTGGAGCTGGTTCTGGAGCTGGCACATGGTCGGAGCGAGGCCAGCCGGCGGTCAGCAGGGCTCCAGGGCCCTGCACCTGGCAGGGTCAGCAGCTGAGGCCACAGCACAAACACACACACCAGCCACAGAAATCCCTCCCCTGCCCATAACAGCCTGTCCTGCCAGCGACATTCCAGTTCCTCTACAGGGTATGTTTCCTTAGACAAGTGTTATTTCTGCACACACACCTGCACCAGGCTCCGTGCGATAATGGGGTTTAACCGACAACACGGGATCCAGGAGCTGGAGGTGGGAAATTCATGACAGGACGAGCAAAAGGGAAGGGATTCGCACTAGAGAACTTGACAAAAGCAAAGCACAAGTTTTGGAACGGGAGCAAGAGGTGAACTGGAAGAAGTTCAAGTCATTTCAAGTGCTTGGATCGCACCTACAGTCCTATAACTAGAGAGGAAAAAATACAGCAGATTCTGTTGGTTTTTAGGCTGCTGGTTAGAATAACAATAATAAATCACCATGTACTGCGCTGCTGCTCTGGCTCCAGAACTCCACAGGTCCTGTTACTGCTACTGCAGCGCTCCTTCGACTTCAGAGCCACTGCCCGCTCCTACCAGGGAAGAACACAATCCCAAGTCCTCCCCCTCCAGCGAAATTATGGTTTAGATAACCACAGAAATTATCGGCAACACGCCTTCCCATGCTTCAGGAGCAGCTGAACCGCCTGCAGCAGCAGCCGCTGCCTTCAGAAGCCGAGGGCTGATAAGGGGCATTCCCAGAGAGAGACCCCAAACCCCAGAACCTATTCCTGCCTGTCAAAACCAGTTTGGTGACCACTCAGTGCTTACACAACTTGTCCAGGCGCACCTTTTCCAGGAGAAATGCTGGCTTGTAAAGTGCCTTTTTGAGTAAGGGAGGAAAAAAAGCAATGAAGAGGTATTTGGGCTCCTTACAGAGCCCAAATGACTCTGGCTGTCAGCAGCTGCACACTTCTGATTAACCATCCTACTCAGGAAATAAAGCACACACAGACTCTTGGGAGCACAGCATCAATATATGTCACTTGCAGGAGGAGAAGTAACCCCTGAAACATCTGACAAAAATCTACCCAGCAGGTAATCGTATCCCTCCGAATTTCACAGGTTAACGTGAAATTTTTGAGAACAAACAGTCAGTGAGCAATATCCAGTGGCAGAGACAGGAATTCTGAAACAAATACACACAAAATTTGAGAGATCTTTGTCTGGTCTGTGCAGTCAGTTCTTCAGCTGGGATGAAAAGGAAGAAGTGTCTAAAGAAACAGAGGCCTTGCTTCCCAACCACTGGATGTCACCTACAGCATTCCCACATGGATATAAGGTGGAAGTGAGTTTGTTAATTTTGCTCTATCAAGCAAACCAGGAGAACTCTCCTTCTTTTAAAAGAACATAAAAGTCCAAGCACATGGTTGGGGTCATTTTTATCCCTAAGAAGGGAAAGAGTTGTTTTTCCAGATTGTGAGAGACCATCCATGGAAAGGTAAGGTCCCCTGGCAGCAGTTCCTGCTGGGTGCACCCCCAAATGCTGGTACCTCTCTCCACACCGCAGGAGTTTGTCTGAAGGGTGCTCAGATGAACCAAGTCAGGCAACTGGACATGAGGGGTTTTTTTAAAAGAAGAGCAGGGCACAAAACACACAGAGTGAGGAGAAAAAGGTAGGAAAGACACCTCCTAGTCAAGCAACAAATGGATCTGAGGTGGAGGAGATTCCAAAGTCGTGCTCTGCAGAGAATAGACACAGCCACCGCTGTTGCGTCCTTCTCCACACGCCCAGGGTGGAGCACACCCTCTTTCCACAGTCATCACTTTTCCCTGAGTTGCAGCAGAACAAAACTGACTCAGTTCTTCAGTTTCACAACAGCTTGCTCAGCTTCCAGTAAATGAAGTGAAAATTTAACGATTTTCATTCTTTTGTTGTTTGGGAGAGTACAAGAAACCGTGGAATTGCCTGTAATATTGTTTAGTGACAGCTGCTTTTGGGGGAAGGCAAAACACTTTTTAAGATGAAAGCCAGGTTTTGCAGAGGTTTATCCATGCTCCTGCTCTTGGAGAACACAACCTACAGACTCTACACAATCGACAGGGCTGAGAGGGACAGGAGGAGCACAGGCAAGAGATCCACTTCCAAGCTGGCCCGTATCCCCCTGGAGATGCGGTAACAGGTCAGTAACACACCAGGAGAACTTCCCTCGGGTTCAATCACAACCCTTTCATGCAGCAGATGGGAGCACACAGGCCAAGCGCAGCCATCAGAACAGGGATTCTGAGGCTGTATCCCATGGAAAGCAGGATGATCATATGATGCTGGGCTCACTTACATCCCAACAGCGAGGCACTCGGACTGGTTTTAGCTGCTATTGGTTCACGGCGCAGCCAAGGCACAGGGGACAGCCCAGGAGCACCTCGTGATCCCCACCACACTCGGCGGGTTCCAATCCCAGCTCTGCCGCGTTACATCACAGCTGGAGTAAAACCGGCCCAGGAGAGGCCAGAAGGAGAAGAAAAAAGGTTCGTTTGCATTCCAATGGCTTTCCCAGGGGCCACCCGGCCCAGCTCTCCCCGTGACCACCGAGGGCTCGGCGTGTGCCAGGGCACCAGCCCCTGGGTGAAACCTCCCTTCTCCCGCCTCCATTCAGGCCTCATTCACCACTCAGAAAAGATTCTTCTCGAGGCATTTTCTTAAAAAAACAAAGTCTTTAAAAACGCCCGTGGTTAAGGAGCAGCTTGTCCTTTCACAGACACAATGTGGGCATGTTCAAACCTGCCGCTGCCCCGGCGCAGACCCACAGCCCAACGGTGCCTCTTTATTGGTGTCAAACACCATCCGGAGCAGGGCTCCAGCTGCTGGGGCACACTGAGGCATGAGGGGCTTTGTCTGGGATGGTTCCTCATGGAAACAGCTGGTCCACGCAAAAAAAAATACGTGTGCTATGTAAAAATAACACCCTGGTGGCAAAGCTGAGGGGCAGGGGCTCCCCAAGCAATGAACACACTGCGTGACGCTGGAGGTACCGCAGGACTTGGGAGCTCTCCCTCTGCACTCTCCTTCCACAGTTCTGCAAATATCCCAGGAGTTCAGCCCATGTGAAAAGATGGGAATAGCAAATCCTGGTGTCTGGCTGCCAGAAAGGGCTTTGAAGTCTGTTCCCTCTCTCTGAATGGATCCCATTGCTGCCCCAGCTCTCCCTTGTTGCCCAAGCAGGTGCATCGTGGTTTGGGAAACCACACACGATTTTGGGGGGTTCTACAATGCCCAAAATCTCCCTGTTTGAGATTCAAGTTGAAATGAATTCTCCCTGTGCTGCTTTTAAAAGCAATCTGTAACAAAGGCATCTTTTCAGCCAATGTTTGGTCTTCCAAAAACGTTCCAGAACTTTTTTCATGCCCAAAAGTAACGGCCTCCAAATGCAATGCAGAGACAATGTGCGATCTCCAGTAGCACAGGGAAAAAATAAATCACTTAAAAACTAAAAAAGAACAAAGTATTTTTCTGTTAAGACTCTCTATTTGCAAATGTAACACCAAACCAAGGACATGGTGTTTTATCAGTCGCCAGGGATTGCAAAGATTTCAAAGACAAACATATCAATGAACTGAAGAGTCTGGGGGAAACACCTCAACAGCAGCCTCCTCTGTAAGTGTAAACAGAATTCTCTTATTTCTTCTTGTCCATTGACAAACTTTTTAAATTCAAGAACTAATGAGGGGTTCAAAACAGGGAAAAATGGGATATTTGAATTCATAGCAGGAAATGAAGAAGAAAGGCAAGAGCAAAGCTCTACTATTTCTTAAGCACTTAAAAGAAACAGTAATGAGAAACAGCCAGTCCCGGGAAAAATCCTACTCTAATATAGAAAGTTTAATTTATTTATCAAAACATGCTTCTTTTCTTCTCTCTTCTTTTCAAACACTAAGCTTTTAATAGCTCTTTAATGTACATACTTTGGCTCTGGCTCTTTCTCCCTTCCCTGGAGAGACCTTTTAAAGAGATCTCAATTTCCATTTAAATAGAAGCAATCAATAATAAAATAACAGTCAGTAACATTAAAAAGTATTATTGTCCAAGAGCAAACCAAGAAATCTTTCACAGCCATTTTAAATTCTCTAGTTAAATGTGTACAGGCAACATCTTCCTTGCTATCAAAAAAAGTGCAAGGAGAAGTGAGTAGACACCAGTCAGCTTCTCTCAAAATTTATTTAAAAACCAATGAATGAGAATTAACCCAATAAATAATTAGAAAGAAAAATTAATAATTAGAAAGTGAATTAACCCAATAAATAATTAGAAAGGAGAATTAATAAAGTGTCCTGCTTGCTGATTGCAGTCATTGACCCAAGTTTAACTTCAATGCCTTTTGGCCAAGGCCAAGTGCAGGACCTGGGCACAGAGTCCATCCCAGCGGGGTTAATTCCGTGGGATTGGGTAAGAACTTCCCCACATGTACTTGTGACAAGCCCTTGCAGGGCAGCTCCCGCAGCAGGGCTGTAACAGGTGGGAACACAGGATGCAGTTTCAGCTTGGGGTTGCTCAAATCACAAGTACCGCACACAGCCCTTCAAAGGCTCCGAGATCAGAACCCTCCTTCCCTGCCCCATCCCTGCGGCGGCTCCTCACCAGCAGCACACGGCACATCCCACGGAAATGCACCCCAGGCACATCCCACGGAAATGCACCCCAGGCACATCCCAAGGAAATCCATCCCCGCCTGGCCTGCAGCCCTTCCACAGCAAGCCCTGCTCCCTCCCCGAGCTGTCCCAGGGCAGCACAGGCACTGCCAGCTGTCACTGCGAGCTCAGGGACGAGGCCACCAACAGCGACCACAGGGACAACACAATGCTCACCCAGAACCTCCACTGCCCCGCACACAAACACCTCCCCAGGGCTGACAGACCCATGGAAATGACTTGGCACAGCCAGCACAGGGAACCAGCTCTCTCAAACCCTGCCTGAAACCAGGAACAGATCATTCTGCTCTAGCTCTTACCTAGAAACTAGAGCCTGAAGGAGTTTAAATTCAATCCACCGTAGGTGGAGACCACAGCAGAGACACAACTGACACAAAAGTGATTTTAAATCTCAGCCTTACACCAACCTGACAGCTGAGCCTGCTGGAAGCATCCGTCCCACGCCAGCGTGCCTCTGGGACGAGTTCACTTTCCTCCTTGGACCTCTTGGGTCAGCGCTGTGACACTGCCACACAGCCTGGTGCCCCAGCACAGCGAGGGCTCTGACACCTGGCATGAGCACACCTCAGCGTCCCCAGCACCAGGAGGGCTCCGTCACCAGCTCCCACGGGGCCGGAGGGATCAGCAGGAGCCGGCTCAACACCGCAGACCGAGGTGTGTTAAAATAAAACTCACAACCAGTCACATGCTGATTGCCTCGGGCACCTGTGAAAAGTACTTTTCTACCCTCAACCACACTGCAGTCATACATGGCCAAGCCTCCACCTCTCGAGAAGAGCCTGCAAAGTGCCCCATTAACGGCGTACAATGGCATCAGGGCACTCCAACGCCCTCATCAACCCGTGTTGAGCACCCCCAGCATCACCACACAAAACAATGGTGTTCTTCTTCACGGTCAGTCCATCAATTTCCTGGAAATCCGTGGGAAGGACCAGCTACACTGAACGTTGCACCAAACATACTGCTGTCATTTCAGACCATTTCTGCTGAAATGCTGACACTCCTCATCACTCCAGCTACAAAGGGCTTGTGCAGCCTCCTTCACGTTAAATAATAACTGGATGTATGCTAATTGCCTTTCCTCCAGTGAACTGTCTGCATTCCCTTCCGATTTCCTGTAGCTACAAATATGATAATCAGGAGAACAAAGACTTTAGCACAGCCACTCGGGCACAGCAAATGCGGTGGAGTGTGTACGCCTGACTCCAGCAGCAGCAGCACGCAGACCTGCAGCCTTGCTGCTCCGAGCACCCCGAGCCCACCTTCAGGAGGTGTCAAAAAAGACTCGTGTAAAATCGCACATCGGAGCGAAGTTTCTCACCGTAACTTCCCGGACAATGCAGCCCCTTAGCAACGCGGCCGCTCTCAAACCAACCAAGCCACCTTTAATTCCCACTTCCTTCCCAAGCTCTCTGGACAGCAACTTCTGGCACTCCATCAGTCCCCTTTTATCCCAGTTTCTTTTTATAAATCCAAGGTCAGGTTTCCTCTCCCATCTCATGTGATGTGCTGCACTGAAGTTCTGCCAGCGTGGTCGGTCCCCTCGGCTGCCAAACCCCCTCCCGCGCTCCCCTCAGCCTGTCCCGCCGCCCACCGGGCATCTCCCCGGCTCCAGCGGAGAGCAAGAACCAAGAGGGAAGCACCAGCTCTCCCAGGGGCGCTGAACTGCGTCTGTTAAAAATAAAACCCCGCGGAGACCGAGCCCCTTATTCACCCCCCACCCCGGGCGGCTCGGGGGTCCCG
>WBMY01012590.1:265663-282289 GCA_013397315.1 Donacobius atricapilla | reverse complement strand
TGTCCCCCAGCTTCTCCCTTGCTGCCCCCCCATCTCCCCACTTTCCCATCCCCTCTGGCTCCAAGTCTGCTTCCCCACCACTGACAGCTGAAATTCCGCTGTCCCTCCACCTCTCCTTCTCCCAGCAGCCCCATTTGCCTTCTGTCACCACCAGCTCCGGGTCCATCCCACCAAGGCTCAGGGGACGGGACCCCCGTGCCAGCGCGTGACGCTCCACTTCCCCCCTCCCTGATGCGGAAGAGGGGGATGGCACCTCCGTATCCTCCACCATCCCTGTTTGCCACTTCTGGGTTCAATTGCAAACCTTATCTTTGGATTTCTGCCTAAACCCGGCTCCTGGGACCGCACAAATCCCTGCTCCGTGTCCGAGCAGCCTTGTTTACCGCGGCGAGCCGAGGCAGCAGGATGAGACAGAGCTGCAGAGCGGAGCAGCCAGGGGAGCCCCCAGCTGAGGCTGAGCCCCCTCTCCCTTCCCCCGGCCCCAGCACATGCAGGGGGTTGGCAATCCTGCTGCTGCCCCTCCCGGGATCCCCATCCACATTCCCCATCCGCATTCCCGGCACATCCGCTGTCCCTGAGCTGGGCTGCAGGCTCCCCTGGAGAGACACTTGCGTTATCTGCAAATGCCAAGCAAGCTTCCAGAAATTTTCGCACAAGGCTCCTAAAATCCCTAGAAGATTAATGGGTGCCCCGAGCAGGGCAGTTTTGGGAGCGCAGGGGGAAGGGGAAGGTCTCTGCAGAGCCCACATGAGCTGTGAAGCCAATCGCTGCCAGGGCTTGGAGCAAATGCGTCTCCCCTGGCTACTGCAACCTGGCAGCACCTGGCCCCTGGCAGCCTCCCGTCTGTGCACAGGACACCAGGCTCCTGGTACTGCTCCTAAACCTCCTCTCTGGTTTGAGGGAGCCCACGAGCCCTGACCCTGCAGGGTCCAGCAGGTCCCCAGGCCTCAGATCTCCCCATCGATGCAGATGACGCTGATGGAAACAAGGAGGCTGCCATAGGCACATTCCATCCCAGGATTCACTGGAAAAGTGGCTCCCAGAAGTTTCCCACTGTTACCTACTTGCCCCCTCCAGGGTCCTGCTACCCTTGCAGCCCCCTCATGCACTGCTCGAACACCAGGTCCCAAGCAGCCCCATGGTGCTGCTCTGGCTGAAATCCCACGGAGAATCACCCACCATTCTGGATTTGGCGCTTTGCCCAAGGGCTCCAGCCCTGCTCATGTTGCAGCCAAAGGGGTTTTGCCAGGGAATGCAGGAGGGACCCTACATGAGCCTCCCCCCATGGAAACAGTACCCTGGAAGGGCCCAGGCTCACCACCTGCCTGGCATTGGGCTTGGTTTGATGATGAGGGGGCAGGATGGGTGCTGAGGCTGCTCAGCCCTGAGCCCCGGGCGCTGCTGGTGTCGAGCTGCCTGCGTGAATCAGCAGCACCCACTTAACCATTTCCTCACAGGGCCCCCATGGGCTCTGGAGGGGGCCACACTTCAGCCATGCCACAGCCAAACCCCCTGAGCTCTGACCCTCGCCAGCCCCAGGAGCGTTTCCCTGCCCCAGCCCCCCGGGACACACGGAGCAGCCCTGGGGTGGGAATCCCAGCGCCGCTCAGCTGGGTCAGAGTTAGCAGCAAACCAGGCACAGTTCCTGCAGCTGCAAAGCCTCTTGCGGCGCACGTCGGTGTCACGGGTTTTCCCTGGGGCCTGCTGCTGTGCCTTGGACACTTCACCCCCCAAATGTGGCCACTTCACCCCTCAAATACGGCCACTTCACCCCCCATGTGCAGCCACCTCATTCCCTGTGTGTGGCCACCTCAGCCCTGTGTGTGGCTGCAGTGGGAGCAGCACACAGGCTCTGGTACCTGCAGTGGATGCAGCACAGCACCCCAGAACGTGGTGGGAGATGCTGCTCTCAAGCTCCTCTGGGCTTCCTTGGCTGAGTCCATTTGCTTTTGCCACGAGTGGTTGTCACGTGGCCACAGTGGTGCATCACAGTGGCGTTGGTGCCGTACCCTGAAATGGACCCTCAAGCAGCCCTGTGCTAAGGGAGAGCAAATGACTTTTCTGAGTGAGGCCCAGCCCACTTGCTTGGATTCCCATAGACCAGTGCAGCTCTCAGTGTGGATTTCCCCTGCCCTGGATGCTCTCAGCAATGGTCACTCACCCACTGCCCTCCCAGCAACCGGCCTCCCACCCGGCGTGAACCTCCTGCCTGGGGACAGCTATGGGGACAGGCAGAGGGACACCATCTCTCTCTGTGCTCTGCTCCTCTCCTTGCAGTGCATCTGCCACCATCCTGCCAGCGGCTTTTTGCAGCAGAGGACCCTGCAGCAGAGGCTCTGCAGCTACTCCTGCCCCTGGTCCTCGCTGGGCTTAGCCAATGTGCCCAGAGGCAGGAGTGTGACATCCCCATCCCCTGCTTCTTGGCTGCAGGAGACATGCAGGGTCTGGGACAAACACTGGAGAGAGCAACCTGGGGACAGGGGACAGCAGGGCTGGACAGTCCCACCTCGCTGGGGACAGGGCTTTGCCAGCCAGGGCTCTGCCAGGGGGGTGCGGGCAGCTGCCCATGCCCTGCCCGCTGTGTCAGCAGCACCAGCCTCTGCATTGCAGCAGCCTCCTGCCTGCGCAGGGCCGCAGCCCCGGCTGGGCCCCCACAGAGGGCAGAGACCCCCCTGCAGCAGCGGGGCAGCAGGAGCTGCCCGGAGGGCGAGGAGAGCTGTGTCGGTGCTCAGCGCCGAGCAGGCTGACAGCAGAGACGCGCAGGGGGGCCGCTTCTGCAGGAGCAGCCCAAGGGCATGTGGAGCAGGAGCTGGGACAAACTCCACGGTCACTTGATGCCAAACGCTCTGTGGCTTCTCCCTGGCAGCTCCGTGGAAGCGAGGGGCCAAAGCGGAGCCCCCCAGGCCGAGGGTACCCAAGCGGCAGCTCACGGCCGGGGCTGGCAGCTCTCCCCACCGCGGCTCGGCCGCTGGCTCTGCAGGCGCCAGGCATCACCGCCAGCCGCCCTGATGTGAGCTGATGGGCTGTGCTGGCAGGGCCGGGGGCTGGCAGGGGCTGGCAGGGGGCTGGCACGTGTGGCACAGGCGGCCGAGGCAGCCTGGCACGGTGGGGGCACACGCACGTACGCGGGCGTGCCGGGATGGTCGTGCGTGGGGCTGTGTGGCAGGAGAGTGGCAAGGAGGCGGCAGCGTTCGCTGGGAAGTGATGCAGAGCCAAAAATAACCCCCGGGCTGCGGCTCGGACCAGGTAGTGGCTTGGAGAGGGAGCTGCGGCAGCCCCGGCGCAGTGCCCCATGGCATGAGGGGCTCGGTGGGGCTGGCACGGTGCCCACGCAGCCTGGGGTCTGCTCCCGCCCTGCAGTGCCCATCCCAGCCCTGGCACGCTGGGGGTGCCCTTGCCATGCCAGCGCAGCCTCTGCAGCAAAACGCAGGGGCACGAGACCCAGGCAGGGCGCTGTGCCCGCAGCTTTCAGCGGGGACTGTGCACGCAGCACCTGCGGGGTCCCTTGGGGCTGTGCCACCGGGTGCTCTGTCACACTGCAGGTGCACCAGGGCAGCCTGCGGGTGCTGGAATGGGGAGGGCAGTGGCTGTGCTGTGGTGCCAGGCAGGAGCAGTGGTGGCACTCTGGGTGCCAAGGACAGTGCCCATGCTCTAGGTGCCAGGCAGTGACAGCGGCTGTGCTGTGGGTGCCAGGCAGGAGTGACGTTGGTGCCGTGGGTGACTGGCAATGGTGGTGATGATGCCATGGGTGCCAGGCAGGGACAGTGGTGGTGCCGTGAATGCCAGGCATGGTGGTGCCGTGAGTGCCAGGCAGGAATAGTGGCTGTGTCGTGGGTGCCAGGCGGAGTGGTGGCAGTACCACGGGTGCCAGGCAGAGAGAGTGGCGGTGCCGTGGGTGCCAGGCAGGGACAGTGGCTGTGTCGTGGGGGCCAGGCAGGGACAGCGGAGGCGNCAGTGGCGGTGCCGTGGGTGCCAGGCAGGGACAGTGGCTGTGCCATGGGTGCCAGGAGGAGTGATGGCAGTGCTGTGGGTGCCAGGCAGGCGCGGGCACCGCATGCTGCCAGCTGCAGGGGGACGCTGCTGCCCCCCATCCATCTGCGTCTCGGCGGCTGAGCGAGGGACAGTCACGCGTTTATTTTTAACCGTCTGGGGAGGGTGGAGGGGATTGGTGCCTCCCTGGTTATATCACTAAATCCCTGCCAGGCCCTGTTAGTTCCAGCACAGCGAGCCCTGTGCCGCGCTCCAGTAACTGTTTCGGGTCCCCGTCCTCCTGGGGCCATGCCCTGCCCTGGCCCGGGGACACCTCGGGGCCAGCTGTGTGCACAGCTGGAGAGCGTGGGCGCTCACCAGTGTTTCCCACAGGACTCTGTGTCCCCGGCCCTGCCCTCCCACCCCACCACGGGGCCTCCCTCTTCCCATTCCACCTCCCCAAGGAAGGGATGGTGTGTGAGGTTCACGGCCCTTTTGGGGACAGGGCAGGAGGAAATCTGAGCTGCTCGTGGCCACCTTTTCCCCATGCCAGTGGCAGATGCCAGGCAGAATAGGCCCGGTGCTTTCCTGTGGAAACACTGTCCAAATCCAGGTCAGGATGGGGATGATGAGGAGAATGCCTGGGAAAAGGCCACCACAGTCCCCACTCTGTCCCCGTGCAATGTCACCCTTTGCAAAGTGGCAAAGGGTTAAGCCACGCAGCGGGGCCACGTGACACTCCGGGGATGCCGTTTTTCTGAAGATCAGGACGGATTAGGGTGGAATATCAGGACGAGAATTTCTTGGGTGGCGCGTCCCCTGACCCTGCCACGGCCCCTCGCCCAGCAGCTCCCAGTGCTGAACCAGGCCCCGGCCGGTGAGCGCCCACTCTGCTGCCCCCCGTGATTCCCTCCCAGCATCACTGGCCCTGGGGGTCTTTGGATGGCACCAAGTGCGTGGTGGGCACTGGAGGAGTCTGTGGGTCCACAGCTGGAGCGGGCACTGTGCCATGCCTGTCCCCTGTACCTGGATGCCTGTCCCACAGAGCTGTTGGCAGGAGGAATGGGGATCCCCTGCGCCCCCCATGACTCTCCACTCCTCTCCCCTCAGTGCATGAGGGTGGTGTTTGCCCAGGAGACCCCCAGCGCCTGCTCTGACGCCCAAGGCAGCGCCGGGAGCGATGTCGGGTTCCTACGACGAGTCGGCATCGGCCGCTGAGGAAACAACCGACAGCTTCTGGGAGGTGAGTCCCAGCCATCCTCTTCTCCCACAGACCCCACCGCCACTGTCACTGCACCCCAGCGTGTCCCCTGGGCTGGGGGCTGCCCTCCCTTCTCTGCCTGAGAGCATCCCTGCCGTGGTGGCTCTGTCTGAGCTGGCTCTGCCAATCCTGGCTGTCCCTGAGTGACAGAGGGGTTGGCGGGAGTTGGGCTTGAGCAGCCCCAACCCAAAGCTCCATCCCTGCCACCCCCAAATTGCCTGGTGCTTCCCCTGTAGCCAGCCCAGGGCTGAGCCAGGCAGGATGGCCACAGCCCCCATAGCTGCCTGTCCCCGTGCCCTTCCCAGGTGGGGAACTACAAGCGCACGGTGAAGCGGATCGATGATGGGCACCGGCTCTGCAATGACCTCATGAACTGCGTGCACGAGCGGGCCAAGATCGAGAAGTCCTACGCCCAGCAGCTCACCGACTGGTCCAAGCGGTGGAGGCAGCTCATCGAGAAAGGTGCCATGGCTCCCGCAGGGGGAGGGTTTCCCTGGGACACCTGGCTCCCCGTGTACCGTCACAGCTTCACCAGGCAGAAATGGAGGGGCTAAGGGCAGTGGAGTGACCCCCAGCTGTCCCCTCGGCCCCCAGGTCCCCAGTATGGCAGCCTGGAGAAGGCGTGGGCCGCGATCATGACGGAGGCGGACAAGGTGAGCGAGCTGCACCAGGAGGTGAAGAACAGCCTCCTGAACGACGACTTCGAGAAGGTCAAGAACTGGCAGAAGGATGCCTACCACAAGCAGATCATGGGGGGCTTCAAGGAGGCCAAGGAGGCTGAGGATGGCTTCCGGAAAGCCCAGAAGCCCTGGGCCAAGAAGCTCAAGGAGGTGAGAGAAGCACAGAGTGTCCTGGGGCATCCCTGTGTCCCCAGGTCCAAGTCTGTGTGCCCAGTCCAGGCTGGGAGAAGCACATGGCACCTCCCCACAGGCAGAGGGGTTGGCAGGGGGCTGTGACCACTACTCTGATGTCCCTTCCCTGTCCTCCCCACAGCTGGAGACTGCCAAGAAAGCCTATCACCTGGCGTGCAAGGAGGAGAAGCTGGCCATGACCCGCGAAGCCAACAGCAAGGCAGATCAGTCCAACACTCCTGAGCAGCAGAAGAAGCTCCAGGACAAAGTGGAAAAGTGCAAGCAAGACGTGCAAAAGGTGCGAGGCACTGCCCTGTGCCAGACGCATGGGGCATTGGGCAAGGGAAACAAACCAGTGGAGATGGCCAGCACATCCCTTTCTCCGCCAGCAGTTCCCATTTTCCCATCCCTGTGCTCCTGGAGAAGGAGAAGGACTTGCAGGCAGCGCCCAGGGGAGTGTGAGCTGGGCAGGGATTTACCCCACTTATGGGGACTGATTCCACCCACTGAGGCTCCTGGCTCCATTTGGGCTCCCCAGCTCTGGTGACCCCCAAACCAGACCTCTCAGCACCCAGAAACGGGCTCTGAGGCGCTGGAGGTACAACCAGGCTCCCTCCTGCATTTTTGCAGACTCAGGAGAAGTACGAGAAGGTGCTGGATGAGCTGAACAAGTGCACCCCGCAGTACATCGAGAGCATGGAGCAGGTCTTCGAGCAGTGCCAGCAGTTTGAGGAAAAGAGGCTCAACTTCCTCAAGGAAATGCTCCTGGACATCAAGAGGCACCTGAACCTGGCCGAGAGCAGCAGGTAGGGACAGTGAATCCCGGCCAACACGGTGGTCACCAAGAGGTACCAGAGGGGCAGGAGGCTGTGCTGGAGCCCGGCGCCTCCTGGTGCCTCGGAGGACACAAGCTGGCCCCAGGTGACAGCCTGGGCGCGTCCCTGTCCCACACTGTCCCCTGGGGTCCCCCCTGACCCACAGCCCCCCAACCACGTCTCCCCCCGCAGCTACGCCAACGTGTACCGGGAGCTGGAGCAGACCATCCGCGTGTCAGACGCACAGGAAGACCTCCGGTGGTTCCGCAGCACCAGTGGCCCCGGGATGCCCATGAACTGGCCCCAGTTTGAGGTGAGGCTGGGCGGCCTGGCTGGGTGCTGGCGGCCCTGCGGGGCAGCCGGGCACCCAGGGGCTGGTCACTCTGTGCTTGCAGGAGTGGAACCCGGACCTGACGCACACGATAACACGGAAGGAGAAGCAGAAGAAGGGCGAGGGGGTGGCCCTGACCAACGCCAGCAGCGCGGGCGACGCGGGGGCTCAGGCGGGCGAGCGCGGGAGGTGAGGGCTGGCACGGAGGGGAGGTGCCATGAGAGGCAGGGCCTTTGCCTGTGCAAGAATCTGGGGATGCGGGATGTCCTCGGTGACAGCCACCCCTCCCTGTCCTCCCCCTCCCAGCGTGAGCAGCCACGACCGCGGGCAGACCTACAGCGCCGAGTGGTCCGATGACGAGGGCAGCAACTCCTTCAACGCCAGCGAGGCCAACGGCGGCGCCAACCCCTTCGACGAGGAGTCGGCGGGGAAGGGCGTGAGGGTGCGGGCTCTGTACGACTACGACGGGCAGGAGCAGGATGAGCTCAGCTTCAAAGCAGGTACGGTCCCTTGCCAGTGCCAGGTAGGATGGGGCTCGTCTGCTGGAGCTGTGGGCGTGAAATCCCTCAAATAATTTCTGTGTTGGCACAGCCCTTCAAAAAGTTGAGCTGTCAGAAAGGGAAAGGCAGGAGCTGAGCCCAGATGCAGAAGGGACAGGGCACATGAGGGCTCATGGTCATGGACAGAACCTCTTAGGGTTCTATCCTACGAACTGGGGTGCCCAGGATGAGTCTGGCAAACCCCCAGCAGCTCCATCCCAGGGAGAAAAAGGGGGTGGGAGAATTTCCAGCAGCTGCAATGAGCTCTTCCCTTCCATCTTCCTCTCCAGGTGATGAACTAACCAAACTCGGTGAGGAAGACGAGCAGGGGTGGTGCAAAGGGCGCTTGGACAACGGGCAGCTGGGGCTGTACCCCGCCAACTACGTGGAGGCAATCTAAGTCTTGTGGTGTGCTCCTCATCACCGTCAGCAGATAAATCCACCCTCCGTTGTCTCCATCTCTCCACCAGCCAACCAGCCATTCTGCCGTCTGGTCCTTCACTCCTCACCCCTAGAGATTCAGACATATTTTCCGACCAAGCTTTTATTTTTTTAAGAGTTGTCTCCGAAGAGTATTTTGCATAGTCGCTTTCTTCTAAGATAATGTGAAGCGAAAGATGACGTTGTCTGTTCGTCTACGTTAGTTGAATTTTTTTTTTTTTTCTGAGCGAAAAGCCGATACCTCAAGATCTTAAAGCCCAACCAGTGAGAGCTCCTGATTGGTTGGTTTTTAAAGATACTGAAATCATGAGCCGCCTTCTGATTGGCTGGAACTGTTCTGAAACGCACGGCGCCGAAGTTCCTGGGACCAACCAAATTCATCCCAGAAAACCGAGAGGGATTGGAGTCTGACTCCGTTGGGTTTTTTTTTTGGTGTTTCCATGTTCTCCCCAGTTCATCCTCCCGCCCCGAGGAAGGGGATGAATGCCCCCTTCAGCCATCCTTGAGATGCCCAGGTGAGGTGGGACCAGCCCTGCCATGGAGCTTGCTGGCATCTCCTCAGCTTCCTCCTCCTGCCGGCCGGGCTGCCAGCACACCTGGAGCGGGCGGAGGCTCCGGAGCCAATGCCCGGTCGGTGCTGCAGGGAGCAGCATCGCCCTTCGGGTGGGCAGGTATCCAACGCACCCCAGATCCAGGTGAGACGGCCCTGAGATCCAGCGCTGTCCGGAGAGGAACCCAGCGGGGCCCCGTGCGGCTGGAAGCGCCTTCATGCCCAGCCTGGCATAGCGAGGGCTGCCCTGGGCACTGCTGGGGACAGTCCCCATGCACCCCTTCCTGAAGAGGGGCAGGAGCAGAGCACGGACGGGGGATGAGCATCGTCCAGCCCTGCAGGAGCTGCAGCCCGAGGAGGGGGGCTCAGGACACCCAGCCCAGGCAGAGCAGCTGCCTGGCGACGAGGGCCGCAAACAAGACACGCCAAGGCAGAGGAATGGCCGCGGCCTTTGCCCTTTGCTTGTCCCCACGGAGCTCTACCCCTCCTCCCCTGGGCTCTGCCCCTGCCCCGCAGCTCCCGCGGCTGCTGCCACCCAGCACGGCCCCCCGGCCCCTGCCTCGGGTGCGTTTGCCATCCCGAGCTCTCCCCTACAGATCATCTCTCATTTCTTTCCATACCATCACCCTTAGCAGCATCAATGCCATCAGCTTCCCGCACGCTCCTCCTGCTCCTATCCTGCCCCCTCTGTTGGTTCGTGAATTTTTTGGCCCCAGGGATCCAGTGTTCTCGTGGATGCAGGGGAAGCACCGTGTGCTGGGCACGGTGGGCGGGAGCCATCCGGCCCCTGCCAGGTACCGGAAAAAAAACCACAAAGTCAGAAGAGACCCAACCAACCACCTGTCTCAGCAATGCACCCTGGTTTTTGTACATTGATTGTGTAATTTAAGAAGTATATATATAATATATATATCTCTCGTGATTGTATTTCCGTGGATACAACAACAAAAAGCAGCAAGAGAAAATAACCGAGCTCTGTCAGCGTCCTTGGCTCTGGGGTCTCCTTTGCCGTGCGTCTGCCTCACCCCCCAGGGACCGGGTTATGGACCCCCACAGCACCCCCAGGTAGCAACAGTCGCACCCCAAGCTTTTGGGGTGCAGCAGGATGGGGGGCTCGGATGCATTGCTGGGGGGACAAGGGGAGCAGCCACTGCCTTTGGGGACTCCTGTGCCACTGCCCAACAAAGCCTTGGGAACCCACGGCGGGGCTCGAGATCACGCAGGTGCTGGGGCCGTTCCAAGCAGCAGCCCTGACCCAGCGCTCTCCTGAGCCTGTGGAAGCCCCAGCACGGCAGGCTGATGTCACCTCCTGCCCTCCCACACCGTGCCAGAGGACCTGTGAGGGGGACACGAGAGCTGGGGCAGCACCAGCACCCCCGGCCCGTCCTCACAGTGCCCCCACCCCGGCTGCGTCGGGCGCACACAGCAAATCACAAGACACGCTTTGCGTTTTGTTTTCTTTCCCCTCACTTTTTTTGTTTTTCCACCCCCTTTTCCAAAGGCCAAGGCAATTTTCCTCCTTCCCCTGCTCCTCGCCGCCCTCCATCCCTCCTGCCAGGATGTGAGCAGGGCTCTCTGGATCTGCTGCTGTGGGAGCAGCACGGAGCAAGAACACAAGGGAAAGGCAGTGGCTGGCACCAAAAGATTTTTTAAGGAAAAAAATCAAAAGATCAAGATCCAGGTGTCTTTCTTTTTAAGCTCCCACAGAACATCCCTGGAAGCCTGGGCCACCCCTCAGCATTTGAACCTAAACCACAACTCATCACCAGCCAAAACCAAAAAGCAAATAAACAAATAAAAAACCCTATAATATAAAAGATCAACATTGCCAGGTAACCCTGACTCTGGTGCAATGAGCAGGTGAAGCAATTCCCAGCTCTCTGCCCAGTCCAGCCTTGGTGGATCACGCTCTGGATTTATTGTCCAGAGGGAAATGGCAAAGCTGCCACCTCCATTTCCCCAAACTCCAGAATCCAGCAGTCCAAGTAAAATCCAAATCAAGGGAAGCGCTTGTGCCAGGTCACAGAACCTGGGACCTTAGGAGGACTCTGGTGGCCCCATGCACAAGGATGGGGGACCCAGCTTGGGGGACCCCCACTGTGCACAGCCCCACACCCACATTTACAGCTGCTCCCTTTGCAGAACTGCCATTTGCAGCCCCGAATCCCTGTGGAGGGGAGAAGCTGAGCCTGTCCTGGAGTGAAAAGCAAAGGGGGGATGCAGGTGTCCCCAGGGGGTGCCCAGTGGCACAGCTCCCGCGGCAGGCAGCACCCTTGGCTGGTGCCAGGCTCGGCTCCCGCAGCAGGCAGCACCCTTGGCTGGTGCCAGGCTCAGCTCCCGCAGCAGGCAGCACCCTTGGCTGGTGCCAGGCTCAGCTCCCACGGCAGGCAGCACCCTTGGCTGGTGCCAGGCTGCTCCCACGGCAGGCAGCACCCTTGGCTGGTGCCAGGCACAGATCCCACGGCAGGCAGCACCCTTGGCTGGTGCCAGGCTGCTCCCACAGGGACCGGGACAGGACCCCACCATCAGCAGCAGTGGATGTCCCTGTCCCTGAGGGTGACATTGGCTCAGTTCGTGCCCCAGGCTTTTTCCTCCCTGATCAATGGCCGGGGTGAAGCCTCCTACAGCCACAACCCAGGAGGGAGGAGAGGAAGGGGACAAGGCCAGGCCACCGTGCCCACCCCTCCCATGGGAGACAAGGGCTCTGCACGGTCCTTGCCCTGCACCAGGGCCTGCTGGAGCTGAGGGGGTCCCTGTGTCCGTTGCCAGCAGGTCCTGGCAGGGGAAGCCTGGCACCGCGGCCGAGGTCCTGGCTGCTGGCAGAGGGTCTCTGGCTGGGGCAGAAGGGAGCCAGCGGAGGTCCCCCCGTCCCTCCCGGCGCTCAGCCGGTCCCGCCGCCGCTCACACCGGGTGGACGAACTGGTAGACGAGGCGCTGGGAGATGTCGGGCTTCCGGATGATGCCTTTCTTGTAGTACTGCCGGATGGAGCGGCTCAGCTTGTCGTAGTTCATGGCCGGGCGGTTCTTGCGGATGCCCCAGAGCCGGGCCACCTGCGCCGAGTCCTCGATCTTGAAGATGCCTGGCAGGGGAGCGGGGCACGGGGGGTTACAGCATCTCCTGCCCCACCTCAGCCCCCCAGCGCCCGCCCCGGCGCCTCTGGAGCATCCCCGCCCACCTTTGTCCTTGTTGAGCCAGCGGATGAAGCGCCCGTAGTTGTGTGGTTTCAGCAGCAGCTCCTTGAGGAACTGCCAGAGGTGGATGGGTTGGCCGGCGCAGGACGAGTCCACCTCGCTGTCGGCCCAGCTGGTGTCACCTCCTGCGGCGGGAAGGGACGGGTGAGAGCAGGGAAGGGACAGAGCCGGCTGCTGTGCGCCATCGCGGGGAGCTGCCAGTCCTCATGGGGAACGCCCCAGGGGCGCCGGGGCTCAGCCCAGGCACCGGCTCCGGAAGCTTTGCGTTCCCCTCCCTGCCCTGGAGCAGGGAGAGCAGCTCAGTCCTGCCCTTGCGCAGCCCACAGGGGTGCAGGGGGTGTGGGACAGGGCCAGAGCGGGGTTCGAGCCATTCCCGTTCTCTGCAGAGAGCCGTGAGGCTGCTCTGGGGCAGAGGGAGTGTAACGCACAGATCCCACAGCTGCGGCTGCTCCAGTGCTCTGGATAATCGCGATTAAGCAGTGAGGGACCCCTCAAGTACCCCGGCCCTGCCCAAAGAGGGAATGAGGTCAGTGGCGCTGGGCCCACACAGAACTCACCGCAGTATCTCACATCTCCTGGGGCAGCCTTCTCCTTCATCCAGGCGGCTGGAAGGGAGGAGCGGGGGATCAGGGGGGCATCTCCTGCCGCACAGCATCGCCCACCCTCCCCAGCTCCCTCCCGAGCCCCGGCACCCACCAGACTTCCAGATGTCCAGGTGGGCGTGCAGGATGTCGCCGCAGGCGGGCGAGCGCTGGCAGAACTGCTCCTCGGACATGGCGCACAGGTCCTTGCCCGACAGCTCCTGGAAGGACTTCCCGATCTGCGGCAGCCGGTACTGGTGCTCCGTCCACAGGATCCACTTCTGCACATTCCCGGGGCTCCAGTCCGTGGGGTCTGGGGGCGAGGGGGTGAGTGTGGCCAGCCAGGGGCCGTCCCCTCCTCCCGCCGTGCAGCGGCCACACTCCCCCAGACCCTCACACACGGCCGCAGCCCCCCAGGAACCATCCCCTCCTCACTCAGGGAGCAGCCACACTCCTCCAGACCCTCACACGCGGCCGCAGCCCCCCAGGAACTGTGGGGGAGCAGCTGCCCTCTCCCAGACCCTCACAAGTGGCCGCAGCCCCTCAGGAACCATCCCCTCCTCATTCAGGGAGCAGCCACACTCCTCCAGACCCTCACACGTGGCTGCAGCCCACCAAAACAAATCCCCTTCTCCCCCCCTGTGGAGCAGCTGCTCTCCCCAGACCCTCACACACGGCTGCACCCCTCAAGCGCAGCGTGGCTGCAGCTCCCACGCCAGCACATCCCTCCCTGGCCGCCCCACGAGAGCCCTGGGGGCCCCCACCTGCGGCGATGTTGAGGAGCTTGCAGGCCGTCTCGATGTCCTTCAGCACCTCGCCCACCACCATGCTCTGCACCTGCTCCAGCGAGTGCTCCTCCAGGTGCAGGCTGTCCTGCAGGTCGCCCTCGGCGCCCAGCCCCAGGCCCTGGCTGTCGATGATGGGACATTGCTCCGGCTCCTTCCGCGCCTCCTCCCGTGCGCCCTGGCCACTGCTGTGGGACCCTTCCCCGGCGCCCTTGGTGGCCCAGGCCGTGTCCTCCGAGTAGAGCATGTCGAAGTAGTGCAGGCAGAAGGCTGGCAGGGGCTGCTCGGGGGTGCTGGGGGGGCTGGGGCTCTCCGGGCAGCCCCAGCTGCGGGGGTCCCGCGGCGGTGGCAGCAGAGCGGGGTCCAGCCAGGCGAGGCGGCCGGGGGGCAGAGCGGTCAGCCCGGGGCTGGCACTGCCCATCCCTCCCCTCAGCGCCGGCTCCAAACCTGCCCGGGGAGGAGAGAGGGGCACAGCTCAGCCCGGCACCGCTGCTGCCTTCCCGCCCAGCAGCCCGGCACAGAGGGAGGAACTAAGCCTGTTAGAGGGGAAAAACCCTGCCAAGAGCTCCACCGTGCCCCCCGAGCCTGCGGATGAGTGCGGGGTCAGCCACGGCTGGGGGGGCTGCCCCGGCTTTGGGAGGACCAACAGCAGCAGCCAGCAGGGAGAAGGAGCTCGGGAGATGAGCAGGATCTGGTCCCTGTTCAGGGTCCAGGTGTTTAGGGTCTCCCCAGGGGTTGCACCCCGGGCTGGCAGCAGCTCAGCCCCAGGCGGAGCTGAGGCCTTGGCAGGAGGCAGTGGGGGACACTGGGGGGCTCCCCACGTGTACAGGACAGCCCTGGGGTGATGATGGATGCTTCAGCCACAGGGACACATTCCTGAGCATGAAAAACATCCTCTGCTGCTTCCACCTGAGGCACAACAGCCCCCAGACCCAGATCTCCCAGGAGGGACTGAGCCCTTGGTCATTCTTGCCAACCTCTAGATGAGAACTTTCCTTGTAAGACAGGATAATTGCAATTACTTTCAGTCTTTTGCAAGAAAAACTACCCCAAATCAGCCTGTCCCCATCTGTCTCTGCATGCAGGGAGCCCTGGAGGCCATGGAGAAGAGGATGAACCTGCTGAATTTCCATGGCAACACCAGGGAATGGCTCCATCCGTGAAGAAACCTCCCCAAAAACCACCCTGAGACTTTGGGAAAGGGAAGGCTCTGCCAGGGAGAAGCTGGTGATGGGCATGGCCAGGGCACTGCCCAGCTCCTCCACCTTCAGCATTGCATTTTACAAGAAGAAGAAGCAGCATCCCAAATTGGTGGTTTAAAAGCAGAAAAAGGAGCTTTAGAAATGGAACTGGCACTTGGAAAAGAGCGTGCAAAGCTTGAACCCCCTCAGAACACCAGGCACCCTCACAGGGGAACGGGGCAGTGGCCAGGGAAAGGGGTGCCCTGTTCCTCCAAAGCCCAGCTGGGGGGAAAAAGGTTTAAAAGACATGAGAGGAAAAGATCCCTCCGGGTTCCTCCAGGCCGAGCCAGCCCCCAAGCACGGGGGTGATCTGTGAAGGAGGGATACTGGGGAGGGACCCAGCCCCATGTCCCATGCTCAGGGGGAAGTTGTTGCAGCTCCTGAGGATTCAGGATTTTGGGTTTTGAAGTTCTGCATTGCCTGCACTCATCATTTCATCCTTGGAATAGCCTGAAGAGCTCAGAAAAACCCATGGAAGAGCCAGGGACACCTAAACAGCACCCGTGGCAGCCTGAGCCTGCGGGGACCTGGGGAGGGATTGTGGGCTCAGGAATTGGAGCCCACGTCCCTGAGATGTTTTGGTGGCACTTCAGCAAGGAGAGGGGGGGAGAAGAGGGTACCCAAACCCTCTTCTGGTCTGGGGCTGCCTCCACCATCCAGACAGTTTCCCTGAGAGATGGTGCCTGCTTCCAAACCTCTCCTTGATTTGCTCGAGATTAAAGGAAGGGCTTTAGGAGATCAGCCCTAAATCCAGCCTCACGCTGCTCCAGGCACAAAAGGGAAGTGGTAACAGCTTGTGCAGCTCCTGCTGCTGCACGGTGCTGGCCATGGGGATCTCTGGGGAGGGCACAGGCACCTCATTCCCAATGCCTCTGGGATGTTCTGAAGTCCTGGTTCATCCTCACACATGGAGGAGCAGGGCTGTGGAACCACTCAGGAAGGCCACAGGAAGGACAGCCCCATCTTCACCCTCACCCTGTTCCCTTCCTCCCAGATGGGACCAGAGGGACCCCATCCCTTGGGAAGTGTCCCCAAAAGCCTGAGTTGTGCCCCACCAAGGGCGCTGTACTCTCAGGGCGGGGGCCGCTGTTTGACTTTCTCCCGCTCTGGCACGCGGGCGGCCGGGCTGGGTGGGACCTGTTTGCACTGAGAAGCCACTTCAGGTGGCCTTTTCCCCCCTCTTTCCCTACCCCTTTTTGCATTTCCCTGCAAAAGGAGAGCTGGAGGGGCAGTCCCAGGTGCACTGGCCCACATGGCACCCAAAACCCTTCCCCAGTCCCTGCCCGAGCCGAGCGAGGCTGAGCCGGGCATTGCATCAGCCTTGGCAGACGCTCCCTGGCTGCTGCTCCACGGGGCTGAGATGGGGTGGGGGGACAGGAATGGGGTGATGGGACTGGGATGGGGCTCCTGCACTTCCCAGGGCACGGAGCCAGCTCCAGCCCGGGGCTGTGCGTGGTGCTGGGTCACGGCTCTGCTCCACAGACCTGCCGGGACCCAGCCCCACACAGACCCTGCAGCCGAGGGGGATAACAGTGGGGCCAAGGACCCCCGCGCCAGGGTGGGACCCCCGGCTCAGGGTGGGACCCCCGGCTCAGGGTGGGACCCCCGGCTCGGGGTGGACACGAGCACCAGCGAGGGTGGGACGCTGGGATCATCCCTTGAGAGCAAGAGGGAAAAAAAAAACAAACAAAAAAAGAAATTCACCCACCCCCCACCCTCGAACAATGGGTCCGTTAATTAAAATCAAATCCGCGGTGGAACAGGTTGTGCCGGAGCTCGGGAAGCCCTGTGGCACGGGGGAGGCTGGCCCGCTTGGGGAGGGGGGCTGCCCACAGCGCCCGGGATGTCTCCCAAGCCCCCGGGCGCTTCCGAAAGCCCTTCCCAGGCAGCCGGGGTGAGGAGCAGGGCCGGCCTCCAGGGTCACCTCCAGCCTCAGGCTGGGCACAGCGATGTGCTGTGCTGTCCCAGGAGGAGCTGGGGATGTGCGGGACCCAGAGCTGTCCCAGACTGCCCAGAGCAGCCTGGATTAGAGCAGGAAAAGAGACTTGGGGTCCCTGTACAAGCCCGGGC
>WBMY01012590.1:232717-263938 GCA_013397315.1 Donacobius atricapilla | reverse complement strand
GGCAGCGCGGCCGGGCTCAGCCGCATCGGCCCGGGCGGGCACCGGCGGCGGGGACAGCGGGGAGCACCGGGCACCCCCGGGCAACGGGGGCAGCGGGGAGCACCGGGCACCCCCGGGGCAACGGGGGCAGCGAGGGGACGGAGCCACCGGCGGCTGAGAGAGGGGCACGCCGGCAGCGAGTGTCAGGGCTCAGCCAGAGCCGCCTTTGCCCATTATATCCAATTCCTTCCTTATTTACCTGAACAAACAAGCAGCGCTTACCTCAGCCGAGGTGTTTGAACAGCCCGGGCCGGGTTAACCCTTGGCAGGTGCGTTCAGGGCGGGCTCAGACCAGAACGGGCCTTGGGAGGGCAGTGGGGCAAACCCGGGCACCGTTAACCCCTTCCCACCCTCGCCTGGGACGAGACAGGGACGGGGACAGGCAGAGGGACAGGCACAGACACCTGGCTCCTCCTGGAGTCAGACCCGCAGCACAGAGACCTGTCAGATGTGTGAGCGTCCATGGCATGACATCACTCCCGGGGCAGGCCGGGCCGTGCTGGGGCCAGGAGCATCCCTGAGGGACAGCCCGGGAACATCCCTGACCCGACCCCCAGCACCATCCCCTGCCCAAGTGCTGCAGGCGGGGACGGAGCCTGTGAGCGAGGGTGCACAGAGCTGGTGGGGCTCAGGGGAGCCCCTGACAGCACCCAAACCCTCCCACCTCAGGGACACAGCGCTGACCCCTGCCCAGGGCTCCCTGAGTGCAGGTGGGGCACGGGGGCACAGCCAGAACGTGCCGCACTCCAGGCCCAGGTTGTCTCCACCAGCGTGAGCAGGAAAAAGCAGTTCTGAGCGAGACAGACACCGAGCTGGTATTTATTGTCTTTTTTTTTTTAGCACATGAAGCAGGCAGGGCAGTTCAGGCAGTTCTTCTGCGCACGTAGCACTGCCAAAACCAAACTCCCCCGTGCCCTAAAGACCCACGTCAGACCGAACCCCGCCGCAAACACCCACAGGTTGGCCCCACGTCACCACGTCCCAGCAGGCACGTGGCCCGTCCCCAGTCCCCGGCCCACATACGGTGGCAGAGCTGGCATCCCTCGCTGCCCTGACCCGGGGCAGGCACAGCCGATAAGCCACCCATCGGAAATGTTTGCCCTGAGGAAATGAAAACCCTGGAGGAAGGAGACCCCGGTGCGAGCACCGGGATAGGGCTTCGCAGCTATCGGCAGCGCCAGGAGTTTCTGCCTCCCTTTGAAACGCCTCAATGTTATCTTATCTTGGGGAAAGCTCCCCCTGGATCAGGGCTCCCGTGTCCCAGCGGAGTTCTTTTCCCCTGTTTTGGTAAACATGGCTGGGCCTGGGACACGTGGCAGTGGCTGCGGGGGGACCCCAGGACAAGCAGCTGTGTTGGGAAGCCGCCAGCCCCTGCCTGGGCTTTGCCAGGGGTTGGGCATCTTTGATTGGGACGTGGCACAGCCAGGAGCGGGGGTCCAGGCCACCCAGCGCCCTCCCAGTGCTCCTGGCAGCCACAGCAGAGCTCCCCAGCCCACTCAGAGCATCCACGGCTTTGGACAAGGCCCCACAGGCACCCCGAGCTGCTCCCGTGTCACACCTCAGGCTCCCTGGAGGGCACCTGGAGCAGGAGCATCCCAGCAGAGCCCTCCAAGCATGGATCCCTTCCCCACAGCACAGAAACGCGGGAGTGACTGTGGAAACTGAAGATGCAGAGTGGAGTCACGTGTAAATTCAACACCAGCCTGGCAGCAGCCGTGCTGGGAAAGCACCGTGGCCATCCCGCCCTTCCTGTGGCCGCCCCACGGCCGGGCTGTGGCTTGGGGGATGTCTGGGGAGCAGGGTTTGGTTTGCACAGGCTTTGCAAGCTGCATCGGCTGTGGCACCACCTCCGGGTCACCCGTGTTTATTTGGTTTCTTTACAACTTTTCACCAGAACAAACACCAGACCAGAGCACCAGGAGTCAGAAGCAAAGCAGAAGAGAGCACGACTGGGACATTGGAGTGTCAGATGTCACCAAGCAGTGCGGAGTTCCCAGTCCCAGATCCAGAGCATCCCAGACCTGGGTCATCCTGGGCTGTCTGGGACCTGTTGCCAAACTCACACCTCAGTCTGAAAGAGCTTTACCTACTTCTCTTATCGGTAGCAGCGGGATCTCGATAACAGAAAGAGATTAAAGGGAAAAACATTTGCTTTTCTGGGCTCAGGGAGAGCTGGGCAGTGCAGCACAGCGCTGCAGAACTGGGTGAAAGGCCCCAAAATGAGAGCTCTGCTTCCCTCCCAGAGGGCTCGGGGGCTGGAGCCATCCAGTGTCGCCGGTTTTTACGGGCTCCAGCTGTGCTGGGCTGTGGCCACGCCAGGCTCTGGCCGCAGCGGGCTCCAGCCGTGCCGGGCTCTCCCCGACACCTTTCGCAATCGCAGCTCGGCACAGCTCTGCTTGCACATGCAAACCAGGAAAAGGAGAGATTGCAACACCTGAGGAACAACAAAAGAGGGAAATGAAGTCTGGCTTTTCTGCCCCGTGTGCGCAGTTTTCGGTGCTTTTTCCTTGTCCTCCCTGTCAACCCATCAGCTCCGATTCCGGTGTCTTTTGCCACTGCTGAAACTTCAATGCTTGGGAACGCGGCCGGAGGGGAGAGATGGAGAAACGACTCATGAATCAGCCTGGAGGAATCTCTGCCCACCTGCCTGCAGCTAATCTCTGGCTGCATCACAAGAATAATAGATAAGCAGTCCTGTCACATATAATAAAACTATTGAAGGCCCTTGATGTCACTGCACAAACCATGGAGAGCGTGGAGCCCGACCTGTCCCCGCACACAGCTGTGTTTCCTGGTGCCCTGCAGTGCTGGGGCTTCCTCTGCACAGCTCCTGTGCAGCTTTTGGGACAGTGCTGGCCCCTAAGCAGAGCTGGAGTCCCTCTGAGAGGCTGCATCCTACACCCCATGCCTCTGCCACAGGGCAACAGTGGGACAGGATGAATCCCCACTCCCAGGCTGCAGGGCGGGTGCTCTGAGGCTTTTTTTTGCAGCCCAAGGACCCTGGAAATGGATGAAATGGTGGAAGTATCTTTAAGGCATTCTCCTCACGCCCTGGAGGGGTCCTGGGAGGGGAGAAGGTCTCTCCAGCAGAGCCCAGAATTACCCAGAGGGTCAGGGAGCACAAGTGCAGAAACCCACAGGTGTGCACAGAGGGGACAGTGCTTTTGCTGGTGCAGATTTACCTGGGAGAGTGTCCAGAGCTCCCGAACTGCTGGGATCCCTGCAGGGCCCAGACCACCGGCATCCCCTCTGACTCCTTCCCCCAGCCAGACCTACTCACTTCCCCTGCAGCCCCAGGGCGAGCGGGGCCGCTCCTCTTTATTCTCTTTATGACCGCCCCGGCTCCCCCATCTCCCAGCTGCTGCCATAAACGCCGTTTACTCGGCCTCGTGTGTGCTCGGGGCAAACAGCCGCGTTATTGCCGTGGCACCCGCCCCGTGGCACCCACCCTGATACAGGAGCCGGGGCTCCCGGCCCTGCTCCGCCGCTGGGTCCCCACTCGGAGCCTGCTCCAGCTCCTGGTGGCTGCTCCCACATTCCATCCCCACTGTGTGAGGTGGCTCCCGGTGGCTCCCGTGCCCCTGCGAGGGGACCATGGTGTCACCTGAATTCCAGGGCAGCAAAAGGGGGTACTGGAAAAGTCGGCTCCATCCAGCAGCGCCAGGGTTGGTGTCTGCTCCACACTGATGGGGGGGGTCCAGGTGCCATCCCTTTGCTGAGCACAGAGACCTCGGGGGTCACCTGGCACCTTTCAAAGGCTGCTTCGCACCTGTGGTGGCAGGAGGTGACAGGGGCTGGCTCTGGGGTGCCACAGTCCCGTTTCTGCAGCCTGGCCATGTCCGGGGGGGCAGCTGGGGAAGGACGAGCTGGGGGAGGCGGATGAAGACCCCGGGGTGAGCCCAGCCCTTGGACCAGCAGCCCCCCACTCTTCCCACCCCGGTTCCCCCCCAGCACCCCCAAGTTCGGGGCCACCCCGGGTGACGCAGGGGAACTCGTGGGACACCCAGCCAGGCAGGGAGCAGCGGATCCACCGCCGTGTTTGCTGTTCCCTTCCCAAAGCCCTGCTCTTTTCTTCCTCTGGTGGCATTAAACTTCTGCTTTTGTCTCTTGGGATTAAAAGCCTGGAAATGGTTGCGGGTCGCCCGGCGGTGCCAGGAAGAGAGGGCTCAGGGCGGCGTGGGCACACCCCGCTCACCACGGGGTGAGGAAAGGTCACGGCTCCCCCTGCACCACCACCGGAGATGTGGGGTGCAGAGGAGGGGAAGGATCCTGGTCTGGGCTCTCCATGCAGCTGCTGCATCAGCACACGAACCCCAAATCCCACCCAGCACGAGAGAACTCCCCGAAACAACCCACACAGGCAGAGTACCCTTGTTCTGTCACTGTCACCTGCCCATGGCACGGGCACAGGGGGCAGCGGGGGCAGCACCCCCTGCCCGTGCCGGGCCCGGGGCCGCTCGGCAGCAGCAGTTCCCAGGCACACACGGGCAGCCAGGTGAGACGGGCCGGGCCCGGTGCCAGCAGACGGGATGTTGTCTTTTCACACAGCCCCGGTGCGGGGCCGAGTGGCAGCGGAACCCTCCGCGGCTTTGGTTCCCACACTGGGTGCCATTGAGAAATGCAAATTCATTCTTCTGCTGCCGGTTCTCCCCACAAGCAAAACGATCCTCGGGCATAACGGCCCCACGGAGCGACAGCCCGGAGAGCGTGGGAGCCGCTGGGCAGGGAAAGAGCCCGGGTGGGAGAGGGTGGAACGGGCAGCTCGGAGGGCCAGGGCAGTACATGGTGCCCCTGGAGCAGGAGACCCTCTTGGTGATTTCCCCTTGGGTTCTGCACTGTCCGTCCCAGGAGAACTGCAGAAGGTTCTGCCCCAGGGGGAAAACCCCTAAAAGTAACCCCAAACCCCACACTCTGCCTGGGCTCAGCTCAGAGAGCTGGAGGGCGAGGAGCTGTGCGGTGAGGGGCAGGAGAGGGTCAGCAGGGACCTGTCACCCCTCTCCCATTGCTCCTGAGCCGCTGAGCCAGGTTTGCAGGGCCAGGGGAGCAGGGAGGGGAGGGCAGCCCTGTGCGCAGGGGGCAGGGACCCCACATCCCGCAGCCTTCCATGGGGCAGGGGTGCAGGAGGGGGCCGGGGACACGGAGCTGCCCTCAGAGCGAGCCGTGACTCAGCCGTGACTCACCGAGCTCCGAAGGAAACGTGTCGCTCCTGTGAGCATCGCCCGGGTCTGCGCCTTGTCCTGGGGGCTCAGCAAGGAGCCGGGACCTGGGGGGTCATGTAGGGAAAATGGGGTGTGGGATGTGGGGCAGGACCCCAAACGAAGTCCCATGTCCTATCTTCCTCCACTGTGCAGTCACTGGGTTGGCCACAGAGCCTGGAGGAATTTACTTTGCCCTGGCAACGCACACTCCTGGGGGCAGCTCCTGGGCATTCCCAGCCTTGTCAGCCTGCCTGACACCAACACCGTGCGGAGCTGCAGCTCCCGGAGCCAGGTCTGGGGAGGAGGGAGCTGTGACAGGCACTGGGAGCTGGGCAGAGGGGCCCCAGCGCCTGTCAAAGCCTTGCTGGACACAGGCAGCATTCCTTGTGGCATCCCTGGTTTCACAGGGCAGGATATTAAAGCAGAAAGCGATTAATGCTCTGCGAGGGAGCAGAGAGACAGAGCCCTGGCCCTGGTGCGGGATGTGACCCGAAATGGCTCCGTGTTCCCCTCAAAGGGCTGTCCTGGCCCCAAGCCCAGTTCTCCCCATCCCAACTGTCCCCATCCCAGTGCTGGCTCAGGCACCAGCAGAGCAAGGACATCACTTCTCTCCTCAGCAGTGGATTTTGAGCGCAGCAAAATGTTTGTTCTGTCAACACGTGCCTAATCCCCAACCAAAAGCTGATGAAAACACCATGGGGGGGAAGGATGGGAATGAGCTGCCCTTTGAGATAAAGCCCCGGTGGTGACAGGCACAGCCCCAGTGGGGGGAACTGGGATCCCCCACTGGCTCTCCAGTCCTGGGGTACCCTGTACCAGGCAGGGCAGGGGAAATGCTCTCCATGGGGCAGGGATGGTCTCCAGCTGCAGCCTGGCCCTGCCACGAACCCGAGCAGGATCCTGAGCTCCACAGAGGAGGTGCAGAAAATATCCTTGCAGGATATCCCTCTGCAGGGGTTGCCTGGCCTCAGTGACCAGTCCTGGCTCCTTTCCCCCTCAAAATGGAGCCAGCAGATGCAGGCAACACACAGCAGTGTCCCCACAGCAGCCTAGGACTGTCGCTGTCCCTGCTGACCCAGCACCTGCTGTGACACCATCAACAGGCTCACGAACGTCACAAACAGGCTCACCTGAGGATTAGCATTTCCAGATGACCCATAAAACCTTTTTCCTTGTGGGATGAAACAACACTTTGTCCTGTGAGGCTCGTTTCCAGCCTGGCTGGGGCTGGGCTGAGCAAGCAGAGCTGCCCCACTGCCCACCCCGGGGTGGTCCCAGCAGAGACCCACTCCCAGCACCCAGAGGCATCAGCCCTGCACCCTTCACCCGCAAGGGAAAAAAAAAAGGGAAAAAAGCAGGTACCTTTAGCAGTTTCCATTTGTTTGCTCTTTAAATAATTGTTTCCTTATCGTTATTGATTTAGATCCCTTTAAAATTCTGACAAACCTGCTTCTCAGGCACCCTCAGCTGCTTCCTCCCAGCCTGGTCCCCATGGGCAAGGCAGAGCAGCCAGGCTCATCCTAAGGAGAGTTCCCTGCTTGGGGAGGCACCTGCAGGGCGTCAAGCCCCCCACTCACCCCCTCCTTCCCAAAATGGACAAACCAGGCTGCTCTAAAGCTGTAGGGAATTTATCCTCTCCCCATCCTACAGCAGAGCAGACAAGCTTTGGGGCTGCTGCCATGCCCTGCCAGGCTCGGGGGGCTCGGGGGGAGGCACCCCCAAGGGCACAGTGGCCACGATTACCCAACCCCCTCTGTGCAGAATCCAGCTCTGGCCACAAGCAGCCCCAGTTAGGGCAGCACAGTGACTGCTGGGGTGGAGGCAGGACAGAACGTGTTTAAGCGTCCCTCAAGCACAGGCAGGATGTCCCTGTGGCCTTGCTGGGGACAGGGACCCTCTCTGCTGTCCAGTGCAGCAGTGTCAGTCCTCAGGTCCCTCTTGCTGTCACCTGCCAGAGGGTTCATGGCCCTGCTGGGCTCACAGGGGTTTGAGGGGCTCATCCCAGGGTCCCTCCAATGCCACCCTGGGTCTGGGGCTTCAGTGCCACAGGCTGACGTCACAGCCCAGCCTGCAGCTGTCAACTGATTGAGGAAACACGGCCACAGCAAACAGCGAGGAGGGAAAATGCTGCAGATTAGATAAGGAATGGGAGTTCTTGCTGCGTTTCCCCCTGGATGCCAATGCTGCACGGACCCTGCTGAGCCCAGCTGCTCCACACCAGAGGTACAGAGAGATCCAGGAGAGGCTGAAAGCCCCCTCCTGTGGGGTGGCTTTCCTAGAAAAGGGCATGGAAAAAGGGTCTTACACCAGCCCCAAGGTTTGGGGGTCCCTCTCTCCCTCCCACCGAGCTGTGCACCATCCTGGGGCCGCAGCAGAGCAGCCAGACCCCCTTTTGTCCCCAACACGTCACCCTTCAAAATGGGGCACAACATGGGCGTCCTGGTGTGCAGACCCTTCCTCATTGCCAACGCAGAGGGGTGTGCCCATGCTGTCCCTGCCCAGCGGCTCCTGCCTGGCTCTGCAGCGCTGTCCCAGCGGCACAGCAGTGGTGACAGGCCAGGTGACATGTGCCACCCCACTGCCCAGCCCAGCCTGGCCAGGACAGCAGCTGCTCCCGGAGCTGGGGGGACACGGCTCTTGCCTGTCCAGCCACTGTCACCAGCAGGACTCTGAAGCCTGGAAAAGCCACATCCAGCAGCTCCAAAGGGTTTTGTGGACGTGGAACAACCTCAGCTCTCTCTGCTGGCACCTGCCCCAGGCTGGGCCCGCTGCCAGCAGACCCTGTTTGAACACCTCAGCTGGGAGCCCCCAGGTCCAGGTCATCCCCCCAGCCCAGCCCCTGTTCCCAACACCATCCCCTGGCAGCACATGGAGCTGTGATTCCCGCCGTGTCCCCACTCCTGGCCATGGCTGACCCCCCTCACAGGACACTGCACTGCTCACCCTGAGTGTTAAGTAGCGAAAACCAAACTTTTCTTCCTTCACTTTAAGTTTTTATGAGGGCGTCACTCCTGCAGGGAAGAGATAACCAAAATATGGGAATATGATGAGCAAAGAGGCAGCTCTGGAGCCAGCCTGGCTGCAGCTGCTCCGCAGAGCCGAGCGCGCAGCGTTCCATGGGGCAAACAGGGCTGGTCCGTGCCCACGGGTGCCATCTGCCTCCCTGCTGGGCTCCACTGCGAGCTTTTACTACTCGGCTGTTTTATCAATGGGGTAGGAAACGTTTGAGATTAGATTTCCTTAAACAATTCCTGTGTAACTGGGAATTTTCCAGCGAATATACTGGCACAGAGAGCAGGCTGTGGAGAGCTTCCAGAAAGATCACAAGTCCCCCCTGATCCTGCTCCTTCCCCATGGTAGCACCTCCCCACTGGCCTGGCCTCATTTCCCCCTTGGCCCATTAACATTCCCCTGTGCCTCCCAAGGGATCTGCAGAGATGCACCTGCAGAGTGTTGCACACCACGGGCTGCTGCTGCAGGATGTAGCAGGTAGAGGAGGAAAAATAAACAAAAATCACAAAAATCCTCTCTGCCACTGTTTCAGGTGCTGCTTCTGCATGGGCAGGTGCCCACTGGAGCCCTCGAGGTCACACCTGCAGATATGAGAACATGCAGATCCTGCTCTTCCCTCCAGCCCGAGGGGAATGAGTGCCCAGCAAGGCACAGGGCAGGGGTCTGAGCAGTCCTGGGTGCTGAGCACATCCTCATCCCTGTAATCCATCACAAAAATCTGGGAACACCCTCTCTCCGACTGCCACTGCTTTGGGAACACAAAATATCTGCATAAAACCAAAACTATTTTTGCGAGTTCTACTGGACAACAATCTGGTTCCCTCTAAAAAAATAAACAAGCAGCAAAAGCAGCACCCGAGCAGCTCCCAGGTGCCTGCGGCGGCCGTTTGCCTTGGCCTTCTGCCTGCCCGCCCAGCTCTGCTCCCGGGATCGCGGGATGACCTCCACCACGGCAATCCCACCGGTTATTTGCCCGCTCAGGAGATACCGTGAAAGGTGTGATGGGATTGTCCTGTGCTGGCAACCTCTGACAGGTTGCAACCCTAAAGATAAACAGATTCTTTATGGCAAATAAGGAGTAAATGCAAAGCTGGGCAGTGAGCAGGGCGGGCGATCCTCCCCTGCCCAAACACGGCGGCCTCGGGACAGCTCGAGGGGCGCGTTCTGCTCAGGGCACAAAACAAACACCCCCAGGCACAGATAGCAGGATGTCTGTTCTCAGTCAGGCTTTCAGTCAAGCTTAACCAGCACATGAAAGCTCCAGGCATTTATTCAAATGATAAAACCAAAGCCAGCACACACAGAGTGAGGTTTCTCGTGGGGATTAGTAACAAACTCCCAGGTAAGCAAAGGAATGGCCTCAGCTGAGCTGCTCCATGGTGCAGTTTATCCAAGTAATGCCTGGGCTGGGTGTCCTGAGCAGCAAGGCCTCGCCTGGGAACTCAGATCCACCTGGGACAATGGTGCAGGTGCCCAGCAAAGTGAGACCTTCTTGTGCCCCCAACCTGATACACAGCCCCTGCTATTTCCTTAGGGACTATGAGAAATAAACCCCAAACCAATCTTCCCGCCTTCAAACTCCCGCTGCTGCCTTCCCGAGCCACTCCGGAGATGGAAGCTCTCACCCCTGAGGACTGGGCTGTTTGAAGTGTGAAGCATCACCGCACCCTGCACCAGGCTCCGAGGGAAGGGCTGGGATGTGGATCAGCCACTCGAGGGGCACCTGGAGACGCAGCTGACACATGGCTGCGTGCTGCTGCCCCTCCTGAGATTGCTGAGACCATCCCACCCCTCCTCAGGAGTCGTTGTGGAGAAGTGACCTGACCTCGAGACAAGGGAATCTGGAGTCCCCTCCCTCCCCTGCCTCACAACCACCCCCAGAGCCTCTCCCCACCCTCAGCCCCACCCAGGGGCTTGACAGGGGGGTTGAAAAACCTCAAAATGCACCGAATCAGGTCTGGTTTCACAGCAATTTGGACTAAATTAGGGCTGGAGCTGGGTTTAAGGGTGTTGTGCTAGACTGTGTGGAAACACTCCGAGGATGGAGCAAACCAGGTACATTTAACTACAAGGTGACAGACAGAAGTTTTGCAGTTTCAATAAAACTCTCAACGGCTACAGAGCTTTTTTTTTTTTTTTTCTGTGTTAATTTAATCATACAAATATTCATTTATACATTAAGGAAAAAGCTTCCTTTATTTTCACCCCCAATGTGCTATCATAGGACTTCTCCCAGACTCAGAGAGGCAACACATCATCCCGTGCTACACATGCACTGCCCCGGCGAGCACAGACAGGCTGGGAACCACCCACGCACTCACACACGGAAAAAATTAAACACAACAGAAACCCAGACGTGGGACAGCGTGCATTTCCCACCCACACCACTGCTCTCTGACTGCACGGCTCTGCCCCAGCTCCCAAACCTTGGCGGGGTTCGAATCCAGAACTCCTGGAGTGTGGGCAGAAGATTCCCACTCTCACTTCCTCCCATGGCGCTGCCACTTCGGGGCCAGTCCCAGGGACATCTTGCTCCAGTTTGCCAAGGCAGGGAGGTGACACTACTTGAGCTGTGTTAGTGACAGGGTCCAAGTGGCTCTTGCTTACCACAGGGACCCACTTAGAGGCCATCAGAGATGTTCTACATTACCCTTTTCCTTATGGGAGCTGATACAAACTGCAGTGGCATGAGGTCACCTGGGCAGAACTTTGCCAAATTCATCTCAATCTCCCCATTAAAAGCTGGACACCTGAAGCATGAGCAATCTGAGGGCCGGCTACACCACGAAGCTCCAAGAAATCAGGAGATAAAACCACCTTGGGCCTCAGTGAAACAGTTTTTACTTGAGGAAAAACAGAGAGATAGAGCAACCCTTGTTTTAAACATCTTTCCAGTGCCACAGCAGGGGCCACAACCCTGGCCCTAAAGAGCCAGGGCTCCGTGGACCCCTCAGCAGCCTGGGCAGAGCAGGATGTGAGCAGCAGGAGCTGCAGATCTCAGAGCCCTGCCTTTCCTCACACCCTGGAAGGTGCGACCCTTGTCACCAGGGCACCATGGACTGCAAACGCGTGTGCCTTCAGAGTGGGAAAGCACATGGCTACTTGGGGTGCATGCAGGTTTTGATTTTTCAAGACAAGGGAAATAAATTCAGTCTTAGGAGGAGCACAGGAACACGAGTGTGACAGCCAGGGGACACAGGAGGAGCACACGTGCCTGGGAGCACAAAGCCAGCGTGGGGGTAACTGAGTGCAAGGGTCTCCCAGGTGCCTCTGCTGACAGCAGGCAAAGGCCACAGCACCAGCTCTGACTCTCAGACTCATCTTGATTTCACCTCCCTTCCACTATGCAGCTGACATAAGGAGCTAATAAAGATAAGGAATCACTTTGTCACTTGGACCAAGAGCTGATCAGGGGCTCAGTGCCCTCGGAAGGGGAGCAGCGGCACTGCAGGTGTGATGTTCATTTCCTCAGAGGGGCTTGTGAGCCACCTCCAAGGAAAGGAAGGACTGAGCAAAGATTCCACCTGCCCACACCACACTGTGGGGCTGCGGATCACCCCTCAGATCAATGCCCAGATCTAATGCTCAGAACTAATCCAAGGCAAAATGTTGTTACAGCACAAGAACCAAACCTTCCCAGAAGCAGCATCTTCAGCAGGTTCACTCCAACCCCAACACTCCCCCACATCCAGGGCACAGCCAGGTGCCCACCAGACTGCAAGTGTCAGGCAGTCCAAATCCTGCGGTGCCACTTCTATGCAGGCTGTTTCTGATCTAATACCTGTTTCTCCCAGCTAACAGATTTCTGAAGGGAGGTTTCAGCTAATGGTGATCTGTAACAACTGAACCTCTGAAATATGAACAAAATCCATTGCCCAATCCTTCCCCTGCTGGACACAAGGAACTCCCACTGGCCCCACGAGGTCCATCCATATGCACCCAGGTCTCAGTCCTTGGAAGCTGCAACGAAAAATTCCCCCATTCAAAACCAGCCACAAAAACAAAAGCAGCCAAGAGCAGCGAGGGCAAAGCCATGCAGTGTGCAGCTCTGACACAGGGAAAAGCCTTCTCTGGGAGGATCTGGAAGAAGGTAAAGGGAGCTTTGCATATTCCTGTATCTTTGGCAGATGGCTGTTCCAGCCTGGTTCGTTTGGGCAGGATGGCACTGCTGGGCTCACTCCCCTCTGTTTGTGGGGACAGCACTTCAGAATAAATTCAAGAATAAATTCACCACAGTGCCTGAGACCAGGCTGCATCCCCTCACACTGCAACTTTCCAGTCCAGAACGGGAGGAAAACAGGCTGGAGGAACAGCAGAGGAGCTCAAATCTTTTGCAATCCCTCCCCTAACATGAGCCCTGAGAGCCCACTCAGAGCTCAGGGCAGCCCCGAGCCCAGACGACAAAGGCAGAAGAGGAGGTGACAGTGGGATCCAGCTGGTGGTGCCAACTCCTGCTCTGTGCTCCAGAACACATGGATCAGCCTCCAAGCTACACCCCAGCACGAGAGAAACAAATGCAAACTGACGCTCTGAAAGAGAGAGGGGAGACTGCAAATGAAAAGGACAGGATGTCTGTGAAGCTTTGCAACTACCAGCAGGTAAATTACAGCTACAGATTCCCCTTGGCACACAGCTCCAGGCACAGCTACTGCACGTGAGTGAACAAAAAGGGATTTTAAACTGCTAACCACACAGGACAGCTCAGGAACTTGAATAAATCAGTTTCTTATTAACATGGGTGTGTATTTGTGTACTTCATGTACAAGGGGGAAGGGAGATGAGCCCTCCATGTTACCCCAGAAGTCCCAGAGTCTCCCTCTCCAACTCTGATACCGAGACCTGTCCATAGTGTGGCTCCCAACGACACGCAGGACATCTTAAAAGCAACACCCAAACCAAAAGGAAAAGAGGAAAGAAAAGATTAAAAAGTTGGTAACTAAAACCAGCAGATGCTGTTAAAAACGCAGTGCTGGGTGCAGACCCAACCTGGCATTAAAAAAGCCTGACAGAAGCAGTCCCTACACAAACCCCAGCAGGTGCTGAGCCAGTCCCGTTCGGCAGCAAACCAGGACATTCTGGGAAAATGCACGCTGTCCCTTAGGAGAAAAAAAAAACCAAAAAAAAAAGAACAAGAAACAAACAGAAATTAAACATTTGCTCAAACTACAACCGCTCTGTAGGCAAAATATTCTTTTTTAAAGATGGCTTTTAAATTTTCATTTTTAAACTTCTTTTTAAGCTACCTAATTACGTGTGAAGATGATTTCTAAAAACCCATAGTGTTGGTGTCTCTTCTTCCTCATAGCATTTACACCACTCTGAAATCCAGCAGTCACACATGCATACTCAGGTTTTGGATTTTCCTCTGGAAACAGCTAGTCTTAAGTTACTGGGCTTTTGTTTTTCTTCTTTTCCAGAACACGGAGGCAGAGAAGGGGGGTCCACGCTGTGTCTGTCTGCCACATGAATCCCCCTCCCTTCCCCCAAGAGTCAGCTTTTTCTTAAATTCTCCTCTTGTCGATACCCGTTTTGTGTTTTTGTGTTTTAAGACTGTCCGAAGTGATAAGGACCGTGGAAACCCTGAAAGAAAGTTGGAGACATAATCAATTTTCAACAGGCAAGAAACAAAACGCTCCGTGCTCAGCTCCAGAGTGCCCAGCCCAGCCCAGGGCTTCCCACCAACCCCACTGTGGCTCCAAGGACACTCCTAAACCACACGTTCCAGGCTTGGTTTCCCCAGAGAGGGCAGATGCCACCACTTACCTCTGTCAGATGTTTTTTAGGCCAAGGCCACAAAATAACTTGTGTTTTCTACATCAGAATTCCCTTTAGATGCTACAACACCTGCAGGCCCAGTCCCTGCAGCCTCCCCAGTCTGTCCCAGAGACATGGGGCTGTAACTGAGTAAGAGGCTATGCCAGAAAAAAACCCAAGAAAAAAAAAAAAAATCCACGTTCCCACAAGTGCCATGCATGCCTTCTCAAGGTGACAATACACATTTGCCTCCAGTGAAATCAAGCAGAGCATTTACCAAAACCCTCAAAATGCTTCCTACAGAATCCATTTCCCTCCTTTACATCCTGAAGTGAGTCACCTAATGTCAGATCCAGTCACAGGTCTCAAATTAACAGGAACTCCTTTTGTAACTTCTATTGTCTGGATCAGTTATCCGGGGTTTCATCAGGAAGCAGAAAAAGACCAACAGGCAGCAAGGGATGCCCCAGCTCACAGGGAGATGAAGTTTGTCAGTGATGAATGTGCAACCCCCACACAAACCCAGACACACTGTGAGGTCAGCAGGGAGATGAGGGAGAAAAACTTGTTGTATCTCATGGCAGAGCTGGAAGACCATCATGCAAATGCTTCTAAACACAGCCCAGCTCTTACCAGCACACTCTGGGTAAGGCAGTGAGAGCCCAAATCATTCCTGTTCCAGCTGAATGGGAAGCTTTGACCTCAGTTTTCACTACTCTGCTTTTAACAGGGCAAATTTCCTAGGAAATACCATTTCTTGCATGTTCTAGAACTTCAAAACCCCCTTACTGCAGGAGCCAGGGCCATGGAACCACAAGTAGGAACTCAGACTGTGTAAAGAATCAACGTCACAGGCAAACCCCAGGCTGGAGAGCTCTGCTGCAGCTCTGACTAGGAAGGAAGTGCCGTGAAGAGTCTGTAATCTTGCTACAGCTGGAAAGAACAAGTTCATTCTTGGGGATATAATCAGGTGGTAAATACAAGCAAATGGCAAAACGAAGCAGCTCTCAGCAGCTCTTAGAACCCAACCAAGAGGAGGATCAGCAGACAATTAACCAGGACATCTCCTGAACTGCGTGGGAAGTATGAAAGACTGGGAATGTGGAAATTGCTGTTTGCAGACAGAAATACATGCAAGTGATGGAAAAACAAACACGCTTCTACCCCAGGAATATGCTGCAGTGCCAGTTGGTAAAGCTTTTCAAAAGAGAACAGCCAGCAGATTCCAGCACGACAGTTCACCTGAGGAAGGAGATGTTCCCAGCAAAATCCAGAGACTGAGAAGTCCAACATTTCCAAAAATACACTCACTGAAACAGGGGGAAGGGAAGAAGCAAGAGAGGAATATTAAGGTGGCGTGAGCAGGTGCACAAAAAAAAGACACAGAGGAAAAGCAATGTATAAACAGGATCCCAAGCAGTCTCACCTCACAGGGATTAAGCTATTGTACTGAGCGCTCTGCAGAAGGAAAACAGGCTTTGCTGCCGATTACCTGTACAGGCACATTTGCCAGAATTTGCTTCATCTTTGAGTTACCTGCACACAAGGCTTTGTTTGAGGCACTGCCTGGCAAGCTCAGGGGGGGTTTAACCATCCCCTGCTCCTCTGCTGGGGGCACCCTGGGAGTCCCTTACCCTGTGCTGCCTCACAGGGGATGCCAGAGGCAAACCTTGCTTGCTTTAATTTGGGGGTTCCACGAGCATCCCCCGTGATGTAAGGAGCTGCCAGTCACCCTCAGTCTGACATCAGAGCAGCTCATGTGTGCTTTTGGAGGCAGAGACACGGGGAAGTCACTGTGAGCTGGTTTGCAGGGAAACCCTCTGGATCTTCACATACTGGTTTCTGGAGCACCTAATTTAAAGCTACGCAATTATGCAAACTGTGTCAGTTAAACGCAGAATTTAGCTCAGCACAAGAGCTTCCTCAGCATGTCCAGCTCTGCACCACCTGCCACTCCGCACTGAACACCTGACATCCTGGAACGAGCTCCCCTGGCAGTGCCAGAGCAGCCCCACAATCCGTGACTGTGGCCAGCTCCTCCTGACACAAGGAATTTCACCCAGATCTTTCCTTTTGGTATTGCCACTCTTCACTGCATTTCACCTACCTGAGATTCATTACTGGACATGAGAACTTGGCAAAACTGAACCCCACTTGTATCCTTAATCTGAGTGAGAGCTGCTTTAGTGCAGACCCTGTGCAGGTGACTCCACCTCCCCTGTCCCATGACATTTAGTTACCATGCACAATGTAAGGGATTGAGAACAGAAAACTTCAGTTACTGCTGCAATGCAAATACCAAACCCCTGTATAACATTTTCAAGCCTAATCATCCCCTATATGCAACATTTTACATCACAAACATGCAAAAATAATTCTGCAGACAATTGCAGTTTTTCCAAGTTGCTTCAATGGAAGGATTATTCCCACTATTTTTGGTGCACTCCCGTCTATCCTCCAAGTGAGATCACTGTCTGTATGAGAAGCTCAGCTGCAGCTTTGCAAATTCACTTTCAGTTCTTCCAGAATGTTCCCCAGAAGTAACTGCTCACTTGCTGGTGGGAGCACTGGCTCTTCACACAGACCAGTGTGGGACAACACAGGACTGTGATTTTCCAAGCAGAGACTCTGCATGACAACTACTGGTATAAATTATCATTTGACTCGTGCTCTAGAAAGGAAGTGAGATGTTTTGCGAAGTTAAAACCCTTTGTGAATACTGAGCTCTGTAAACCGAGGTACCTGTGCTGGGAACAAAGTGAGGATTAAGTGAATCTTTCATAAACCATCACACACGTGCTTTCAGACAGCTCTTTATTTCACCTCTGTGACTGTGTCACCACCAATGCAGGTACACTTCCAGGGACAGGAGGTGGATGCACAGCAATACAGGAGTCTCCCAGTGGACACTGACAGTGGCCCCAGCCCACGCTGCTGGTCCCCATCCCCTCAGGCTGCTCCTACCCCACGCTGCCCCAACCTCGCTTACGTAAACTGAGCACAAACAGAGAACAAAGCATCCAGCACTTGTGTTTTATTCCATGCATGCTGTGCAAACATGGCGTGGCTGGGAGACCACCAGGAAGTTCAGGACCTTCTGGGAGCAGGCCCTGGCAGGGCTGGTTGAGGTGCCCGTGGGTGAGGAGGTGGCAGGGCCCAGGTACCTGACTGAGTTCCCATGCACAGCTCTCTGATGTGCTGCCAGACCAGGAGAAACAACAGGCAGCTCTGCTGGGCTGCAGTGGAGCAAAGTTGGGCTAAAATCAGATTATGTGGCACTTCCCACAGTCCAGAAGGACACGGATTTCATGGATGAGCTGACGTGCAGCACCCAAACCACCCATCTCTGACCAGGGAGGCAAACCAGCTCATGGCAGGCTGCAGTGCTGTGGGAGCCCCAAGTCCAACGTTCTCCCACCGTGTCTAAATGGATGGAACCACACAGTTGTCAGCCCAGTGTGAAGCCCAGACACCAGGATGGAAGGAGCTTCTCTCCTCCATGGATGCAAACATTTTTGGGGCATCATCCTCATGCATAAAGACAGTTTGATGCCCGGTTTCCAGTAAAGGTATTTATGTCTAAAGTTTACAGAGGTACTCCAAAAATCTGCAAATTGGAGGCCCTGGTTTGGGAGAAGCATGGCTCTAGAAGCAGCAGGAACACTGAAGCTCAGCGAGGGGAAGCCAGTTAAAGGCTCCAAGGACACAGGGTTGGTTTCCCCTATGTACAGAAAGCTGCCGAGTAGCTCAGCTCCACACAGAACAGAGGGAGACAGGGAGCATAATAAACACAGCAGGAAAAAAGGAGTTCAGATTTTAAAGTTGTGAACTCCAAGTATGTTTCTGTTTCACTGGGCTTTGAAGAGAAGCACAAGCAATGACCAGGACAGCCAGGCACCATTTGCTTTGGTGGGGATGATGCTCAGTGTTCTGTCAGGGAAAATCTGTGCAGAATCACAACCTCCAAGTGCAGTTTTCTGCAGGACATAGAGAGAAGTGATCCCTCAATTCAACGGGGCAGCAGGTTTAGATACAGATCTATGCATTTTATACAGAGATGTTAAGTACAATCTAAGTGTCAGGATATGGCTATTTATTTCTGATCTTCCCAGACATGGAAACCTGTACATTTCTTTCCTCAGTTAAGCAATTAAACTCTAATTCCCAGGCACTGTAAGACTGGATCTTGGGCTTTTCCATTAAAAGCCAGTCACAAGAGAGCAGCAGTGACCGTGCAGGGTTGCTATGAGACAGGAGTAAATAGGAGGAAGCTGTATCAACCTCAGATCTCTGGAGAATCCAGAGAAAGCGACTGCCAGAGAATAAAGTATCCCTGCACGGGGATTTCTGGGCATCCTACCCTGCACCTAGGCACATATTTACATCTGAGAACATGCAAAAACTCCGCTGGGAACAGATTTAACAAGAACATGCTTCAAGCAAAGCCCTGACAGGCCCTGGCCTGCAGCCTCCGTGCAGTGTGTGTGGAAGGTGGGCAGGGAGCCCCAGGGAGGTGAGTGCCAAAGCAGGAATAAAGGGCACACCGCTTGTTCCAGCCATGCCACAGGTTTCATCTTAGCCACTTACAGGGAATTCTGTGTCTGGTTTTGTTTGTTTTACCCTGGGACACCCAAACCACACACTCTGCTGCTGTATAAAAGCATTTTGAATGTTTCCAGGTGTGAAATGCTGCTGTACTTGTGTAACCCAAGCAGCAGATGGCACATCAGCATCACCACAGTCCTGACTCCAGTGGGGAGTTCTAGAGGACAAGTCACACCTGCTCAGTGCACCAGAGGGAGAACTAATTCCAACAAGGTCTGGCAGCTTCGAGTGTGTTTTACACCTGCAGATGCCAGAAACTGCTCGTTTTATCTCAAAGACTTCATGGTCTCATGCACTGCATGGCTGGGTGTCCCCAGTGTCTGTCAGCAGAGGAAGCCTCCACAGTCATCTGAAAAATATTTAAGGGCTTATTTTACTTCTAAATACAGGATACAGGCTCTTCTCAACACTTTAACTAAACCTGAACCATCTCCTTCGCTCATCAAATGGCCTGTCAAACACACCCGGGGATTTCTTCCCTTTCCCAGGTACATGAGAGGAGACAAAAATATCAGAGGTCCTGCCCAAGATAAATAAAATCCAGGAATCTCGGACTCTGTGCCACTGCCTAACCAACCCACAGTGCTCTTTCATCTGCTTCAGAACTTGAAATAAAGCCTTTCACATCAATATTCAATCACAGGGCAGCAACTCCCAATGCAGCAGTTTTCCTTCTCCTCTGCAGTAGCAGAGTACAGGTCAGATCCCCTGGGGATATGGAGAAGATGGGCCAGGTCGAGCTTTTCCCAACAGGTACTGGAGCTCCATCTGTTCCTCAGGTAATTCAATACTCCTGACTTCACCTCCAATAACTCCTTTTCTGCTCCAGCAGCATCCCCAGCTGAGGACACCATGCACACAAAGGGAAAAAAATGAACAAAAATGCATCTTCTTTTCCCAAAGGCCTGGCCAGGGAATGGGGGGAATGTTTACCTGGCCATTTCAAAACAGATCAGGTGTCTGGGATATCCAACTGCCTTAAACTTGTGTACTACAGAACCAGTATTGTACCAATATGAATACTGGGTCTGTGGCAGAAAACTCCCTGCCCTTGGCAGGATGGGCAAGGCTGGAACAGGACTCAGATCTTCAAACCTACCAGAACAGCCTCCAAAGGATAAAATAATTTGTTTTAGTATGTCACAAACAAAAAGAACTGCAGTAGAGAGAAAAACCACCCCAAAATCAAGTAGCTTTTCCATATCTCCCAACCCAAACCAAAAAAAGGACGATAAAGTTGTCCCTTCTGAAGGCAGCAAACAAAATGTCAGCTTTAATCTCAGATAATCCACCTCAAATCCACCCAAGAATATTCTGTAAATACAAAAAGAAACAAACAACCCCAAACCAAAACAAAACAACCAGGAAAAAAGGGAGGAAAGGTCACCTGCCCTACGTTTGGGATTAGATTATAACCGCCCCCGTTTCCTCAGAGCACAGAGCTCTGCCTTTTCCAGCCAGACCAGCTCATTTCAACCTAGTGACACCTCTCAGGTGGTGCTTCACTCTCTGTTGGCTCCTCTCCCACAGCACAGCTGCTCCTTGCCACGGGCTCTGGTTTCTCACACCCACCTTCCTTGCAGCCAGTCCCAGCCTGGCCCCTCGGGGAGCACCACGGTCCCACCACGCAGCCACTACAGCAGCGACTTTCAGCACTGCCACTCGAGGGGTGTTTCACTGACAGGTCATCATTTCCCAAGCCATCCACTCCACTGTTCTGAGCAGAGCCTGGCAGCAGGAGCCAGCCCAGAGATGGTGTTTGGGAGCACTAAGGGGGGGCAATCAGGCTCACCCCACATAAAAAATGCACAGCCCTGGGGTAAAGGTCACTAAAACAAGATCCGCTGGCACAGGACAGGCAGGTCATCCAGGGAGGAACTAAAGTGCTGTAGGTGAACTAACATTAGGGTTTTATTAAGTCATTCAGCAACCAAGTGTTATTGTCCTACACAGCCTGCTCAAAGTACAGTAAAGCATTTTTAAAGGATTTTAAAAATCAAACTAGTTTGACATACGACAGTACACACCTACACATACTGCTGCATTAACAGGTGGATTCTGAATTGTAAATAATCCTGCAATTCATTTTTCACACACAAGCAAATAAAAACAGTCAAAATATCACTCAGACTCATATAGCATCCACCAAGCAAGCTTTTGAGAGAGATTTAAAGTAAAGATAATTTAAAAGTCACCTACAATTATGAACAAGACAAGGACACAGACAGGAACAGTTCTTTGATTGACTGTTCCTGCAGGCAGCTTCTGGGATCAAATGGTGAGCTCTGTAGTCTCCCCACACCAGCTAAAAAGAAGTTGTCTGGCTAATCTGAAGTTTGAGGGTGTGGTTATTTGTTCTCTGTTCAAAATTATGTCAAACTCAGGACACATCTAGAGAGATATTTTGACTTATTTGCACACACAACCGGGGCAGGCTCCGGCCACTTGTGGTTACAGCACCCAAACAAGGTTATATAAATTTTAAGAAGGACTTGAAGCAAAAACAAAAAGGTGGATCTGGTAGAGTCTATCAGAGGCAAAAAATATTTTAATATAACATGAGGAGTTGGCAGAGTCAGACAGTCAAATTCAGAACCTTCCTTAGCAGGTCTGGCAGAAGCAGAAGGAAAGGGCTTTGCAGTTTGGAAGGAAGAGCAATTACACACCTGCCAGGCTCCTCCCCTACCCGTTCTCCTGCTCGCCCAGGGCACCTACCTTACTGTACGTCACTACCGACAAGTTGTTCGAGTGACTGCTGGGGGAGAGATTTACAGAGTTTTGTGACAGTCCATTCTGATCTTGTTCGATTTGGTCAGGAGCAGGCCCCCATGTGTTTTTGCTGATTGTGCCTAGCTCGGAACCCCCAGGGTCTTTTAGGTTGTTTTCATCTGGTTGCCTGTTCTTCTGTGGAGAGGCGAATGGGTTAAAGTTTCCTTCTACCTTGCGATGTGGCTGCGTGTTGAACTCTGTTTCAAAGGATGACAGCTGCTGTGTGACACCCAGAAGTCCTCCAACTTCCACGCTGAGGATCACCCAGATGACATCTGTGGAAAGATACACGTTTGGGTTGTCACTAGATTAGAGTTTATGAAGAAGGATCCCAAGAAGCAAATGAGTTCCATCCTTGACACTAGCAAGAAAAAGACTAATTGCTTAAAGGACATTTTTACAAAGCCTCAGCAGTACTGGTTCCAGTGCCCACAATTTAACAGGGTTGGGATCAGCAGTTTGAATTTTAGGAGCCAGTTGAGGACAGTGGGATTTTTCCTTAGCAGCACATGACTTGCTATGGGGAACTCTACACCCTACCAGGGCCAGGACCTCCAGTACGCACCACTAATCCCCCTGAGCACAACAGCCCCTCACTGAAAATTGTACACACACCCCAATGACCCCTGCACACACAGCACTGATCCCTGCACACACACCCACAGCACTGACCACCCTGACCACACACACTCCAGTGACCCCTGCATACACAAATCACTGACCACCCTGCACACACACCCCCCACTGTACACACCCACATAACTGACCACCACTGACCACCCTGCACACACCCACCCCACGGACCCCACTGCACACACCCACCCCACTGACCACCACTGACCCCACTGACCCCACTGCACACACCCACACCCACCAGCGATCCCCCCATGCCCCATACGCGGCTGTGGCGCGGCCCCGCAGCGCCCTCTGCCGCTCTCTCTCGGCCTTGCGGCCCCGGCGCCGCCCCGGGCTGGCACCACCGGACCCCTGTCCCAAAACGGGACAAACGTCCGGGCCCCGGGATCGCTGGGCCGGACCTGGGAGCAGCCGCCAGCAAAGCCACAGCTTGGCTGCAGGGCAAGAGTCACCTGGACTCAGAGCTTGGCGGCCAGAGGGGTTCAATCTTCAGGTCGTGTTCTGGCCAAAGTGACAACTTTTGGCAATGCAGGGACATCTCCCATTGTCCAGGGCTGGGAATCCTCTGGAAACCCTGGGCTTTGTGAGCACATGGGATCAACAACACAAACTGGACAGGCTGGCCCACCTGCATGAGGACACACTGGGTCCCCTCCAGACACAGAGGAGCCATGTGGCAGTGCCAGTGCTGCCAGCAGCCCCCTCTCTCTGGGCACTGCCAACACCTCTCACTCAAACCCTGAAACTTGGGATACTCTCAGCTGCCAACAGAGACACAAAGATGTTCTCAGTGTAAATTAAAGCTGGCAGAAAAGGGAGGGAAGGCTGCACTGAAGACAGGGGTTTGAGGCCCAGGCTGAAGCACCAGGCAAAATAGCCAAATGTATTCTTTAAACAGAGAAACAGCTCGCAGGGGATGCACTACATCACTGCATTAAACCCTGGGCATTAACTTCTCACATAAGGTTTTCACTACTATTTTATGCTCATATGCAGTTCACAATGTTAAGCAATGGAAAACTGGGAAAGAATCTCAACAAGGACCGACCAGGAAAGAGTCTCCACGAGAGCTGTGCACATCCCTTTGTTTTCCAGAGTTTTATGTAATCTGTAATTTGTTCCAGTGCTTAGAAAACACTGAGCAAGACAACAAAGCAGCTCCCTTGATGTTTTGCTCCACTCCGTTGTATATTTAGGCCTGGGGCCGGCAGAGCTCTGCCCTGCCGCTCCGTCCTGGCCCGGAGGGGGACACGGGCTGGGCAGGGGCTGCTCACCTCCGTAGTAGAGTCCCGTGGCAGTGCACATCCGCCACTGTCCCTGATACATGCCGGCGGTGCTGGGGCTGCACATCTGCACGCTGACATCGGCCATCTCCTGCGGCTCCAGCGACCGCACCATCACCATGTTCACGTGGCCAAACTGGTCTCCACCGACGTACTTCAGGCAAACTCCTGGGGGCCACGCCTCCGTCCCTGGGATTAGACAGGAGAGGGAATTACTGACAGTGCACCAGGAAAAGCTTTGGCTGTTTGTGTAAGACTGGATGAAACCTGCTTGTTAAAAACAGTTGTGCAATTGTTGGATGGTCAAAGGAAACCAAGATACACAGGACACAGTAGCAGTGGATGCTGAGGAAGCCTGGTTTTCACAGCAGGCTTAACTGGTGCATTTAGGGACCAGTAGAACAATTCGTATTTGAGTAATCTCTATGTCTTTGTTACACAAAAAATTTCTCAAAGTCACCGTGTAACAGCTTAAACAAAAAACCAACTTAACCTACACACACCTCCTCTTGCCCGGGGCTAGAGGCAGTGACAAGGGCTGGGCTGTGCTGTGTGCCCCCAATTCTGCCTCCTTCCATGAAGCTCCTGAAGCATGCCACATCAAATACCTGTTATTTATACAAAGTGTTGGCAACATGTCCTTTCAGGGATTCATTTCTTTCTAAGCCTGTTAGGAGTCTCAAGAGGAACTTGTAGTTTGAGCTTTAACTGAAGTGCCAGCACTATTTCCTAAACAGATTTATTTCTCTCCTTGCATCAACCCTTTTCTCAGGCTTGTGCAAAGGTGGGAAGGGTTGTGAACACGATTTATCTGTGGAGATCCATGTTTAGACTGCAGACACTGGGACTGACAGCATGACCTGGCAATCACAGAGACAGGAAACAGCTCCTGCATGCAGGCATTGCTGCCAAAGATAACAAGTGCTGGGGCAGACAGAAAGAAAAAGCACTTCTGAGACTCATGAAAAATCAGTTTAGCACAATTTTCTTTTGCTTCTTCCCCAGTCACTTCACATGACTAAGCCAAGGACTGAGAACACCTCCTGCCCAGCTGAGCCTGACAGAAATGGCTACGGAAAGCCTGAACCACCACGAAGCCTGGAACTGCTCCGGCTGCTCCTCTGGGCCGAGGCGAGCGCGCTGGAGGCTGCTCTGACCTCACGTTACCTCAAGGAGCATCCTTTGCAACAGCTTGCCTGCTAATTTAATCCCTGTGGATACTCCAGTGAAGATACAGCAAGGACTGGTTTTCTTGTCAAGTCCTATGGGTGGAATTCACAGCCTCACAGGGAGAGCGGGATGTGCAGGAGTGCAGCGGGATGTTCAGCGTGGGGGATGCACCGGTACAGCTGGAAAGGTGCTGAGAGAGCAGGGCTCTGAAAAAGGAGCTGCGTGTCTGGCTGACCTCAGCCTGGGGCATGGGGCACTTGAGCATGAAGCCTCATCTGCAGAGGTTGGCAGCCCAGCAACATGGTTTAGTTTAAATTATTTATGTGATTTTTATCGGGTATAATGGCTTTAGGCTTGCAAGGTGCCTAGAACGCTGCAACTGATAAGCCTCATAAAATGAAATTACAATTATGTCATTCTATTCCAGTACACTCATCTCTCAGGAGATGACAAATTGCAGAGAGTGTCCTGCAGAGCCAGCAGCAGCTGGGGGCAGAGTGGGGAGAGAAAGCCAGGCTGTTAAATTCTGCTGCTCTTTCAGCAGTGGTTCGACTGAACTGCTCTTCTGGCACATAAGGCAGCACCGTCCTGCAGGAACCAGAGCAGAGCATTGTTTTTTACTGACACATATGAGAACCTGACTGAACTGAGCTCACAGCTCACATGCCTCAAACTGACAATCTCTGAGCTCTGCCTGTCACACTCATCAGACCTGCAACGCCCCAGTGACACACGCCTCAGGTATTTTGTGTTCTAGAACTGAAGTCATGTAATCAAGGACTCCTGTAGAGCTGTTAAAAACCTTGGCGCTGCTTCAGTTATCTGCCTAACAAGTAGATATTATCTGGAAACACTACAGTCCTTTGATACTACACCTTAATTAAACCAAAGAATGGTTTTCAAATGCTGCAGTCCTCCTCTCACTGCAGTCATAACCAGCATGTGAAGCTGCACTTCACTAACCCGTAGCAGCGTAGCTGTACCGAGCCCTGGCCTCCAGCACCACTGTTAGGGCACGGATGCATGGTCTGAAAAGCCAGGTTCAAACCACACAGAACCCAAAGCATGTCAGCCTGGACAGGAAATCCTAAATCAAGATGAGCTCCTGTCCCTCATTTTAGAAGGCCCAGGATTTCAGAAGGTGAAACATTCCAAGAACAATGAAACATCCTCTGAACTAGGATGCTAAATTAAGGCTGAATTTGCATCCAGGAAATGGCACATCAGAGGAACCAGAAAGGGTGGAGTCAAAAGGGCCCAGGATAAAGGTGTAGTCATAACACACAAATTGAGATACTGAGAGTGGAGAAACAAGGCCAATCACACTTACTAGATTTGTAAGAGCTGTATTTGGGACAGTTATAAAAAAATTGCCAGTCAACTTTTCACAGTACTGGAGTTGAAGCAAGTTCCACATGTCACTGTTCCATTGTACTTTCAAACAAAAGGAGGCAGAAAAAGCACACTGAAATATTAAATCCTTCCTCTAGAACACATTCTCTATCAATCTGTGTTCTCAAACATCCCCTCCTAGTTAAAAACCCTTAGATTTTTAGTGTGGTTTTAGTGTGGATATTCAGTCCAAGCACTGCAGCTATCCACAAGCAGATACTGAGAGAGCTGAAGCTGCCTTGTGAGGACTCCCAATATCACACTTCGGCGTGGGGCTGTTCTCCCTCACACAAGTACAAGCAGGTCAATTAAATTAAGACACAGAGTCTTAAATTTTCATGCAACATCCTGTCACTGCACTGCTGGAGGACAAGGGATTCCTTCACATCCATGGATCCCATTTTCCAGTTCAAGCATTGGGAATGTACTTTGCCCAGCCTCACTTCCTGGATCCCAGTCACTGCTTTGACTTATTTCAAACGGGAATGTGGTCTCTCCAGCCATGCATCCTCTCAGAACGTGAAAAGGCAATTCTGCCTGAAGTAGACCTGCCACATGACTCTTGCGTCACTGCCTCGTTTGTCTCCAAGTTTCCTAGAGTTTGTTTGTGTGGTGGCACGAGGAACAAGACAGCTGACCTGACTGAGCTGCACATCCCACCACAAAATGTTTGTGCCAACCCAAGAAGGGGAACTCACACGGGCTGGCAGCATCTCAGGGAGGCTCCAGCCCAGGCGAGTGCACACGAGCTTCCTGCCTCATGCCAGCATCCCTCCCCCCTGGGTCCCAGCACCTGCTGCCAAGGGTGTGCTGTAGTCCAAAGGCCTCACCTGTATTCTGTATCCTCCATGTTTTTGTAAACTGGGTATCAGGAGGGATGGACTCTCCTTCACCTATGGTGACATCTTCCACAAACGACATGGAGGGGACATTGATATTTGGACTCTCAAAATCATAGTAGGCTCCGATGGCAGCTTGTAGATTCCTGAAAAGGAAAAAAGCACATTACAACCTGAAGTACAGGTGGGTCAGGCCCTTTGCACAAATCATCCTAAAGAGTTCAGAAAAATATCCAGACTGTAATAACTCTGCTGCTCGTGTGTTTTTTAAAAGCTTTTATCTCTATTACATATGGATTCTCCAAGATAACAGAGCACAAAATACAGCACTTTTTCTTGCCAGGGACACTGGTTTAGATCACTTTTCTACTCTGCTTCTATTTTCCCTGGAAATCTTGGAATTTACAAGTCCTGGAGACCTCTGCTCCCACAGTTCTGTACGAAACTTCCTGAACAGTTCAGAAGACACTGAGAGAAGTGCTATGCCACAGAAGGCAAACACCGGGCAGTTTCTTCACAAGAGTGTTGTTACCTCAGCTAATTTCAAAAGGACCAACCAAACCTCTCCATTTTATTTTGGCACACAAGGTCCAAAAGGAGCACAAGAGGAACAAAACACAAAGAACACTTCTGATAACTCTCAGGGCCAAAGGGCACCAGTAGCTACAGATAACAACTCCAGCCTCCCTGTTTTTGAAACATACCATCAGGTACAAACTGTTTATTTATCAATAAAGCGCCTGTTCAGCTCTGGGTAGTCACAACTCGCAGGAACTTACAAACCACCTGAGTCAAAAATTCTCTCTGAATGAAGATAAATGACAGTGCAAGTCCGTGATATATTAAGGACATTCAGAAAGCCACAATGCTATTGATTCCTGAGCCACGGTGTAGCTACAACTCAAGATAATTAATGTGAGAAGATGAACAGTCAGGCAGGAAGAGGATTCATGAGCCTTAGCTCAGTTCCACGATATACTATTAAGTCATTACGTAAGTGTTTGGCAAGTCATGTAATTCCTCTGTTTATACATGTCTGAGAGGTTATGGCCCTGATTTACATGTTGTGAGTGGGTGCTGTGAGAATGGAGATGAGTAAAATCTCCCCAAATGCAAGGGGCGTAACAACTGCTTTTTTTTGTTCATCATTGCAGAAATCTGTGTTGCTTTTTTGAGCAGGATAGAAAAAAAAAACCAAACCCAAGACTTCAGGAACTGGGAACCACCGCCTAAAGCAAAGCCCTGCAGGAGCTGCTCTGTGTGGGCACAGTGACATATCGAGGGGCTGGATAGTGGTGGGGTGTCATGTGTCCCAGTCAGAGAGCCAAGGTGAAAGCAAGAGAAACATTTGCAGCGTGACCCTGAGCAAGAGCAAACACAGGGCTTTGTGGGGCTGCTTGCCAGCTGGAAAGAAGCTTGAAACAGTGAGTAAAGAAACTGCCTCCTGTTCAATTCCTACAGTGTTTTTGGCAAAAAACATTCAAATCAGACATTCTGCATAAAATCTGAACTGCATGGGAGCAGTGTCACTTTCTCCTCACGGAAAAGTCAGGGGACCCAAAGGGCAGCAGCTGACTGGGGGCAACAGCATGGGGTAGAGCCACACTGGGGGCACTGGGAGGACCCAAAGAGCCCCCTCAGTTTTGCAATCAATCCATCACAGCACCAGCAGCCAGCAGATAATCGCTGTGTGAGTCACAGGAGTTCCTGACATTCTGCTAAGAAGGCACTGGAGCAAGGTCCTGCACAACATGGCCACGGGGATCGATCAGCAATTCAGCAACCCCAGCCTCACAGCCAGACCTTTGCCACCCACGCCGAGCGGACTTTGGTCCAACACAGGAGCCACCGGGTCCCAGGCCGTGGCCAGAACTCTGAATGCCAGAGCAGAAACCACTATTCAGCCTGAGGCGTTTTCTGCTTAGGAGTGTCAGGGCTCTGTTTAATCCCACCAGCTCAGTCAAATGCTGCAGGAAGGGGCCATGTCACATTAGCCAGTAAACAGAGACAAATGCTCGGTTTTACGTCACCAACCGCCTGTTGCTTATACACTGCACAAGATTTACATAACTCACACCAGGGCTGTGCCAAGAGACTCCTGCTCGCTCACCCAGCTAACACCATGAGCTGGAGCTTAGTTTGCACCAGGATTTCTTCCTGTAGTACAGCAATCCAAGGCAAAAGGTATTGTAGGAGATACAAAAGACAGCAATGCAGCTCTTTCTCTCTCTAATCCACTACTACATAACTACATTTTCAGACGGACCACAACATCTTGTGAGTGATGGTTCTGGAATCAGCGGTACTGACGTTTTATTGACACTGAGAGAAAAAATAAAAGCTCTGAGGGGCAGATTTCTCCTGCACCTCTCTGTGAGGCAGCCTGGCTGTGTTTGTTTGCTGGGCTGCAAACAGGCCTCAGAAGGTAGTGGGCTATTTGTGCTCACAGGCCTGGGGCCAGCACTCCCATCCCGGGGTCATATTTCAGTGCGCTTTGCCATTGGGAAACAACAACACTCCTCGGCAGCATCGAGTTAAAAACTAACTAAAGAACAACGCATGCTGGTAACAGATTTGCCCCATTTGTGATCAAATATTCCCGAACCCACCTCCCCACTCCCACCACACGATCTGTGTGGCAGGGGATGTTTGGGGTGAGCCCTTCTATGCGTTTCAATGCCTCTTGGACTTCCCAGTAGGGAACTAAAAAGAAGCTTCCAGAAACTGAAGAGACATTCACGGTGGCAAAAGCCAAAGTCAGGATGACAAAGCAAATCTGCCTTGAGTTCACGTTCTTTGACAACCACAACCCCAGGAGACAGGGACAGTGGCTGTGCTCTGTGCCAGAGGCACCCCCAGCTCACACCTCGGTTGTGTTCTCAGCTCTGCACAACCACTGACTCTGCCCCACGCTTCCGCCCAAGAGACAGCGCTCCCCCGCCTCCCTTGCCCCCAAACCCCCAAGATCAGCTGCAGGGCAGCACTCTGGGGAAAATGCCACTTGCAGAGGTGAACTCTGCAGTCTGGTGATGAGCAGGCAGCTGAGCCCAAGCAGCACACCCTGCCCTCGCCCCCTGCCACAGGCACAGCATCGGTGCAGCCCACAACCAAATGTGACCCTAATGACAGAGATGCATTACGGCAGACACACTCAAGGCCCTGAAATTTCTCTATTTTCAAATACATATTTGGGGTTTTTTTAGGTCTTTACCCTTGTGCCCAGCTGTAACTGCATAGCCCCAGCTGCAGACACTGCAGGGATGGACACAAGTGTCAGCCCACAGAGGCTCCAGTTGACATCTAAAGGCTTCAGCTCACACATCCCTGCCTGCCTGATTTCACTTCTCAGTGTGACTTACACCACTCTGCTTACTACCCTCTGCTTTCTGCCATACGAGATAAATTACTATTATAAACCAAACAACTCTGCAAATCCAGCCAGTGTAATTGCCTTGATTGAGCTCTCCTAATTACAGGGGTGGCCATGCAGCTCTTTCTTCACAGGGCCCTCCAGGTCTCAGGCCCTCCTTATGTTGCCAAACTTAAGCAATTTTTCCATTTTTAGAGCAGTCCTGGACCGCAGCAAGTTTGTAGCCCTGCCACACTTACAGAGCAGGTCTGACAGGATCCAGGCCCTAATTCTCGGGAAAAGTCTGAAGTCACAAGTCACCCCAATGATTGGGTGAGCCCAGGACTCAGCACCGTGCTCAATTTTAGCCCTAAGAACAAGATTCCAGAAAGAGACGGGGGTGTAGGAAGCAAATACAGGTTGTAGCTCCACATCATCAACCAAATCCACTCTAACTCTGGGTATCCCACTCCTTCCTCTCCAAGAGCATCCCGTAACTCTTGGGTGTCAAGTGCTTTTCCCACACAACACCAAAACGTTCCTTTTCAGATCAATCCTTCTGCTCTGCTGCTTCATTTCAAGCCTCGGGAGCTAAATTACAATAGTCAAGTTAAAACTTTCTCTGCTAATAGCTCTGTCGACGTCCCTTAACAACTCTTAAGTGATAGTGAAGAGGTGGCTCATCTTGAGCCCTTCTTTCCCTTCCCTGTTTTTTTCCAGACAGCCTTTTGTTATGTTAAACCAATATTTAGCCATTAATTAATTGAAGTAATTCAGTGCTCAAAATTAAAAGAGACTCTTCCAAATCAGTTCACAAACTCGAGGCCTCCTTACACAACCTCCCTGTCCTGCAAACAACCAGCAGTACACAGATAAATGGAAATTGTCTTTTAATTAATTTTATCAGGCTTTTCTAGGAAACTGAAGACACTGAAACACCGAGGCTGCTGAGGCCTCAAGCAAAGCACGGCATGGGCCCAACACCCTTCTGTTCCCCAGAATATGGAGAATTCTTTCAGCATAGAGAAGTTCAGTATCTTGGAAGAAAAGCAGTACAAGCAGGTGCTTCGAACATACAAGACAAGGGACATTAGAATTTGAACTATAAATGTTACAGGAATATGCAAGCTTTCATATATTGTTAAATTACTTGATGAGAGAGGAAAAGGAAAAGA
>WBMY01012590.1:220067-232706 GCA_013397315.1 Donacobius atricapilla | reverse complement strand
GGGGGGTAAAAATTCAAATCAAATCACAGCTCAAAATGCAGCCTGCAGATTTCCCTCTCTCTGGCTCCTGCGCATGCCCACAGCACAGCACCCACCATGGCCCGCTCCCGGGAACACTGCAGGGCTCTGCTTCTCCTGAGCCGTCGGAGAACACAACAGGCAGAATGCTCCCTGCAATGGCACCTTCCATTTCGAATTCCGGATGGGATGCAGCCCTTAGGTCACGCAGAGAGAGCCAGCAACATTGCTTAGGTAACAAATGGACTTGGTCATTGTAAGGAAGGTGCTGAGATCTGTCCCTCAGCACCCGCAGGGTGCAGTGTTTTGTCACGAGCCAAGCAACTCAGGTGACATCTCCTGGAAAAACACAATGTGTATTGTGTGCGTTTAGCTGGGCAATGCTAAACGGCACAAAAAATCTCCAGCACAGAACACGTGGTGTAGGACACCTCGGACTCCTCCTGTAACTCAAGTCTCCACCTTCACAGAGCCGCTCTCGCTCTCCAAATGCACTCTGTAACCAGGCACCACGGCACCCCATAAGGTGTCTATTGTTAAAAAACAAAAAGAAATAGTGCAGCAGATGGACAGATTCTCACTCCCAAATAATGGAACTTCTCTACATGGTACAGGGGGAGAGACTAAAAACACATATGGAAGACATCTAAGTGAGGCAACCCCTTTTGCCTCTTAGTTTCCACAATCTTAGTTGGAGGTTCTTCACCTCAGCTCTTGGGGACTGGATTGCCGATACTGCAGGCTGCGACATCTCCAACAGCTTCTCTCGCTCCTGAAGCAGGAGATGCCTCACTCCAAGCCTTGGAGAAGACCAAAGGGTGGGGGAAGAGACATGCACATCATGCTGCAGGGAAGCACTTCTACCTGGAGCTTTCAATTCCAACGTTCAATAGGGATGACACATGGCAATTAAGAGCAAAGTCTTAAGATGTTTTGAAGAGCTGGAATTTTAATGAGTGAATATCTTTTAGCAGACAGAATTTCAGAAAGCAAAATTTCTATGTCAGTTTTCCTTGTTCTTGACTCCTCTTACACTAAATTCTATGTATGAAGTTGGGAAACTACCTTAGAAGATGTCTGATGATGGAAAAGGACCACTGAGGGAAGCTGAAAACTTTAAGATGAATTTACAGAGCTGAAGGCAGAGGGGGAGAGATCTGGCTCATTTAAAGCTTATGTATTTTTTTCACATGAAGACACAGAAAAACATTTAATTGTCTTAGTTGAAAGCAGCAGTTCCACATACAAGTGGGGTGTTCTAGGAAGAAGACAGAAACCTGTGGTGACAGAAGCAATCCTGTGTCTGCAGGGGCAGCATGAGGAGAGAAACTGAGAGCCCACAGGAGAGGCACAATGTCCTCAGAGCACCAAACCAACAACGGAATTCACTTTCCCTGAGCAGCTTTAATGTGTACAGAAACACCACCAGCAGCTGCTGAAACCTTCCCGAGACACCTGCACCAGGCTGAGCACATCACCTGAGCACTGCAAAACACCTGAGCACAGCAAAGCACCTGAGCACAGCAAAGCACCTGAGCACAACCCCCTGCCCAAAGCAGCACCACAATAATGGTGCTACAAGCAGGAGCCCCCAGAACCATCCCCGGCAGCTGAGCCCTCCCAAAGCAGCTGGTCCCAGCAGCTTTAAGGGGGAGGTAAAATATCCCGAGAATGTCCCAGCAGGAGCTGCCACTGAAAACAGGCAACAGCTCTTCCCAGTGGAAAGTCATTGGGAGCTGCCCGTACACAGGAGATTCTGTAACTGCCAATTCCTCAGAACAAACTATGCTACCGATCTAAAATTGTTTGCAGGAAAGTGAAGGCGGATTAAGCTACAGAAACTGTCTGAGAACAAGTTGGGGCATGTAAGGCAGAGTCCAGCTGGACCAAAATTATATTGTACCCAATTCTGCTACAGTTACCTGCTTATGCTTTCATGCCACAGGCACCAAATTCTTAAATGCTTTGTACCTTGGAGCACAATTACAGTATGTTCCACCGTTAAAAATACAATTTCTTTAGAGTCTAGATTTCATTCAAAATAATCAGGTCAAACACTTGAGTTGCTCTGGAGGTGTGGGTTTGGGGTTTTTTTTTTGTGCACTAGATAAAAGCTTCTAAGAAATTATTTTTAAATTGTTTAATTCTGTAATGTTGCTATTTTTAGTAGCGTTAGGAGAACAGCTGTGGACACAGAGAGGCAGCAGCCTGGGATGGTTCACGGGCACTAAGAGACTTCCACTGTGTTTCAAGTGAGCCACAGCAGACCAAACAGTTTAAAACCTCTTTTCCCTCCCCACCCCAAGGGTGTAAATGACCCTGCCCTGCCGCAGTGCACAGAGCTCCCCAGCCTGTCCTGACATCCTGGCGACAGCACATCACCAAACACCAGATCTGTTTCTGGGGTGCCACTCCTGCCTGCGAGGACAGCGTGTCACCCTGGGTTAGAGCAACATGGACATCAAGTCCTTCCTTCTTCCCTACTAAAGATTATCAAGACCACATCAATGTTTTGAGGCAACCCTGCTCACCAGATTTGGCCCAGCTGGTCACCATGAACAAATATTAACCTGACCAGAGTCACACCAAGACACAGATTGTTTGACAAACCTGTGCTGAGTCACAGAAAGAACATGGGACTCTGGTCTGTCACCTGATAATGATGACGGGAAGCAAAGGAACAGGAACTCCCACCCACTGCTGTCACTGCCCCATGGATGCTGGGTGAGGAATGAAAACCCACAGGCACCCCCAGGGAAGGATGATTTATTTGCAGAATCAGGTCTCAGTTTCCTGCCTCCTCCATGACACAAGGATTCCCCACCAAAGAGAAGGGGTGTCAAAACTGAGCTTGAGGTCTACACAGAGCAGTGGGGAACTTCTCCTCACATTAGTCAGAACATGGATTCAGTTTGAAAAGCAGCCCAAACATCTGTTCTCAGAGGACACCGACATGCTGTAGACGTCTGCAAACACCTGAGGTTAAAAACCAGGAGCAATGCTGGTATGAGCCACTGTGGGAAACACACCCTGTGTGAGTGAGTCCCCTTGACCGGGTCTGTTCTGTTAAATTCTGAGTGTCCTGACTTCTTACACCAATATACCTCAACTACTTCTCTGAGTAGCACCTACACTTTGTATAAGTCATGGGAAAAGCAATCAAAACCCTATTAGCTAAACCATGTCTTTAGACCCCCAATTAAGTACATCCACTTCTGGGCAATAAAGGTGTTTCACTGGATATAAAGAATTCCACCCACAGGGGTGGAAATGTGAATATATAAGGCAATTGTAGCACAGAACTGCCTCACACCTGATAGGAGAGAAAACAAGGTTTTACTGCAGATTTCTGCAGTATTTTCAGAGATAAACTTATCTTCATGCAAAACATCACACCTTGGGAGTACTAGTTAAACGACACAGCTACAAATTTTCCTAAACAGATAAAAAAACCACGAGGATCTCCAGAAGAGATCTGTCAACCTTACAAATAACGACCTTTTTCACCTAAAGCTGGATCCAAAAAGCTTTGTTACAATAATGCTTTTTTTTTCCCCACACACAATGGAAACCATCATTACCCGACACATTTCAATTAAATATCACACCTACTGCTGTAATAAAAATTCAGCTTTCTAAACAAGAGCTAAAAAGAGAGTGTAAGAAATATTACATATAAATTATTGAAATATACATTAGTTCTTCCAAGCTGGGAATCTCTGAGCCAGCTACACTAAAATATGGATTTTAAATCCACCACTGTTAGCTACTTCAAACTAATTGACTTTCTCATGGAATTAAAGCAGCTCCAAGCCTCTCACCCACAAAGCTGGCACATGCTCCAATTAAACGAAAATCATTCCTTTTTCTTGCCCCAATACGATTTCCACACCAGCTTTAGAGGAATTCAATGACTTTTATGGAGTTCCAGGAGCTCTCTGTGAAGGCAAGCCAAGGCCAAAGGGGTTCAGACCCACTCTGCCCATCTCACAGATCACTGTGGAGCTGCAGGCAACACGTGGGACTTCACTGCACCACAAAAATCCCTCCCACGAGCCCCCTCCCTCCCAGCTGTGTGGGGCCCAACATCTGGAGCGGAGGGAGCAGAGCCAAGGTAACTGAGGGGGATTCGATCCCAGATGCGGCAGCAGCAAAATGCCCTCCCCACTCCACTGCCCAGGGTTTCCTCCCAAGAAAGAAACGTTTCAGCATCAAAACGTTTCAGTTCATTTTTGCTTCTGCTTTTTGAACAAAGAAGTTCACTTTTGGTTTTAGGCCGAAAGTGAAAGCTCAGCCTCTCCCTCTGCAGCCTCTCTGAATGGAAAATAAATAACTAAATAGTAAAGCAGGATGGTGTGTGCTGCTGCTGGGGAATGTACAGCCAGGATCTTGGGAATCAGATTTATACAGCAGGAGAGCAAGAAGTCAGCACAGAAAACAGACAGAACTCTAGGAAAGTGTTTAATAAATACCAGGGAAAGACAAAGGGTTTAACCTGTATTTCCTGCAGATCAAGGAACAGCCTCCAAAACTCTGGATGCATATGTTCAACCGAAAGCATTTCTGCAGCACTTAATAAAGCCAGCTGGCAGTTCCTCAGCACTGCCCAAGCCTGACAGAGGTCTGAAGGGGCACTGGAAATTCCTGGGAACTGGAGAAGTGGGCACAGACTTTTAGAGGCTACTTACAAGTATTTCTCCCCAGTCAGCCACTAATTTTTCCTCCCTGATTGGCCAAACAAGCTATTTAAAAATAATTCCTTTATTCCAGCAGTACTGCCAATTCACTGTAAATCCTCTGACCACAATTACTAATGATGCTGTTGGAAATGATCTTTCAAAGCACATTAAGCTCTGAGTGCTCCCTACAGTACATGAAAGACACAAAGTGGGGAAGGAACTGCAGGTCTGGAGCTGACAGTTATCCACAAAGAGCAGCTTTCACACCTGGGAACAAGTTCTAGTGAAACTGTTTATGTCTTTGTTAATTAACTCACACACGGGACATCAAATAACGTGCACTCCTGCCACCCACCGTGAGCTCCCTCACCATTCCCTGCAGGTCACATCAGTCCTGATGCACAAGGAAGGGATCACCCCTGGAAGAACGTGCCATGCCTTTAACACTTGGAAAAGTGTCATCAAGACAAATTATCTGCAGGCCGTGCTGGTGCCAGAAGGTTCTGAGCCCAATCCCAGGCCACACAAGGCAAACCTGGTAGGGCACCTGAATCACCTGGGCACTGTGGCTTGCACAGGGCCCCTCAATGACATGGGAAAAGTGCTTCCAGAACAGGAACACGTGTCCTGATTGTCCCTGCTGAGGGACAGCAGGGTAGTGCAGGGTCAGCCCGGCATGGCCAATGACCCCGCGGCCATCCAGGAAGGGGTGGGAGCTGGGCAGTGGGACAGGCACAGGGCACAGCTGGCAACTGGACACACCGGCACGAGGAATAGCACCGAGCTGGGGGACAAGGAGCAGTCTCCGCCAGGCTGAGAACGGGCACTCACACGAGCTCTGAGCCCTCTCAGAGGAGTCTCAGCCCATGTTTGCTTGCACACACATCTCACCACCCCAACAGGCACAGGCCCATCCAGCCAAAAGACTTATCAATTAGCACTTCAGAAAAAATGTGAAAACTGATGTTTCCAGAACCAAACTATTGAAGTTGGGAAATTAAGGTTATTTTAACCACTTCAGATCTTCTTCAGTTGAAACTAACATTTGAAAAAGCCCTTGGTTGTGCAGCTGGATTTGAAATGCTGTTATTTCAAACAAGAATTCAATATTCCTGAATGAAAAAGAGCTGCTTCAGAACAAACCAGGAACACTCTGGCTATACAGAGCATCTTCAGGAGTTACTTTCAGGTTCAGCACAGTTCCCTGCTCTCCCCAGGAACCCCCCAGAACCCCAGGATTACAGTGCAGTATCAGTTTTACTCATATTACCAGCACAAGGAGGAGGTGGGAAAGCATCTTCTGCTGGGAACCAACCTTTTCTTCCAAGCAAACTCCTGAACTCCTCGAGACCTTCTTTCACATTGTGTCAGCTTACAAAACACAAGGAATTACTTGCCATTCGCCTACTGCTTCTGCAGATGCTTATTTGCCACTAGAATTCATTACAGAGCTGTAGGATGAAGGAAAAGCAACACCAAAAAGCCAACAAAGCTGTCTTATCACCGTTTATAAGCTCAACAATTCCACACAAGTTTTCTCCCAACTGTTGATATCCTGACCTCCCCCTGGATTTCAGTTTTCAAAGGCGAGGTTTCTGAGTTTGATGTTCTACCTCTAAGCAGAGCTTAGCTGAAGTGATCTCTATTCACCGTGTCTGAAACACACAGCACGAGTTTGCTCTCCTGCAGCCCCCACCCTGCAGAGTTTTTAGGTCAACACACTTTGGAGACCGGCTGAGAGGTGCAAGGGCTCAAACGAGCCAAACCTCCCCCCCGACTCACAGAGCAGCTGCTCCACAACATCCTTTTTACAGTTCCTGGGCTCACTGCACCAAACCACTCCTAGTTGCTGTTTTTCACCCTTGTACCGAACATCTCCCCTGTTTTTCCCGAGCTACAGCTTCCCCGATAAACCGTGCCTACTTTTTCGTTGGGCAGTAACACAGAGCCTTTATCAAGACAAACACACACCCGAGAGTCAGAAGATTTAGAGAAACCCTCAGTCCACAGGAGACGCTGAGTTTTCCCCAAACACCCCAGTAACTCTCACACGTGCACCGCGGCCGCTTCCAGGGTCCTACAGCGCCTTTCTGCCACAATTTCCCTTCCTCAAAGGGAAGCTGCCTCAAAGTCGGGGCGCCACAGCCGGGCCCCGAACGCTGTCCCTGTCCGCGGCTCACACGCCCCGTGTATCTGTTCGCCACTCCAACAGCTCCGCGGCCCCCGGACCGGCGAACCGGCAAACCCGCACCCCGGGCTGGGGCCAAGAGTCAGCCCCGGGCGCGTCCCGCTCCCTCACCGCCATGGGAGCCGCCTCCGGCCCCGCGCCGCCCGCCAGGCCCGGGCAGGGGACAGAGGGCCCAGCACAAACACCGCCCGNCGTGCCCGCCGGGGGGAGAGGGAGCGCGGCAAGGGCGAGGGGGCGGGGCCTGGCATGCAAATAAGCGCCGCGCGTGACGCGAGGGCTCCGCTGCGTCACCGCGGGCCGGGGCGAGCGCTCGTCTCCGCCCACATTCGCGCGCCGCCATCCATATATGGCGGTGAGTGCGCGTGTTTGTCTATGCAAATGAGCTGCCGTGCCGTCATGCGGCGCTGTGCGAACGAGAGGCGCAAGGCTCGACGGGAGCCCCTTCGGTGTTTTTTTCCGCCTGAAAATTATGTTTTCCCCGCAGTTTTCGACCTCGCGAGGCTGCTCCGTGCGCGGCTCTTGATCGGAACCACCGGGTGTGTTCTGCGAGGAGAACAGAGAGAACAAGGGGAACACGCTTTGGCAGCCCCGGGGGCCCCAAGGAACCCTACGCGCCGTTGCGCCGAGCGGGGGGCGATGCCGGCGCTGCCGAGCTTGTGGGCGAGCGATGGTGACACGACCAGATAGGGACGGGCGAGATGGCTCCACCTGCCGGGCGGGGAGAACCACGGAGGGGGACCTGTTCGCTGTCACTTCCGGGCCCTACGGCGGCCGGCAGGGGTCAAGCGCCGGCCGGCGGCGCTGCGTGAGGGCGTCACTGCGTGCGTGCGTCACTTCCGGCAGGCGGCGGCGGGAGCACCATGCCCAAGTGAGTGCGGCAGGCCGGGCCGGGGGTCCCTGAGGGTCCCGGGCGGGGGCCGCTGCTTCTCGAGGGTCCCAGGGCTGTGAGGGGCGCGGATGACCGGGCGGGCCGAGCCCTGATGTCCTGCGGGGTCGTTCCCGGGGCTCGGTTAAGTTTCACAGCGCAAAGAGGGCTGTGAATAACAAAGCTTTTCCCCGGCAGGTTTTACTGTGATTACTGTGACACGTACCTCACCCATGACTCGGTGAGTACCAAAGCCTCGGCTTTAATTCTTTTGTGGGTCAAGAGCATTAAAATAAAACTTATTTCGGCTAAAAGCAGGTCGTGTGAGATACAGCGGCATTCCTTAGTGTTTTCCCCTTCCACGCAAAAAAGAGGGAAAACGTGCCATGTCCCTGGTGTTCTCCAGCGGGGCAGTGGCAGGGTCAGAGAAGGTAGCTGGGGGGGCCTCAGGACAGCCTTTGGAGAGTCAACACTTACCGTGCTGATAAAACTTCACAGAAAGGTTTTGCGTGTCACCCCTCCTCAGGCTGGGCACAGAAGCAAACCTGCTTTATGCTGCTAAATTACCCGTGTTTAAAATCATAACGAACACCCGGTAAGCTTAGGGGTTTTGTGACCTTTCCCAGCCCTCCGTGAGAAAAACCCACTGCAGTGGCCGGAAGCACAAGGAGAACGTGAAGGACTATTACCAGAAATGGATGGAGGAGCAAGCCCAGAGCCTGATTGACAAAACAAGTAAGGCCAATCTTTCTGTGACCCCGGCTGCCTCCCCAGTCCTTCCCCTGCCTTTCCTCCAGCTGCTGTTCCTTGCTTCCACCTTGGCTTTTCCTCACTTCCCTGGGGAGTCTTTGCTCAGTGAGTCATGAGTGAAAACTTGGAGTGTGGATCTTGAGTTCCTCAGGTTTTGGGCTGTCCTAGGGGTGCCTGATAGCTCTGCCTACCCCACAAGAGCTCCCAGGGAGGGTGGCAGTGGCTCCATGTCACTGTTCATGAGGGCTGTCGGTGCCTCTGCTCTCAGTGATATCCTACAGGGCTACATAACAAACTTGTGCTGCTTGGCAGTGGAACGTTGATGCTAAGAGCAAGGATAAGAATTCCAGAAGATAGGAAAATGGCCATTAAAACGTGTGGATTGTTGCATTTTTCACATGTTGGGGTTGTGTGCCCTCAGTTCCCAAGTGATTTTTTTTTTCTGGCACTTGAAGGTTTGACTGAAGTGTGGCATTGTTTTCTCTGTCACTTCAAGAGGTCCTTTTTCTCTTTCCTCTGAGGAATGTCTCTTTCCTCTGTGAAAGAAACATCAGATTAACTTCATAGCAGCACTCCTTGGCTCTTAGGATATCTCAGGTTGGACAGGACCCCTGAGCATCATTGATCCTGCTCCCAGCTCCATGCAGTACTGCCTCAGAGTAAACCATGTGAGCAGCAGCATCATCCAGCTGCTCCCTGAGCTCTGACAGACTCAGAGCTGTGCCCACTTCCCTGGGGAGTGTTCACGGCCCAACCACCTCTGGGTGAAGAGTTTTCCTAAAATGTCCAGTCTGGACTTGCCCTAGCTCATCCTCACTCTATTTCCCTTTGCCTATTTTCCTTGTGATGCTTCCAACCTCCCCATCTTTTGCCTTCCTTCCAGTCAGTACCAGTGGAGTTTCTCCCCTTCCTTGCCCCCCATTTCCTGCTCCTTGCCCCCTCCCCAGCCCTCACCCCGTTGCCATTCCAGCACAGCATGTCCCGGTGGAACGCTGCGGATCCCGCGACGTGGTTGATTTTTTTTTTCCTCTCCCACCCACCCTCCTGCCCTGCCCAGGGGTGAGACATCCACGCAGGAGCTCTCTAGTCCCAGCTGTAACAATAATTATCTCCAGGAGTCTCAGGTGCTCCCCAGGTGCCAGGGATGTGTCCGGCGTGGGGACGGCAGCGCACGCAGCATGACGTGACCGCGGGGCATGACACGGACGAGTGACCCGGCGCTTCCTCGGCCTAGTAACTGGTTTTTTTTTCCCTGGGATTCTTTCTTTCCTTTTTTTTTTTTTTCTTTTCCCCCCCAATGTAGCGGCTGCATTCCAGCAAGGGAAAATTCCACCGACCCCGTTCTCCGCACCACCTCCGGCTGGAGCCATGATTCCACCTCCTCCCAGCATCCGTAAGTTTGGGAGAGTTTGGGACAGTTTGGGGCTGGGATTGCGGCTCTCTGGACCTGTACTGCTTATGTCCTTAGCTTGGAAAGGAAACCTTTTAGCTTGAAGCCAAGCCATCTTGAGTTTGTGCTCCCACGGTGTGAGGAGATTCTGTGGAGGAGCAGTTCAGTCCTTACTGTGTTTGATTTCTGGGATGCTGAGTGCACCAGAATCAGTGACAACCCCTCATTCCCTGGGGGCTTCCATGCGGGTGGCTCTGTTAGAACTGCACAGTGGGTTGGTTTGGGTAGGTTTTTCTAAATAGAATCACTTTGGTAACCTTTTGCCCTTGAGCTGGTGAGGGGCCCAGAGCCCTCCCAGCCCCACGTCCTGCTCTTGGGAGTGGCAGCTCCCTGTGCTGGGTGTGCACAGCTGGATTTTGTAGCCAGCATATTCCTCCTGTGGTCACTTCCTAGCACCTGGAATCAGGGCTGGAATGGAGGCAGATGTAAAACCTCTGAGGTATTAGTTACTGCCATGTGCTGTGAATAACTGCAGGGCCCTTGGGTGGCTGAGAGTGCCAGTTTTTAACTGTTGTGTCTGTCCAGCTGGCCCCCCCCGGCCTGGCATGATGCCAGCCCCACACATGGGGGGGCCCCCAATGATGCCAATGATGGGCCCACCCCCTCCAGGAATGATGCCAGTTGGACCTGGTAAGTCTGGGATGGGGTAACTCTGCCCTGGGGGGCTGGCTGGGGGGTCTGGGTGTCTGTTTCCTGTCCCACCATCTGTTTGGGAGCATGTCTGGTCATGCTCTGGTCACACCTGTGTCACTGTTACCCTTGCATGAGGAGACTACAGCAATTTTAAAACCACTTATTAAAACCCCTTTGCTTCTTGTTGAGAGTCACCAACCCCCTGTGCAGCTGGAATTACGGCTCTGGGAAGTTGTAGCTGTTCTCCTTCTCTGAGCAGTAATTGTTCTGGAGTTTGGTGCCTCCAGGTCTCAGGTTTTGCACAAGAGGTACATTTTTTGCACTAAATGAATTTTACTCTTTAAAATGTCTCTGGGGAATGTGTTCCAGCGAAACAATGGGCCTGGAAAAGGCTTTATCAGAACTGTAAACTAAAATGTCTTTGATCCATTCCACTCCTGAGCTTCCTGGCATTTGAAGAATTCTCAAGGGATATCTTATTGGAGCAGTTCCCAGAACAAATCTATGGGAACACACACACACGTGCACTGAAAGTAGTGGAGTGTCTTTGCAATTATTGTCTTGTGTTTGAAAGTGTTCTTTAAGTGTTTTTAAAGGCACAAAATAAATGCACAATCTGTGATATTCAGCAGCCTGATGAAAATTAATGGCAAAGTGGGATGGAAACCAGTATTTCAGGGCTGTGCAGCAGAGCCCCTGCTTTTCCCTGGCAGGGGTGCTCAGTTCTTGTGAACACATGGAATGGTCTGGCAGCACTTTTCTCCAAATGAACACTTTTCCAGATCAGGAATTAAGCTCGTGTGTCTCTTGAGTGGCTGGAAATAAGTTGTGAGTGAATATAGTCAGAATGAGTGTATAAGCCAGGAGCTCAGTTCCTCCTCTGCTGGTGGCTGAGCTCCTTCAGGGAAAGGAATCCATCTCGGCAGCTGCCAGATCAGAGCTTACAGCCTTGGAAAATGGGAGTTCCCTGGAGCAGGGTAGAGAACCTGCCCACGGTACAGGGTGAAATTTCCCCCCTCTGAGGGTGGTGAGGCAGACGTTGCTGTGAAGAGAAGCTGTGGTTGGCCCTGGATCCCTGGAAGTGTCCAAAGCCAGGTTGGACACTGCGGCTTGGAGCAACCTGGGATAGTGGAAGGTGTCCTTGCCCATGGCAGGGGAGTGGAAATAAAACTTTAATGTCCCTTCCAACCCAAGCCATGCATGTTCTGCCATGACTGGTAGTGCTCCCAAGAGCTGTTCTTTAACCTGTTTTTCTCCTGGCAGCTCCTGGGATGAGGCCACCCATGGGAGGACACATGCCAATGATGCCAGGACCCCCGATGATGAGACCCCCGTCCAGGCCCATGATGGTGCCAACCAGGCCGGGAATGACCCGTCCAGACAGATAAAGATGGAGATGGAGCCGCCTTTTCATATTAGGACCTTCCCTATGATAAACACCACAGACCTGTGTCCCTGGGGCTTTGTACTCGGCGTGTGGAGGGACTCTGCTGTCACCTCAGTGTGCAGATGGATACACCCTGCACTTACTTGTATGAGGTCTGGCTTTTTGGGTGTCTCTTCAATTTTATTTTTTTCCCCCTTCCATTGAATGACAAGAATAAATCATTGATGTTGTTTCCATAACTCAGGAGCTTTGTTCTGAACTCTCTACTGGGGGAGAAAATAAGGATGGGGAGCAGTGCTGGGCTGTGAGGGAAGTTCAGGGCTGATAGGTGTCTTGGGGGAACCCCTGGGAAGGGGGTCCTGGAGGATCCTGGGGTGGCTCCAGCATGGTCTGGGGGGTGATCCCAGGTTGGTCCTGGAGTGGGGTCCAGAGGGGAGTTCCAGGGCAGTCTATAGAGGATCTTGGGTTGTTCATGGAGTGGGTCCCAGGAGGGGAGAGTTACTGGAGGATCTCGGGGTGGGGTCCTGGGGCTCTTGGGTTGGGCTTGACGTGGGCTCCAGGTGGGGGTCCCGGGACGTCCGGGGACTCACTCGGGCCGCGCACATGCCCGGGCGCGGCTGCGGCGGTGCGGGCCGGACCGGGCGGTGCGGAGCGGGCAGGGGAGGGCGG
>WBMY01012590.1:192979-219903 GCA_013397315.1 Donacobius atricapilla | reverse complement strand
GGGGGCTGAGGGCCCGTTGGGGCTGTGGAGCCGCCGGGCGGTGTCCGAGGGCCCTGGGGACTGTGGTGTCCGGGGCCAGCGGGCCCAGCCTGCCCGGAGCCCCCGGGCTGGGAGCCCTCGGAGCCCGGCCGGTGCCGGCCCTGCGGCGCCGCAGTGCAAGTTCGGGGGCGAGAGGGGAGCACGGGCAGCCCCGGGGTGACACCGGCTCTGGGGGGTGTTGGCGCTGTGTCCTGTCATTGTCAGCGAAGTTCATCCCCGGCGCTGCGAGGGGCGCTGGGGATGAGCGGGTGCTCCCTGCGTGAGGCTCTGCCGGGAAATGCGGCCGCGGCTCTGCCGCCGCTCGGGGCGGGCCTCGGGCACGTAGCGGTGCCTCCGTTTCTCTCCGCGGCCAGAAGAGAGCTGCCTGTGGTACCTCATGGCTGCGGGCACCGCCTCGCTGTGCGCCCCAGGAGCGGGAACAGAGCGGCGCCGTGCCTGTGAGGGGGCACAGCGCTCGTCCTCGGCGCTTTCTGAGCACGTCCTTTCCATCCCTGCTGCCGGACACAGGTGCAGAGTGAGGGGCCCGCAGTGACCTGTGTGGGCTGCGTGGGGTCAGGGCTGGTGTGATCCATGGATCCCAGCCCTCTCAGGTGGATCCTGGGGGCGTCTGGAGCCCCAGACCAACCCCACACACCCCGAGTGGGCAGTGCAGGGCCTGTCTTGGAGTCACCAGTTGCTCTCTGCCCCGACTCTCTCGGCACTGTCCCCAAGGAGGAGTGATGGAGCTGCTGATAGAGCTGCTCTGGGTGCTGGTTTAAATGGATTTCTCCCAGGCCTGACATCCCAAGCCTCCGTGCTTTCTCTCTCATTCACCTCACACAGATGTGTTGTGGTCAGTAGAGATTCAGCCCCTGGTAAGGAGGCACCGAAGGATTTTATAGCACAGAGGGGTGGGTGAGAGCAGTTCTTGATAGATGGTGAAACAGAGCAGGGAATTATCCTGGGTGCTGCTCCTCTGCATGCTGTTCTCACGGACAATTCTCTTTCTTTACATAAATATAGTTTTGCTGGTGCTTTTGCCTAATTTTGCATTTTGGTCCCTCCTTACCACTGTTGCAGCATATTCTTACCCCAAACGCCCCCTTTTTCCCTCTGATTGGGCCAGTTCTTAGTGTTCACCTTTGTATCCTTTGCGTGGTTCCAATGAGAACAGGGTGTCCCAAAACATTCAGCATTTCTGCCTGTTTTCCTACTAGCTGGACTTCGTTGTTTGGGTGATTGATCTGATCCTGCTCCTCACTTGCACAAGGATTGTGGATCTTTGCAGAAATGCAACCTGAACCCAGTTTAATGGTGTATAAAATGATTAAGTTTTTTTGTTCCAGTTTTGTTTCCTCCAAATACCTCCTCTTCACCCTCCCTTTGGGTTTCCTTTCAGCCACACTAGTTTTCCTGGAAGAATTTTACTACTGAATCATTAATCTGCCTTTATTTTCTGTTCACATTTGCATGTGAAACAATTCCTTGTTCTTTTTGTTGTGTCCTTTCTGCACGGGGGTGTGGTTTTGTCCCTCTTCTATGTGGGAATTTGCAAGAAAGCGGTCAGGAGAGGCAGCTGGATCAGGGAAATGTGAATGAGGTGTCTCACCGGACTGTTCCTGTGATCCCACACCACGTGTGTGGACGGGATGGCCGTGGTGGTCACGGCGGGGATCGGTACAGCTGGGCTTTGCCCACTTGTGAAGGTACTGGAGAAGGTTCGGCCTTTTGTTGGGCTTCAGCAGCTGAAATTCCTGGAGCAGGAGAACCTAAAAACTTGCAGAGCTTTTGCCATCTGTGCCTTTCACTCCTTTGTCCTATATTTAGCTGGGGAAAGCAAACAGATGAGGTGGTTTCAGTTCTTGCTGCTTCCAGGCGGGCACAGGGCTGCAGTGCTGGGGAGTGACTGGAACCAACATCAGGGGCTCCCTGAGAGCTGCCCGGGCTGCTGGCTCTGGGCATGGCTGTGTTCCCCAGCCTGTAATTATTCATGGAAGCACATCTCATGCTTTAAAATAAAATCAGTGACCTGCCTTTACTTCTTCTTGGCCTTATTTGAAAGAAGCTTCTTCTTGATGTCTTTTTTTTTTTGTCTTAACCAGTGTTGGTGTAGCTGCAGCAGATCCGTGTTCTCAGGGTGTGACAAAGGCCCTGTTTATCCACAAACCCAACTGCCTTAACTTCATGTGCCACTTTGGGATTTGAGTTCTCAGCACTGCAGTGGAAATCCTTGCCAAAAAGGCTTTTATTTAATTTCATTGGAGAGGTTTATCCCCTGCTGCCTATAACAGCTGCTTTGTGACGTTTTCTTTTGGGACACGTGTTGAAACTTGTGAGCTTGTGGAGTAACAGGCACACAGGACATGGCTTCCAGAGGAAATGCAACGTGCAGTCCTGCTGGGAAGAAATAAAAGCTGGTGTCAGCAGAGGAGCAGCTGAACTGGGGTTTGGGGGCAGGTCTGAACACAGGGAAGGAGACCATAAATGTGTCTCACTGTCACAGGGAGCCCAGAGAACTGCAGCTGAGGAGTAACTTTGGGAACCTCTGAAAATAGGGTGAAAAGGGAGCAGAGGAGAAATGAGAGCAGTTAACAGCAGCAGAAATGTTGCCAGAGAGAAAAACCTGTGTGGAAAATGAGACCTGTTTGCAGAGGAGTGTGCAGAGCATGTGTTGCCGGTGCAGGCAGATGTGTAACAGATGTGCAGCACAGAAGTGAGTGGATAGCAGATTGTGGATTTGGCAAACTGTCCTCAGCACAGGATGGAGCCACCTTTTCAGGTAAGTGAGATAGGATTTAGAAACAAAATTAAAAATACTGTTAGAGAGCAGAGCAGTGGAGCAGGGTGTAACACTGAGGTGCATATCAGGGCAGGTCAGGTACTCAGCCAGGAGAAACAGCCTCGTGTAGCTCCTCATAAATGGTGCTGCACCTCAGTGGAGGAGGAATGGAGGAGTACATCTCCATCCCACGGATTCAGCCTTGCGTCCCTTTTCCAGGCGAGGTTGCCTTGACTCCTGCCCTCTCTCGTTTGCAGCTGATGGGTAAGTGAAGAGACCAGGCAGGCTCATGGTGTAGCTTTAGTTTGTTCTAGCCCCCTTTGGCATGGGGACACGTGGGTGTGGCAGCTTGTGCTGAGCTGGGAGCGCGTGGGCTCCTGGGGGCTGTTGTTTCCTAACTTGGACGCGAGCATCTCAGAATCTCTTCCTGGCCCTGGAGATGCCTTTGGCATTACCCCTTCCACGTAGTTGTGCTGCTTCTGTGCCAACACAGAGAGCTGAGAGCTGGCTCCCAGACCCAGCACTGCGCTGGGTGTGAGTCCTGCCTGTTCTGCAGTTGGCCTTGGGGCTGTCTGGGACTCCTTGCTCAGGACTGGGACTCCTCGCTGTCCATCCCCACCATCAGAGACCTGCACTTATCCTGAGGCAGGGCAGAAAAAGGCCTTTGCAGCTGTGGTCATCCTGCCAGGGGGTGACAGACTCCCTGTGGTCAGGATGGCAGAAATGAGATGTGCTATCTCAAGGGGACTCATCCCTCTCAGAAAAGGTGGGCAGATGAGACAGAGCAGTTCTTCCACCAAGAAGATGGGATTTGTTCTGTGCCACTCAGGAATGATTGGAATGGGCTCTGTGGCTTGCACCAGGCAAGTCAGGCCATGTCACCAGCTCTGCCTTTGCCCAGCGCAGGAGTGTGGGGAATTTCCTGAGTCTAAAGAACACTTTCGCCCCCTCAGCTTAGATTTCTTGCCCAAATGCTGCAGTCTGAGCACTGCTGTAGGAGAACAGACCCTGAATTCCTGCTCTGTTTGCCTGTCCCTTGCCCTGAAGTGTTTTGCAGCATCGCTGCGTGCTCGAGCACTGCGCTGCAGCTGTGTCCTTGCTGCAGTCACAGGATGGCACATGCAGCTCCTGAGGGCTGTGGGACACCCTCGGAGTCAGGGAAAGCTACCACCAATAAGAGAGATTTGCTTATTACCAGCCCCTCAGGCTTCTCCCAGTTTCCTGACCTTGATTATAAATTACCTGGAAGCAATTAAGCGAGCATGGCGGGTAAGGAGGAAAGCAAAGAAATTGCATCTGGGAATGGCCTGAGGAAGCTACAGAATCTCAAGTGATTTAGGCAGCAAGACCTCTGACCAGCTTTGCAGTTTTGGCTTTAGCTGCTTTAATATCTTCCTTTGGTGATCAGGGAAATTTCTGTGATGATCTCTTAAGATGATCATTTGCCTAAAATAGCTGTTGCAGCAATGGGAAGTGCATGAAACCACAGAGCTGCCAGCTGTTAAACGCTGATAAAAACCGTTACTTTTCCATCTGCACAGCGTCCTGCTCCTGCAGTTCTGCATGGCCAGGTAATGGTTCCTTTGGTGCCCCAGTGCTGGATCCAGAGCATGAAGCAGTTTGTGGCAGGACTTTATGAGGCAGTTTATGAGGAAGGAGCTCTGTCAGGTCCCAGTAGCTGCTGCTGGTGCAGCACCAAACCCCTGGTGATGAGCTTGTCTCTAAGTAGTTACATGCTGTGCCCAGGAAAGCATGTAAGGCTGGATGTAAACCCTTTACTCAGTCTTTTAGTTTGGAAATACCTTGTTTTCCCAGTACATTTTGATGGCTTCTTTTACTCTTAAAATTTTTAATATAGAGGAATTCTTGATGGCAAGACAGAACCCCCAGCTATTATGGGTAACGCAACACACATCTGCCTCTTCTTTGTGCAAGACAGGTGGGAAAAAAGAGTGGGCACAGACAGGACGTGGCATTTTCCCTTCACAGTCTACAGTCTTCCCTTGTAAAGTCATGGTTACTGTGCTGCACTTTGCGGGGAGAGCCGAGCGATCAGTTTTATGGAGCTGCTGGGTGCAAAGTGTTTCCAACCACTTCTCCCCTGCTCCAGACATGTGTGTGCCATTTCTGGAATGCTAAATAGACTCTTGTTGCAGCAGAGGTAAAATTACACTTGAGTAGCTGGGGAGGAAAATGTGGCCCGAGCTCCTTCACTGCAGCTCTGGGCTGTGCTGACCCTGTGGAACCTCTCCAGAGCCCTTCAGCCTCCCTGGTGGAAAGGGGCTGTTAAAGGGGCTCTTCTTATTTCTCTTGGACTCTCTGAGCCCTTGGCTCCCCTGCAGCTGCTCAGTTGAGTTGGAATTAGGTAATAACCTGTTTGTTTCTGCACACTGGAAATGAAAATCATTGGAGGACGAAGAAGTGGAGCTTTGGACTAGTGCTTGTATTTATTAAGTTTCTTTCTAGTTTTCTTTCATCTGTTATTTGCTTGAGGATTAGATTTGGGAAATTCCCTGGCAAGTGCCGAGGGTTTACATTCCGGATTTGTTGAGAGCATGGGGCAGCTGGCATTTAAACTTTACTGAGTGTCCAGGCAAGGAACTGGAAATAGCAAAGAAGGTGGAGTTCAGCCCCTGGCAGAGACTCGGCCTCTTCTCTCAGATGAGTTCCTGGTTTGCTTTCCAGGGCTCCCAGTACCCAGTGAGGTGCTGGTGGGTGTGAAGCAAGGAGCCTCTCAGTGCTCAGAATGCTCTGGAGAAATACTTGTTGAGACAGGAAAGTGTCCTTGGTGCCCAGGGAGGCTGCAGCCCTCGGGGAGGAGTGAGCTGGAATTCTGCTCTGTGTAATGGCTCGGTCTTGTGCCTGATCTGCTTGGAAATGCTGATTTTTCTTCCTGTGAGTTTAGCTGTGAATTGAATTTTCCTAAGCCTTCTCTTAGCCTCGTTGTGTTGCAGGAGGCAACACAGAGCCAAGACAACTGATTACTGACCAGGATGTTTTGTGTTTGGCTTAGGATGGCTGAGAGGCCCAGCCTTTCATTCAATGCAGTTGAAGCCTGGAAAAACAGAAAGCTGATAATGGAAAGCCACCAGCAGTGGCGTGTGTGTACAGGGACACCAGATGTGCCTAAATCCACCCTGATAAGGAGCGTGGGACGGCTGGCACCTCCTGAAGTGGAAACTGTTTGTCCTGTAACCCTAGCAGGGTGAACTTCTCAGGCTGGTTGTTCACTTGGGAAGGTGTAACTGCCTCCCAGGAGATCTGGGGTACACAGAGCTGTGCATGCATGAGGAGATGACTATAAATGTGGTGCTTTCTGTCTTCTTTACAATTGGGCAGTTTGGTGTTGATGGGATTCCCTTAAACTCTAAATGGCTTTGTGCTAAGAGGGTGTGATACCAACTCCATCTCATACTGTGCAATAATTAGTCCCATCCTCTGCTAATTCAGCGAGTTTCTCTTCCTCCTGTGTAACTCTGCAGAGCAGCTCTGTGCCCACCTCAGACAGAGTGGTCCCTGCTGACACTGAGGGTTCAAGGAGGTAAAATGGCTTTTCTTCCTGAAAAAGCTTTTAGTTCTTCCTGTGCATCTTCGAGGCAGCTATTTTTTCCTTCTTTACAGAAGTTTTGATCACTTGCCCAGTTTTATTTCCTCCAAAATTATTTTTAAGTTCATCCTCAGTCATGTGTACTGCACTTAAAGCTTCTGCTGCTGCCTTCCTTGAGAGCATCCCTGATTTGGAGAGTCACTGACCTTTCCTTTTAGCAGTCATGAACCTTTTGTTCTAGTAAACATGCTCTTTGGCTTCTGAGGCACGAGGTTTTAATTGGAGGTGAAATGTCACATCACAGAGATTTTTGAATTGTAGATCTTCCCAAGGAAGATGGAAATCCCACTAAATGCCCTATCCAAAACCAGACCAGGCAAGACTTGGAAAGATTTTTGGGAAGGAGCAAATCTGCGCTGGTCAGAGTATAGTTGTTGGGGTTTTTTTTCCTCATGTCCAATTCCTGTCATAGTTGCTTAAATTACATATTTGTATTCCAAATCAAAGCAGAAAATCCTCACCTCTTCCCTTGCTGTGACCCTTGGGGAGGCAAACCCCCCAGTGGTTCCTGGGCTGGTTTCCCTAAGCTGGTCAGTTCCTCCTTTCTGCCTTACCTACATTGGAGGGACTTTCCCGCTGCTCCCTGCAGCTGTGGCTGGTGTCACAAGCCATGCACTTCCTTCTGCCAAGAGATTTTGCTTGTCGTTAAGCAAAATCAAGGTCACTGGTGTACAGCTAATTAGCTCTCCCATATAATAGCCATAGTGACAAAGGTATTAATAGAAATGCTCGTGTGGAGCTGGGGGTGGTGGTTGTGTACAACAGCCAGTGATGGCTGCAGGACTGCAGGGAGGAGGCTGAGGCAGAAACTGAGGACTTGAAAAGAAGGCTTCTGATCCATGTGGCAGCAGGGTAATGAGACAGGGGGTGGAGGAGTTTTATGATTTCAGATGTCTTCTGACATTATCTGTCCATGCATTTTCTCAGTTGGAGACAGTGTGGCGAGACAGCTACAAATGCGAACATAAATTTATTTATGATTCTAGCCTGGCTTTAGGCCAGCAGTCAGATTTACCCAAATTCCTCTTGTAATCAGTGGGTTTGTGGCCTCTGGATATGCAGGCTGAGGAACTGGGCAGTTGTTTTCAGTAGTGACATCATGTTTTGATATATATTCAAGCTGATGATTGAGCAAATAGATTTTCAGGGTTGACTTCTGTCAGAGTAATCCCAGCAGGCTCAAAAGGAGTGCTGCCCTGTGAGTTTCCTGGCACAGCTCTGCTTGACTTCTGATGGAGCTAAAAAAAAAAAAAAAAAAAAGACTAATGTCCTCCCGTGTCAGTTTTCCCAATAGCCACCATTTTCATTCAGTTTTCCCTAAGCCAGCAGCCCATGCTGCCAAGGACGTTGCTGTGGGTGAGTGTGAATGGAGAGAGCCTGCCAGCAAACATCTGACACGATCTGCTCTCGCTGCTTTTCCTCCCCTGGCACTGACCAAAGCAGTTCCACTCAAGCAGCAGCAGCAGAGACCTGGCACCTGTGAACTCTGTGTTCTCAGGAACTCTCACCTGAGGCCTCCTGTAAGCTCTGTCTGACATGTGGGTGGTGAAGTGGCTCAAGTGTGGAGGTTATTCCAGTGGAAGCTCTGGGATTCCTGTACAGGGCAGCAGCTGAAAGCAGGGTTTGACAATGTGCAACATACCCTGAGAAATTTGGGCTGCAGTTTAAAAGAAAGAATCTGTTTCCATTTGAGATTTATTTTCTTCCGAAACCTCCAGCTTCTGTTGTCCCATCATGGGTGGGGTCTGTAAGCTTTGGCGGTGGAATGGCACATTTTGGTGCATCTGGAATGCCCCATGAAAGGATTCTTAAATGGGGTCTGGTAGCGCCGGGGGTGGGTTTGGTACCTGCTCAGCAGGATCTCTGCAGCCTTTCCCTGGAGATGGTGATAAAGAGTTGCTTGGTTTGGCTGGATCAAGTTTCATACCTCACTCTACACTGTGTCATGTTTCACAGCTTTGGTTCTTCCACTGTGTGCTGGTATTTTTGATACACCTACACGATAAAGGCAAGTGATGCCCCGGTTCAGACAGGTGCTTGTGTTGCCTAAAATCAAAAGAAAAAACCCCCTTGTGTTAAAATAGTAAAGTAAAAAGCAGACCTTTATTTGGAAGCTTCCAGGTGTCTGGTGGGGATGAGAACACCTGGAATTGAATTTCTACAATTTTATAATGTTAATTAATTAGGATATCTAATAGGTAATCCAATAGGAGATTCAATTTCCCCAGTAACCCACCCCTGGGTCAGCTCCTTGGTGTTGATCCAAGGGGTTCTCTGCCCCACTTCTTATTATGCCTCATTGTAGTTCCCCTCCGTGGAATCAGACTAAACAATATTTCAGGAATGTGTTTCAAAGGTCAGCCTATGGTTCTGAAATCTAGGGGAAAAGGGTAGGAAAACTACTGGAGCTAGAGCCATGTATTAGCAATCTACAAAGCTACAAATACATGAAAAATATATAAAAAGCTTAAGCATCCCCCCCTTCAGAGACTTGACAATATGGAATTAGAGGCAACACTTGTACTTTTCCTCTGCATTACCAGCTGGAAGCAGCTTCCCCTCTGAGCACTCTTATCCTGGGATGAGGCTCCCAGGCCAGGGATGATCCTTCAGTGCAGGTGTGAGAAAGCTCAGCCAGCGGAGCTGATCACTGCCCATGCCAGCTGTCGAGCTTAGGTGCTGGGTGTTACCTGTTATAAACCTACCTGTCCATGTTGTGTTTGTTGTTTGGTTTATTCTTAGCATCCAATCCCGAGTGGACACGGTGACAGCAGCTTTCAGCAGAGCTGGTTCTCTGGCACAACACAAGGGTGCTCCTGGATTGCCTCTGGAGGTGTTTGCTCTGATTTTCAGCCTTGTCTGCGTTTGTGGGTGCTCCCAACAGGGCTCCAGGCCCAAGTCATATGGATTCTCCCTGCTGCCTGCCTGTGGAGCAGCTGTTGGAACACACCCTGAAGTTTTCGGTTTCTTGGTGCAGATGCTGAGAAGCCAGGTTAACCTCAGCCACCTCCCTGGGCGTGTTCAAACAAGAAGCCTTTGGTTAAAGGGAGTGACGAGTTTGAAGGGAATGTGCCGCCTGGCAGGTGTTGCAAACCTGGTCTGAGCTGTCAGCGTGTCCCTGTGGCTCGGCGTGGGAGGGGACAGCAGGGCTCAGGAGCTGTCTGCAGGGAAAAGCAGCACTGGGCAAACTCACAGCTGTGTGCTGCCCTCCCCTCCCAGCAGTGCTACAGCAGTAACACAGGCTCGGCACCAACATCTCAACACATCTGTCAGACTTTCTCTTCCAACAAAATGTTTGCTTTGGAAAGGCCCTTTTGCCCCTGCAAGCCCTGGGCTGATGGCTCAGCTGCTGCTCAGTGCCTCAGCCAGGTCTGTGCTACACCTCGAGCTCCTACAGTGGCTGCAGCAGCTGTGTCCTGGCAGTGTGGCTCTGGTTCCTCCTCTCCTCCTTGAGCTGTGGCTGTTGCAGAAGCCCCTCTTGCCTCTCCCAGAGCAGCCCCCACACTGTGGGTGCCGGGGCAGAGCGAGCAGGGCAGCGTGTGACTGGGAGCCTGCTCCTGCTTACGCTGACAATAGGGGCTTTCTTTCCATCCGGCTTTCTGGACCACTGTACAGAATGAGAATTAGCATTGGCATGGAGGAATGTGTGAAATAAGCCCTGGATTCAGTGGTGGGAAAGTTGTCTGGCAGGAGCTCTTCAAGTTTGAATCCAGTGACATTGGAGTGCAGCTCCCTGCTCCTGTGGTGGCAGCTCCTGCACAGAAGTGAGGTTTGATGGAGACAGGAGGGGTCCTGCTGCCACAGAGGGGTTCTCTGACATGGAGAAGTGTTGCTAACACTTGTGCAGCCTCTGTGACCTGCTGGCCTCTGAACTGGCTCCTCTGGTTCCTTAGGGGCCACTCTGGTTCTAATGAAGTCAGAGGCTTTCACACCAGGATCCTCTGCTCATGAGCAGTCCTGCTGCGAGTGTTTCATCCATGACACTGAAATCTCGGGCACATGAGGGGTGTGAAGGGCTGCACACAGGGGAGGTGAGATGCTGGCAGCCCTGGAGAGGAGGAATTTCAAGCAGAGTAAACAGAGGAGGGAGCTGGGGCAGTCTCTGGGAGGGGAGTTGCTGTTTGGCCCTGCTGACCGTAGAGCAGGCTGGGCTGCAATGGTGGTGTTAAAAAGAGACAGCCAGAAAAGTCGTTCATTAACGATCTTTTGCTTACCTGGGTGAAAACAATCCAGAGAATTAAACTTTCCCCCGCTGACATGGCAATTCCGGGGGGAGTAAAACTGCTGAGCTGTTGGAGTTTGGCGTTGGTTTTCTTTGGTTTTGTCCTAGGGCAGTTTTGCAGGTTTTCAGGATCCAAAGCTTTAGAAGGAATTTTTCAGTTTCTCAAACCTGAATTTAGTTTAAAACAAAAAAAATCCTCCAAATGTCAAAGTGTAAAGATGTTTTTTTTCTGGAGCAGCCAACTTGCCTTGGGTTTAAAAATGTCAGGAAGAGTTTAACAAAACAGCAAACAAACTCTGGTGTTTAAATAGCTCTGAAATGCTCCTGCAGTCTCAGCAGCTTTGCTGGAGGCTGTTTTTGAGTTTCCTCTTTCTTCTCTTGTAGGTTTACCAAGAATCTCTCTCCAGACAAAATCAACCTGAGCACGCTGAAAGGTCAAGGGCAGCTGACCAACCTGGAGCTGGATGAGGAGGTGCTGCAGAATGTGCTGGAGCTGCCCACCTGGCTCGCCATCACCCGGGTCTACTGCAACAAGGCCTCCATCAGGGTGAGCAGAGGCAGCTTGAAATGGATGAAGTTATCTATTTACAGGCAGAATCGCTGAGATTGTGCATGAACTTGCACTTTGCGCACTGAACTCTTATAAATTCTTCCTCCTTGTGCTTTTTAGAGCAAAAGAATTGTGTTTTTTCAGTTGTTACAAGCTGCCAGGTTGTTCAGTTGCATATGGTACTAACCACTGTTGCATTACATGAACTCCAAAGTTTTAAGGACATCAAAGAGACTTTCTATAAAAGATTCTACTCTGCCAAGTGACAGTAAAAATCAGCTTGTCTTACTCATCTGATGTGCTCTGTTTTTAGAGTTAGATCTGTTCAGTTTAGTAACAAACATTTGTTCTCCCTCCTACAAGAACTGCAGAGTGAACGTTGCTGTATGAAAATAAAATGGAGCTTTTTGGTTTGTGCACAGTCTTCAAAAGAGTTGTGTGACTTCCAGTAACAGCAGCAGTTAGTTGTAAACTTTTAAAGGACAGGAATGTTCTCCATAGCAGAATTTGACCTGCAGAATATCTATTACTCCTGATGATATATGAGACCCAAAAGCTCAGCTGTGTTTGTAGATCTGGTGTCTGGAATGCCTTTTCCCTTGTCTGTGTCTCTGTTTGACCTGGATACAGTGAGACAGTGCAGACATTTCTCAGAGAAATGGGGCCCAAAGTTTGGGCTGAGAAGGTTTCCTGCAATTTCTGAAACTTTCCAATGCAAAGATCACTTTGATAACCTCAACTTTATCATTACAGATCCAGTGGACAAAGCTGAAAACACACCCAATCTGCCTGGTAATGTTGCCTCTCTTGTCTTCTTTCCTTCCTTTCTCCATTTTTCCTTCCTTCTTCTTCTCTTCCTTTTCTTCCTCATTCTTTTTAATCTCTTCTACTTGAGAAAAATTCTGGGGAGGGAAACCATCAAGTGCTCAACTTTTCTTTGGAGCTGAATCCTACAGGCCCTTAGCACATAGGGCCACAAATTCCCTCCCTTGAGTCCCTCATTTCACTGCAGGATGGAGCCAGATGAGCTCTCAGGGAAGTCCAAGGCAGCCCTGTGCCTGTTTTCTGTTGTTTGTTTTCCCCACTCCCGGGGTTTCAGGTTACCCACTGGCACTGATGGGGCGAGAGCTTTAACACTTGAGACTCTTGGAGGGTTGAGACTCCAGAGTTGGTTGTCCCTGCCCTGGAATCTCACCCCAGGGCTGGTGGGCTGAGCTTGAGGCTTGGTGTGGTGTTCATGGCTCCCACGTTGTGTCTCTGCAGTACCTGGACAAGGTGGAGGTGGAGATGAGGACGTGTGAGGAGCCTCGGCCGCCCAATGGACAGTCCCCCATCGCTCTTGCTGCCGGACAGAGGTCAGACCCTGAGCTCTGCAGCTTCTCCCTGCCATCCTGCTGGACTGTGGGGGCTGCTGTTCCCCTTGGTTCGCCACTGGCCTCCCTGCTCTTGGGTTTAAGTGCCTTTGGTGTTGCTTATGAACCTCTCTGTGTGATCCTTACCTCTGCCAGGCCTCTCGTCGTGACATGGGGGGATCTTCTCTTTGCAGTGAATATGGCTTTGCTGAGAAGGTCGTGGAGGGGATGTTTATTGTTGTCAATTCCATCACCATCAAGATTCACTCCAAGGCCTTTCACGCTTCTTTTGAGCTGTGGCAGCTCCAGGGCTACAGTGTCAACCCCAACTGGCAGCAGAGCGACCTGCGCCTCACCCGCATCACGGACCCACAGAGGGGAGAGGTGAGGCCTTGGTTTCCTACTCGGACCCCAGAAGAAAAGTGTGATGAATGATTTTTCCTTGTTTCATTTCATGTCCTCTGAGTGTTTTGGGGTTTTCTTTTTAATCCTTGAAGTTGTGAAAGTCTCAGCGTTTTCCTGTTTTTCTCCTCCTGGGCAGGTTCTGACGTTCAAGGAGCTCACCTGGCAGACCCTGCGGATAGAGGCAGATGCCACGGACAACGGTGATCAGGATCCTATCACTACTCCTCTGAGACTCATCACCAACCAGGGGAGGATCCAGATCTCTCTCAAGAGAAGGGTGAGAGTTTCCTCCATGCTTTGCAGGATGTGGTCTCACTGCCTGGTGCAGAGATGATGCATATTTCCTCCCACAGTCCTCAACAGCCCTTCTCTCCCTTCAGAAATGTTGAGCCCAAACTGATGTATCTCTCCATGTTTTCTGTCAGGGAGAGCTGTGTTCTTACCAAATGTCAAAGCAGTTTCTTTCCCGGGGAGGATCTCGTGGATGGAGTGACTTTTTCAATCCATTTGAACATCCCAAGGAGGGCTGTCATCTCCTTACTAGGAGCTGAAAGCCTGGCAGCCTGATTTTTAGCTGTCAGTGGAAATGTGATGGTTTAAAAAAAAAAAGAATTAAACAGTGAGCAATTTGAGCAATTTGTCTCCTAAAGAGGAGGTGGCTTTGACTGCTTTCCATCTGAGAGGAGGTGCTGTGGACATGCACCAGATAACATCTCTCAGAGGAGTTTCACAGCAGCCTTCCCTCTTTCTGCTTCTGTGTTTTATGAAGACTCTGCGTCTGTGGAGGCAATTTTTGAAGTCCCTAACTCCTTCCTTGCTGTTTCAGACCAAAGATTGCAACGTGGTGGCCTCCAAGCTGATGTTTCTGCTGGATGACCTGCTCTGGGTGCTGACAGACTCTCAGCTGAAAGCAATGATGAAATACGCTGAGTCTCTGAGTGAAGCCATGGAGAAATCTGCTCAGCAGAGGAAAAGCCTGGCACCAGAGTCTGTGCAGGTGAGTGAGTTTGGCTGTTGGTCTGCCAGGGAAAAGGACAGTTTCTGTTTGTGTGGCATCTGACCCATATTCACAGCATTTTCCTTGGTGGGAACTCATGTCAGGCCAGTGTCGTGTGGACTGTGGGCTCATGAGGGGTAGTGAGTGGGAGTGGGAGTCATTGCCAGTAAAATACATTTTCCAAGTCAAGGATGAGGGAAGAGGAGTATTTCTGCTGGAGTTGGAGGCTCCAGGGAAGCAGGGATGCACATGTAATGCATTGAGGTTGCACGGGAGGGATGGAGAATACTTGGCCCTTTTTGCCCAGGAATCTTTAAAACATCTTCCAAGAGAAGTGCATGCAGCTGGCAGAGCCACAGACAAAGGGTTGTGCTCATGGGAGCACAGGAAAGGATCCAGATCCTGGGAATCCTAATTCAATCCTACAAACTGATGCCTTACAGGCTGGAAGATTTGCATGAGTTGATTAATTGCATTACACCCTCTGTGTTTTCCCTCTCTCTGAGTCCTCACTGAGCTTGTTGCGCTCCCACAGATCACTCCCCCTGCTCCCAGTGCCCAGCAGTCCTGGGCTCAGCCCTTTGGAGCCAGCCCCAACGCCAGCAGCATCGGGCAGTACTTCGACAAGCACGACATGAAGGAGTCCTCCTACCACCTGCTCATCTCCCGCCTGGACCTGCACATCTGCGACGACAGCCACGCCCGGGAGGCAGGTCAGGAGAAAGGGAAACAGCAGCAGAGGGAAAAACAACAGCTGAGGCAGTGATTTTCTGCCTGGAGGGGGGTTGGGAAGCACTGGGGTTTTGCAGTTTGGGATTTGAGTTTCCAGGCCTGGGTCTTACCATATAAACCATTGACCAGTTGATTCAGGTGTCCTTCTTCTTGCCTAGGACAAGATTTTGGTCCAGATTCCTAAAGATGGTACCCTAATCCTGGCTGTGGTGTCAGTTCATCAGTGGTAGCAATCAGAGCAATGTGGTTCTGAATTCTCCTGGATCAGGGCTGGGATTGCAGAGCTGACCAGGTTTCCTCTGCTCTGTTCCTCACAGGTGCTTTGAAGCATGGGATGCTGGGCGGTGCCATCCAGCTGACCTTCAGGAGGATGGCTTTTGATTATTATCCTTTCCACAGGGCAGGTAGGGAGCCTGTGGCCTCACAACCTGAGGAGGGGGATAAAAAAGGAGTTTAAAGAACTGTTCTATAATTGCAGGCTGGACTGGAAGAAAGAAACTGCATTTTTAAAGCTGGGATATTTGCTTTTCTGCAGGAGATGCCTGCAAGCATTGGGTGAGGTACAGTGAAGCAATGGAGACTCGGGGACAGTGGGCAAAGAAGTTGGTCAGTGAATTTCAAAGCAAGATGGAAAAGCTTTATGAAGAAACAGACCCTGTGTTTGCCAGGACTCCACTTTCCCCTTTCAAAAGGAAACTAGGTAATGGTATTTGATAAAAGCTGTGAAGCAGGAGGTGGTACCAATTTTGCTCCATCCAGCAAAATCTTTAGTTGCCTGTCCTCAGCTGAGCAGGCTGATTTGTTGGTGCAGGAATGCACAGCACTCTAAAAGCCATAGATATAATGGCAAAGGAAAGTGGCTGGGAGAGCACTGCAGCACGGATGGACGGCCTGCAGTGGATTATTGTTGAGTTTCTCCATAAGATACAAGGATGAAATTACATACTTAAGACCTGGCTTAGGAATGTGTTCTCTTGCCACAGAACAGACTCACCTTTCACAGTGCTCTTCCTTCAAAAGTCCTGAGTGTTTCTCCTGCCCAGCCGCGTTCATCCACTTCTAATTTTGGGGCTGTCAGTTCTGCTCAGTAAGCACGGAGGTGTTGGTACTGATGGTGCAAAGAAGGTGACTAAACCCCTGCTGGTTCTGCCTGTCTGTCCCCACAGAGCCTCCCCAGAGCCCCCAGAAGAGCCCCCCGGAGAGGGGCCGGGCTCCTCCCACGAGTCTCCCGCGGCTCCGGCACCCGCCCTGGCACCGGCTGCGCTCCAGCTGCGTGGTGGTGCGGGTGGATGACCTGGATGTGCACCAGGTAGGCACCTCAGCACTGCCTGCAGATGCTAATGACACCGCTAAAAAGGAAATTATATGATTCGAGATATGATTCAAAGAATCATGCAAATCCTATGACATCCAAAACGCTGCCTGGAGAACCTAAAATGCTGTTATGATGTTGCCTGTAAATCTTTTAACCCTAGTGTGAACTGCTGATAGTTTTCATGTTCAGAGGGAACTGCATAACCACGAGCTTCTGCCCTCTGTTCCTATCTAAGCTTACACCAAGCATTAAGCAGGCCCAGGGTAAAACATTCCATGCCTTTGAGAAGTTAGTGAGGATGTGGATTTTTGACAGAGGAGAGGCATAAGTCTCACTTCAGGCTTTCTGCCCAGGGTCAGACCCTTCATTCATGTGCCCTGTATCCATCCAAGACCTGGTTTTGCTCTTTGCAGCACCAGATACTATGATGGACTTGCCAGCTTGCTGCTGATCTTGCAGACAGCTGTAACAGATTTCTGTTCTGTTAGCTCGTATCACCTAATTCTGCTTGTCACAGCTTTTACTAGCAGTGACAGGAGACACAAAGAACTAAATTCCCTCAAAGGAGAGGAGTTGGCAATATCAGCAGGTAGAGGAAAATTATATTTTTGCTTGAAAGCAGCGGATGTTTGATGTGTAAATGAGGCAGATTGAATACAGGTAACTTGCGGGGTCACTGGGACACTTGGGTTTGCCAAGTCTGAGTTCTGCACAACTCTCATGTCATTTTGTTTTCAGGTCTCTACAGCTGGGCAGCAAAGTAAGAAACCCTCCACTTTGCTTTCCTGTAGTAGAAAAATCTTCAAACTCCCTGACCAGGTCTCTGCAATCCATATTGAATTCACAGAATATTACTTCCCAGACAATCAGGACTTTCCAGGTAATACATCAAGGTTAGCACCTTCTTTCACAAGTTTCTTAAAGAGCCATCAATGGTCCAGATGTGTTAACTCTGCTGGATATTCTCTGTCCATTGTTGTTTAGTTTTCTGATGTTTGCCATCCTATTTTTTTTTTTTTTGCCTGTAGGCAAAAGGTGGGATGGAGTTTGTGCACAATGTGGAAGCAGAGCTGTGCTTGCAGGAAGGAATTGCAGCAGCTGCTGTTTGCTCAGTTCCTGGGGTTCAGCCTTACTGAGAGCCCTGGAGCAGGGCATTCCTCTGCGTGCATCACAGCTGCTCCCCCTCCGAGATGTCTCCCAGGGGTGGTGAAGCCCCTGCATTGGTGCTGTCAGTGCAAGTTCTGCACCCGAGGGGCCTTTCCTGATATAATTAATCTGTTTCCTTCTAGTTCCATGCCCAAACCTGTACGTGCAGCTGAACGGCCTGATGCTCACCCTGGACACACCAAGTGTGCTCTGGATAAACCTCTTCTGCCTGGATCTGTGCCGCAGCCTGGAGCAGTTCAAAGCCATCTACAAACTGGAGGACTCAGGCAAGCGGGATGAGCACGTGGATGTCCGGCTGGATGGCTTCAGGCTGAAGGTACCATTCTTTTCCTTCCTCTCCCAGTCTTCAGTGTTCTCTCTGTGAAAGGAACATGAGACCAGGACACAGCCGGAGTCCATAATGAGGAGACAAACCTGCTGCCTTCCTCTGACTTTGCTCTGTCTGCCCCTTGTGTTGGTTTTCTTTGGTCAGTGGGCAGTAAAGCTGGTGCTGGAGCTCTCATGCAGCATAAACCTCTGCTATTCCTTTCTCACCTCGTGCCTCACCGTGTCTCTCTTCCCCTGCAGCTCAGCATCCCCGTGGATAAGAAGGTCACGGACCACCGGGACCGGCCACAGGCCCTGTGTGTTTGCATGTCAGAGGTGACAGCCACCAACACCCGCCACGCTCCCTCCTGCAGCTGCCAGGACCTCCAGAGCCTCTTCCGGAAATTCGCGGGCTCCGAGTTCTTCCACTCCAGCTACGCCGAGTTCCCGCGGGCGCAGGACAGGTTCAGCCTCCTGCACACCCTGTTCCTGCTCCACGCCTACCAGGTGGAGGACAGGCCGCAGAAGCAGCCAGGCTTTCCCCAGCTGCCTCCCAAAACCTCTGCCTCTGAGGATCTGTGGTCTGTAAATTTCAGTGAGCTCTCCCTGGCCTTTGAGGGGGCTGAAAGCTCCAAGGGCAGAGCCCTTAGCTTTGTTGACCCTTTTCCCCTTTCCATATGGGCCTGCCTGCCCAAGAGGTGGGGGCAAGCTCAGATATCTAAACGACAGGAACTGGCCACCTCTGAGGTGAAAATCAAGCCTTCTGCCAGCTTTAGCAACCACTCCAAGAATGTGAACCTCCCTAGAGAACACAGTGTTTGTCAAAGATCAAAGACTGACCAGGATCTGAAGAATATCTATAAGGCTCCAGACACAATGGATGTTTTGGGAGAATCTGACTGTGAAGTTGATGATGGAATAGACAGTAAAAAGCTGGAAGCCTCTGCTGATATTCACGTGCTCATGTCCTCCTCTGTCCATGTCAAAGTTCGGCTCAACCACTACCAGTACTTGGTGCTGCTGAGGATGAAAGAAGTTCTGCAAACACTACAGGAGCAGCTGGCCCAAGATACCCAGGAAATGACTGGGTCTCCTTTAGATCCCATGTCTGCTTGTGTGGGGGTTATGTTCCACAGTGCTGAGGTGGCCCTGCTCATGACCCCTGCTCCAGGATCTGTTGTGGAACCCAGATCTCTGGACTCGGACACAACCAGCCTGATCGAGTCCGAGCTCTCGCCCTCAGACAGCAAGGAGGGGCTGGCAGCTGAAGAGAAGGAGCTGAAATCGGAGAGCAGTTCGGAGAAGGGCTTAGGCAGCACCTCAGAGCTCCCAGAGGACAGCGGGATCCAGGACACTGGAGCCAGTGTCCCGCTGGAGAGGCTCCCCAGATCCGCGAGCGACGGAGCCCTGAGCGCAGCTCCCCGCGGTAAGGGCGCAGAGGAGAAAGGCTTGGTAGAGGAAGCACACGAAGCTGTGGAAGCCCTGGTTGCAGAAAGACCAGCAGAGACCAGCAGCCATCCTCAGAGCCCCCCTGCTCTCCCTTCCAGCCCAGCCTCGGACACGCAGCCCTCGGGCAGAGGAGGCGTCGCCCTCAATGGCCAGGCAGAGCTCATCCCGCTGCGGAACATCGAGGTGGAGCTCTCCAGTGCACTGCACATCACCAAGGACGCCACGAAGGAAGCTCTGCATGCGACCATGGACCTCACCAAGGAGGCCATGTCCCTCACCAAGGATGCCCTGAGCCTGAGCCGGGACAAGATGACCTCCACCATGCAGAGGATGCTGTCCCTGCCCCCAGCCAGGTGAGCAGGCCAGGCCCCCGGGCTGCAGGACGGGGAGACAGAGCAGGAGGGGGAGACAGAGACCAGCTTTGACCTTTCTTTGCACTGTATTTGGATTGGAGATGGGTTAAGTGTTCATCTCTTGGGGCTTTTCTGAGGATACTGAAGCCTGACTTGCAAGTGGTCAGAGACCAACCCACCACTCAGATAATCTGCAGGCTCATCTGCCTGCCTTTATCACTGGTTTTTGTTGGGTTTTTCTGTAGGGATTCTGTGCCCAAAGCAGAGGAGGGAGCAGTGACCCCGGGCGGGGCGGGCAGCGGCCGGATGCGATTCTTCTCCATGAAGAGGACCTCATCCCAGCATTCCTTTGACACCACATCTGTGGACGGGAGTGGCCCCGAGGACGGGCTGTCTGTGGACAGTGATGGCAGTGATGGCTTCGTGATGCTCACAGACTCTGGTAAAGCCCTTGGCTTTTCTTCTCCCCACCCTCCTCTCACAGGGGTGATCGCTCAGTGCCACAGGCAGCACATCCATGCTGTGTTCCTATGGAATCACTTTTGCTGCTCCTTGTTTTTGAAGGTCTTAAGGAGTGGCTCTTTCTGCTTTTGTAGGTGCCTTTTCTTTGAGATGAGGAGGGTAAATCAGTGTGGGGTGACCCTGTAGATCCCAGTGGTGTTCAGAGGGCTGTAGGGACTGTGATGTGCTGGTGGCAGGTCGTACAGAGCATTTAGGAAGGGCTGGTTGGATACTGGGTACTCTGGACATCTTTCACCTCAACTCCGCATTGCTTAAACTCATCTGAGGAGCTGGAGGGAGTTCCTCAGAGGATGGTTCCTCCAGAGCGCCCAGAGATTCAGGCAAATGCTGATGTCGGGAGTTCCAGAAAAAGAAATGGAATTGAGTTGTTGTTACTTCCATTTCAGAGCCCAGCCTGGACCCTCTTCCTTCAGGGCAGCTTCCCCAGGCCCACAATGACAGGGACAGCAGAAGCAGCCTGGTGGCAGAGGACGAGGGTGCAGTGTCCCCTGAGGTGAACAGCTCTACGTCCCAGAGTGAAGACCCCAGTCTGCAGCTGGTCAGTGCCTGGCACTGGGATTCTGTCCCTGAGTGGCTCTGGGAGCGAGGTGTTGCTGTAACCAATGAACTCTTGGTTGTTTCAGGTGTCTGTCCTCGTGCTGAAGATGAATGATGTGAACTGTGCAATAGAGGTTCAAGGAGATGATTTGTCTGTGGCTTTACAAGTGATGAATGTGGTTCCAGAACAGCTGAACAACGTTGGCATGTGGCAGTTCCTGCGTGGCTACGTGGGTAAGATGCTGTTCTGGGACTCAGCTGCACTGTTAGAACTTGCTTTTATTTCAGCCTCCCTCAGGGAACCTTCCATTAACTGGGGCCTCAGTGTTTGGGGTGGTCAGGATTGAACACAACTCATGTGTGAGGGCACAGATCTGGCATTTGAAAGATGTTTCCCAAGTGCCTACACAGTCAGGCTCTGTGGTGCCTAGTAATCATTCACTGGGATTTTTTAAATTGCTGCTAGGATGTATGAAGTGAATTGAAAGAGTGAATAAAGGTATCTAGGGAAACTGCAAAGTTATTCCTGCTCTGAGAAAAATGCTTTTGGTCTACAGTACTTCCCTTAAATTTGAATTTAAAAAAAAACCAAGCCAAACCTAAAAACAATCAACTATCCCCCCAAACACCCCAAAAAATGTAACCCAAACAAAACCAAAAGCAGCTCCAACCCCAAACCTGAAGTGAAAGTGTGAGCAATTGCCAGGCTGTTGATCCTGCCTTTCCTAGTCCTGCCAGTTGCCACAGTGGAGCAAAGGGATGAGGAAAGGCTGGTCAGCTCTGAAGAGTGAACCAGGGCACTGGGGCAGCTGTGGAGGCAGAGCTGGGACACTGTGGAGGGCAGCTGGGGCAGTTCTGGGGGATAGAATTGGAAAACGAGTGGGGCACTGGGGAAGCTCTGGAGAGTGAATGGGGCACTGGGCCAGGTCCTGTGCACGCAAAACAGGGGCCAGTTTTAAACTGTGGTCAGAGAGGGATGTGCCTGGGACCCTAAATGGTCCGGTTCCAGTGCCTGTTCAGCAATGTGGGCTCTTAGTCCTTCGAAATTTGTATTTCTCTCACGTGAGGGATGATGTCAGACCAAGGTCACTTGGCTGCTTTTGGACTGAAATGGGCTTTCCATGTTGCCCTGAGTTGGTGTCTGATCACTGGCGTCCCGTTGTGCAGCGAGATCTCTCTGCCCCAGCTCCAGGAGATCCAGGAGTGGAGAAGCCTGCGAGCCCTGGGCCCAGGCAGCCCCATCCCGAGGTGTGCCTGCGCCTGGAGTCGGGCCCGTGCGCGGCCGCTCGCTCGCCGCTGGCCGAGCGCAACGGCTTCCTCCAGCTGCTGCTGCACGGCTGCTGCACAGAGCTCTGCATGTCCTGCCTCACCAGCCTGGGACCCTTCCTCGAGGATGAAATCATCCCAGAGGTGATCCCCATGGAGATAGAGGTGGTGGATGCCAGAATCACGTTGAAGGTGAGAGATTGCTCCCCAGGGCAGAGCTCACTTGCAGGATTCCACTTGGGAAGGGACGCTGTGGGATTGATGGGGGCCTCTGCAGAGCTTCTCTGCTCCTGAGAGTGGTTTTGCTTCTAAAAGCTGACCTAGAGATGAATGAGGAACACAAGGGAAGTGTGTACCTGTGCACCCTGTACATAAAGCCAGGCCTTTCCCTAGGGTGGGCTCACCCCCGTGAAGACTGGCAGCGCTGCTGGTCAGGAATGCTGCTCCTGAGGAGGCTGCAGGCAAGGGAAGTCCTTTCAAAAGCTGTCACAGCTGCTCATCCCTTCTCTGCTTCATGTTTCTCCAGGATGACAGCCCCCCAGTGTACCCCACCTCCCCTGGCCCTGTCCCCATCACCTTGGCAATGGATCACGTCGTGGTGAGGCGCAGGGATGACGGCGTCTTCTATCTCACAGGTCAGTAACATCCTGGTTTTATTGTCCCTCTGCACCCCCAGGCTGTGCTGGAGGAGACTGGGACACGATGGTTGCTGCTGGGAAGGATGGGCTCTGAGGTGGGAGCAGGCCCTGCGTGTGTTTCCTGTCGTGGGAGCAGTCCCTGCCTCTGTTCCCCAGTGTGAGAATTCATGTCTGGTGTTTCCTTAAGCACACTCAGACAGGATCCATTATTACCTTTTAGTTTCTTCATTTTAAAAGGGGAAGGAGAATTTTATTTCCCTGTGTAAAAAAGGGGGTGGGGGGAGGACAGAAGGAAAGAAATTAATTAAGGTTATTTTTTTGTTCTGAGAGCCCTGTTGCGTGAATGTCCACACCTGAGTGGGTTCTGTTGCTTTCCAGCTTCCCAGGGGAAGGACTCGGTGGAACAGGAAAAACCTGTGTCAGTCCCTGAGGAGCAGAAGGCCCCATCAGAGTCCATCTCACCAGCCCCAGCAGCAGGAGCACGTGGGCTTCAGGTGAGTCACTGCTGCCTGTTGCTGTCTGGACAACAGAGAGCTGGCAATTCTCTTTTGCCTTTGTGTGTTTGCAGTCCTGGGCAGGTGTGGTGAGCTGCAGGAAGGGAGTGCCCCAAGGAGCAGCTTGTGCCTCCTCCTATGAGTGTTTTGAGGAGTGTGGGCACCTTGCCCAGTATGAACTCACTTGTTCCCTTTCAGAATCTGGTTGGGGATTGTTTTCTGATTGGCTCCATCTTCCCCACCGAGTCCAGTTTCTTGTTAGAAAAACAGGAATTGAGATGTTCCCAAACAGAGAAGTTCTGTCAGTGTGGTTGTCTTGTCTCCCTGTGTAATTCATCCCGAAGCTCCTGCTTTGGTTTTCCTTGGAGCAGCTCACTGTGAACCTTGAAGACTCCTGCCTTGTTCTCTGCTTGTCTCTTGTAGCTCAAGCAAGTGCCAGAGTTGCAAAGGGAGCTCCAGACCATGAAACTGGCCCTGGCAGAAGCCAACATGGACAAGGCTCGCCTTCTGCAGGAGATCAGGAAGTACAACCCCCTGTTCCAGCTCTGAGGGCGCTGGCACTGCCAGGGACAGGGGACCAGCACCAGCAGGGCAGGTTTGGTCATTCCGCTGCCAAATGGGTCCAACTCCAGGACTGAAACCAGCTGTGACTGCAGAGGACTGGGGAGAGGGAGGGAGGGGGCCTGGCTGAGACAGATGGGGAAGGAATGAGGAGGAATTTGCTCTGTTCTGGCCTGGGAGTGTTGCACTGAGCCAGGGCATGGTCAGCCCATGAACACCAGGTCAGATGCCAGGGGTCACCCCATGTCTCCTCATCTGTGCGGGGCTTTCGGCCTCCAGCTTTTGTGGTGACATCTGGAGATGGTCCACCTTGGGATTTCTGCTTCTTTCACTCTTCCTTGTTGTGTTCTTGCCCAGCTGTGCTCGCCAGGGGCCACGGCAGGAGTAGGGTGGTCACTTCAGCACCTGGGCACTGACAGGATGGGGTGGCAGAAGGGTCAGGGCTCTGCTGGGAGAGCAGGGCTGCTGTCACCTGGAAGCAGAGATGGGATTTCCCACTGTGGAGTGAGGGCACACAGCTCACTATTCCCACAAGAACAGGGTCAAGATAATACAGAAATTCCTTCAGATTCCCCTTTCCACCAGTAATACCTTGTGTAGAGTAGATGTGGTGTATAAGACTTAGTCCAGTTCATTCCCACTTAATCCCACAATGTTTGGCTTTATTGACGCAGGAATTAATTCCTTACAAGGCACTCTTTAAACTAAGTTTACTATCAAAGAACAGGGTGAGGGAGGCTGGTTCATTCTCAGAAGGAGATGACCTGGCTGTTTTCTGGGATGCACCTTGTCCTCAGAGCTTTGTGTGCCCGAGTTCCCCAGTGAGGAGGAGGAGCAGCCGTGGCTGCCGAGGAAGGAGCCGTGGGGCTTTCAGCACTGGGTGGAATCTTTCAGTGGGGCCGAGGGGCTGCCTGGGTGGGACACCAGAACCACCTGCCAGCCCTGATCCCAAAAGGAAAACACTGGAACAGTGTGGAGCAGCTCCCTGTGAGCACTGCTGGGAACTGCCCAGAGCCCACAAGCAGAAGTCGGATTTTGTTTCACCAAACCTTTGTGCTGCTCCCTCTCCCTGTGGGGAGCAAGAGCTCCGAGAACTGCTTGCCTGAGGTGGAATGCCGCGGTATTCCTGCTTTTTCTTCATTAATTGCTTGAAAAGGGGAGGTTTTTCTCTTCTGCTTTTTCAAATTTTCATGACATTTTGTGTGAGTATGGGAAGGGTATGCCAAGGGTTTGCCCAGCCCTGGTGCCCACCTGCAGGGTCCCACAGCTCCTCCCACATGTGCAGGCTGAGCACAGCTGGGGCCAGGTTGTTTACAGCAAATTCCTTGCTCCAGCAACTTCAGTCAGTGGGTTTTGTTGAAGAATTCAAGCATTTCCTTTGCTTTGAAGACCCAGTAAAAAGGACTGTAACCCAAAACCCACACACGTGGGAGGACAAAACCTTCTGGATCCCCACAGATTGTAAATATCAAAGTTTACTTTGTGGAGCCTCTTATTTAAGGATTCTTCCTCTGTTCCAGTGAGAGGCCAGGGAGTCCTGCCCAGCCCAGGTGCTGTGGGAGAGCACGTGGCCTCAGCACCTCTCACAGGGTCAGGAGCAGCTCCCAGGGCCCCTGGAAGGGAACAGGGGGAATGTGACAGTCTGAACTTGAATTTGAATTTTAGGCAGTATTGCAACTTTGCTGCAGTTTTGTTTCCACTGATGCATTTATTGGTTCTATGAACCACACGCAGAATTAAACTTATTAACCTCCTTCCAGGCTTGGGCCTCTTTTTCTGCTCTCCCTCCCCTCCCTTCCCAACACTGCTGTTTTATGGGCAGCTCCTGGATTTGGAACACTGGATTTGGAAGCACAGCTGAGCCCTGACTTCAGATGTCCCAGGCTCCCAGGGATCAGCTCTGCCCCAGGCTGGGAGCAGCTCTGGGAGCACCTTGGGTCACACAACAGAGCAGATCCCAGTCAGGTTACGAACACAAGAATAAGTTTAATGTACAAAAAAAAGCCACACATCTGGGCACAAATGGCACATCTGGACCAGCAGGAAATGCTCTGCAGCCCCTGGATGTTCCTCTCCCTTCTGTGTTGAGACCCCAAGTCCAGGTCAGGGCTGCATCCAGGCTCTGCCCATTGTGGGGTCCTGAGCCCGGCGTGGGCAGGGACAGCAGGAACATCCTTGAGGTCCCACAGGCCAGCCTAAAGGGGCCTTATGGAAGAGTCCACAGAGGAAGGTCCTACAGGAAGCTCATTTCAACCCCTCTCAGTGGAAGATGATCTTCTTGTACTTGGAGTTGGGGATTTGCCCACGTGCCTTGAGCCTCCGGACAGCCTCCCTCATGTGCTTGGGCTGCAGGGGGGGCAGCTCCCCCCACTTCTCACACACATCCAGAGCTGGACAAACAGAGAGAGGGAGGTCATGGCAGGGGCCAGATGGGCTCTGCCCATCCCCTGCTGCTGCTTCAGTGCAGTCTGAAAGGAACAGGTAACGTTTGTATTTGGGGTTTGCAGCTCAGAGCCAGGAATGAACCTGCTCCGTGCAGACAGCAGTCCCAGACCAGCAACCAGGACAAAAAGCTTCTAAAGCACTCGGACACTGTGGAGATGCTGGATCCAGGGAATGGATCAGCTCAAAGCCTCTGCTCTGGAGCCCTGGACAGCTGGCTCAGCTCCCAGCCCCTGTCCCAAACTGATCCAAGCTTGTCTCATAAAGGAAGACTGGGGCAGGTTTAGAGGCTTAAGGAACTCCTCTGTCCCTGTAGCACTAATAAGATCCTCATTGTGCAGCTGCTCTGGGGAACAGAGCTGCCACCCCAGGTTCTCTGCCTTAGGAGAAGCAGCAACAACAGTGGGATCAGAGGGGCTGTGGCAGCTTCACCGGGCCCTGCTTTGAGCCAGAGCTGCTGCTGGAAGGGAGAACCATGGAAAACCTGGTACCGTTCCCTGCTCCAGGCAGGGAATTCACCCCGGGTTCTTCACTTGTCACTCAGCAGGTGCCACTCACCTTCCTCCACCACCTCCCCAACAAACACCTTGGAGATGCCTGACATGGCGATGACGACGTTCTGGGACACGGACGTGCCGGTGATGGACTGGATGAGCTGGGACAGGACAGGCAGGGACAGTCAGAGCCCCACCCAGCCCCCGAGCTGCAGCACCAGGTCCTGGTGCAGGGATTTGGGCTGGAATCCATCGGGATCAGCTGTCCTGGAGCAATGGGCTGAGCTATGGGGGTGGCACAGCTCCAGAAGGGTCCCGGGGAGCGCCCAGCCCGCCCCGCTCGGCTCTTGCTGCCTCTCTCGTACCCGTTTGATGGCGGCCTTGGGGAAGGCAGAGCGACGATACATCTCGTACCGGTTCAGCTGCTCCTCGGAAAAGGAGGAGACCAGGATCCTGCGGGGGAGACAGCGATCGTTTACAGCCCTGTGAAGGCCGTCCCGCGGAACCGACCGGGGCCGGGAGGAGAGGGGAGCGCTGCGCTGTAACGCGGGGTGGGAGGGGGCACCTGGGACGGGGCTGCGGCACCGGGACCGGTGAGCTCGGGACCGGGGACACGATTCCCGAACTCCCGGGCACCGCCGCGCCGGCACTCACTGCATCTTCTGGATCTCGTCCTCGTCCACTTTCTGCTTCTTCTCCTTCCGCTCCTTCAGGTCCA
>WBMY01012590.1:62510-191631 GCA_013397315.1 Donacobius atricapilla | reverse complement strand
GGGAGCGGGGCTGGGGGCAGCCCTAGGGGTTGGATGTGCTGGCGGAGCGCAGCGGGAGGGCTGCGGGACAAAGCGTGCCGGGGGTTCCTGGGGCTGCAGCACTGCGGGGAAAGCCGCGGGTCTGTCGCCGCTCTATCCCCCGGGGGGGCGGGCCGGAGCTGGAGGCTCCCCGGGTGGGAATCGAGGGCTGAGGGGGTGGGATGAGACATTGCAGCGGGCTGTGAGGGGCGTGGGACCCGCGCACCCCTGAGGGCTTGGTGGCCCCAGAGATGCGAGCGCGCCGTGTCAGAGGGAGCTGCAGCGGAGCTCCTCGGGCTGCTGTGCCCTCGGCGAGCAGCCCGGGAGAGAAGAGGGGAGCAGCTCTCGGGCTGTCTGGAGCGGGCACTGCCAGGGCTGGGTGCTGCCCGCGGCTGGCCTGTCCCCCTGGCATCAAAGCGCTGCTGGGGTTGCTGCAGAGCGCCGTCACTGGGAGCTGCGCTGTGTCCGGAGGGCTCCGTGGCCGGTGCCCGCTGTAGGGGAGCTGCGGGATGGCTTTACCTGGGCAGGTGTGCAGCCGGGTATCGGGTGAGGTGTCCGGGCCCTGCACTGGCATTATCGCGGCTGGCGGTGACATTCTGCCGGATCCGGGGTCGGCTTATCCCCAGCCCTGTGCAGTGGAATTTGCTGGTTGAAGCTCGTGGACCTTTGTTAGTTTTTTTTTCCCTCTTCCCCATTTTTTGGCATTGCCTCTCGCTGCTGCACTTCTGGAGATGCAGCTGTGGGCCACTTTGGCCTCTGCTGGGAATGCTCCTGGTCCCTGAGCAATTGGTTTGTACAGGGAGGTGTGGAGGAGATTTGTGTCCAGTGCCAAGTGACATTGTTGCTATGCAACCTGCCTGTTCAGAGGGGTTTGCCTTGCCCCTTTTTGGCTGAATTTGATCCATTTTTCCTCAGTTGGATACCTACAGGTTGTGCTGGTGGCAGAGGCCTGCAGACATGCGAGAGCTCACCCTGCCCTGGGGCACACGTTTACCTTTGTGAAACGTAAATCTACCCTTAGGCCAAGCTTTGTTCTTCTCTTTTGATATATTAAAGAGTCTGAACCCTTGTTTGAGTTGGATGGATGTGCCCACAGGGGGCTCAGATCAGTGCAGAGGGTGGGTGCAGTTGAACACCCTGTGAGCACTGACAGCACCTGGGCACGATGCTGCCTTTTCCCTGCCTTTCCCTGGGACAGTGCCCATGGTTCCATGGTCCTGGAGTGGTCCCATGGTGCCAGAGTGAACCAGGCCATCCCTTTGACCTGACCTGTTTCTGTGTTTCACATGTGAAAGTGTCTTCATGCACAGACACCTGTCTGAAGGACGGTGACTTTCACAGCTGTCACTCCTATTCTGTGTTTAACACCATGGCTGTTGGATGTATCTGCTGGTGACACTGCAACTACCCCTTTTCCCTGCCCAAGTCCCAGCCCCTGAACCTGTTTCTCCCTGTACAGCTGGGATTTGTGCCTGTGACAGCGGTTCCTGGTCTGGCTGCACACTGTGGGGCATGGCAATGTGTTCTGTGTGCCACCTGCTGCCATTTAGGAGCCTCGGGACTGTTTCCCACCTCCTGACCACTTGCTGGGCTCTGGCTCTGTTAGGAGACTCCTCCAGGTGAGAAGCTTGCGAGGAGGTTTTGGTGAGAAGCAGCTGCTGAGTGTCCCTGCAAGGAGAGGCCAGAGGGTGCAGGAGGCAGGCTGGGACAGGCTGTAGGGACCAGACAGATTAATTTTAGGGTGGAGAAAACCTCACCTTTTCCAATGCTAGAACATGGGGACTTTTCTAATGTAGAATTTTGCCCTCCTTGGTTGTGGGGAGAAGCCTGCCCTCAGTCAGGTCTGTGTGCTTCATATTTTCCCTTCCTCGGGCAGCCCCTGGCCCTGCTGAGGCTGATCCCTGGCCCTGCTGAGGCTCTTCATGTCTGTAGGGATCTCTCCTGACACAGGAAGTGCTGAGCTGCTCTCCACCCCCAGAAGTCATTCCCAGAACAGGATCATAAACGCTCTGCTGGGCTGGCATCTTTGTTCTTTTCTCCACCCAATTTCTTGTCCCTATTTTAGTTCCTGTTTTATTTATTTTTTAAGTCCTAACATTTGGGTAACCTGTTTCCAAAGCTCTTCTCTCCTGAGGTACCTGTTGCAGCTTTTTCTGTCAGTTCTGCATTTCAGGTGTCTCAAAGATACAATTTTGGATGGGGGGTATACCAGGCATTCCCTGGAATTCCCACATTACACCTGGTATGTGCTGAACTGGCACCTGCTCTGAGTTGGCACTTATTGGTTTGGGCCATTTCTCTTCCAAGAGAGCAGGTGCTGCTCCATGAAGTGGTAGAAGATGCCCCTGGCTGTAAATTCCTTGGAATGTGGTGTTTTATCAGGTAACCTGAACTGCCATCAGTCTGTTATCAGTTAAATGTGAACTTTGTCACGGTCTGGGCTGCAGTTGCTCCTGCCCAGGCTGAGCAGGGCCCGCTGGGTGTGGAGGCAGCACAGACTCCAATCACTTGGCTGCAGGTGAGCAGGAAGCAGCATGGGATGGAGTAGGATAAGCCACAGGAGGAGGAACTTCAAAGACAACTTAAGTCTCTCTCAGGGGGTGAATGTACCAGGGCGTAACAGTCAGGGCATTGGGCAGGAGAATAAATCCCAGCGGGAAGCTGATGGGAATCGGGAATGCTGACAGCGGGCCGGGGGAATGAGAAGGATGCAGGAGGGGGAAGATGGGAGTGTGGATTTGCCAGAGCAGATGGTGGGCTCACAAAGAGGTGACGGCTGCCAGGGTTTGGGAGGCTCGGCTCTCTGCCGGCGTCCATGCAGCCCCTGGGATCTGCCAGGGCCTGGGGAGCTGCTGGGGGCCTGGCCCAGGCGGGAGCAGATCCTGGCTCCTCGGCCAGGCCCAGCTTCTCCACTTCCAGCCATGGATCATGGCACAGGCAGGAGCACCATGTGAGGGGCAGCCAGAGAGAAAACCCACTCTGTGCGTGCACAGCTTTAGGCTTATGAGCAACAGCAAGTCCAGAAATCAGAAATGGAGTGTGAGTCCTTTGGGTTTCTTGAGGTTATGAGCCACTTCTGCATCGAGGCTGCAGAATTTGATTTATTGTATTTTTTTTTAGTGGTTCACTGTGAAGTTAAAGGCGGGAAACAACAGAACAATCTGTGGCTGAGCTATCAGGCTGCATTCAAGAGCTTTTGCCAGGAGCAATGAGGGATGGGTTGTGTTAAAGCCAAATCTGCAGAAGCAGCTTTTTATTTTCATCTATTGCTGTGAAAAGTCTGGATCTGTGTTGCCAGAGGGGGAAACTGAGGCTGCTGCTGAGCCCCAGATGGGATATGCAGTCCCCAGGGAGTGTATCAAGGAGACGCTTCTGCTGGGAATGAGGAGTTTGGGTGCACATCTGTTGTGTGGGAAGGGTCGAGTGCTGCTCCACAGAAGCCACAACCCTTGTTCCAGCCCATTTTCAGCCGTTGCTGCTGGTGGGGGCTCTGGTTGGTTTAGAGAATGACGTGATGAGATGGCAGAACACTTGAGGTGGCTTCCAACAGTCCAAGGGCGGTTAGGAGTCAGGCAAATGAGTTCTTTTTTAAAAAAGTGGGGTTTGGTATTTGTTCTGGTGTGGCTGATGGTTTACAGTAGGAATCTGATAGCGCCCTGTGTACTCCTGGCAGGCGAGGCTCCGACTGTGCCTGTCTGCTGCCCTTCCCTGGGGAAGGGACAAGGTGCCAGGGAAGGGAGGGATTGCCCCGTTCCAGGTCAGGGTCAGGGTGTCTGTCCCTCTGTGTGTCCCCAGGCCTTGTGTGTGAGCACTGAGTCCTGCAGTGTCCGGCAGAGGCAGGAACAGCAGGGAGGCTCCAAGGTCCAGCTTCCAGGGCTGCGCAAACAAGGTGCTTCCCTCCGTTTCCCACTGCAAGAGAGCTGCTCCTGCTGCTTTCCCACGGAACAGGGCAACGTTGGGTCTTCCCCTCGTCCTGCTGCTGTGATTCATCATCTCACCCGCTTTAAACCTTCTCCTCTCCCCACCCTCCCGTGCACACGGATCCTTCTTTAATTACACACCTGAGCACAGGCATTGCTGAAGGTGCTTGTGCCACAGGCACAGGTGTGCACCAGCGCTGGGCTGGGAATTGTTTCCTAAGTACTTCTTTAGAATTCAAAGGCTGCAGTTACTGGCTGTGACTACGGTGTTTAGTCTCTGTGTGATCTTGTGATGCAGTTTTGGAAAGTTCTTGTTTGCGTGCTTTGGTCAGCGCAGTTCCGTGTTCTGGGCTGGGTCAGGAGCACCGGGCTCTCCTCGCTCAGGGACCTCAGAGCAGTGGCATTAGCTCTGCCCTGCTCCACTCGCCCGAGCCAGTGGGGAAAGCAGGACTTGTGGTCTCACAGCACCTGGGGCTTTCTTGGACACATGGGAATTGATGGGTGGGTGGGTTCCTTCCTGTGGAACCCCCTTCAGAGAGCCCTGTCTCGCTCCCTTCCCAATGGGCTGTGGGCAGCCCCAGCTTTCCAGGGTTTGGTTGGCAGAGAGGGGGATTGGAAGTGGAAGGCTCTGCACAGGTGGGTGCTGGGGGGGCTGAATATTCTTCCAGGTGTTTACCCATCAGTCTTTACCCACGTGCCCAGTCCTCTGGTGCTCTGGGACTTGCAGTCTTGGGAATGTCAGTGTGTCATTGTGTTTGTGTCAGATAGAGGGTGAGACCTCAAGCTCAGTTTTTGCCTTGCTTTGAGAGTGTTTTGAGGTGCCAGGCGACTTTTGGAAATATTCATATATACCTGCTCATGCAGGTTACCTCAAACGCTCCATCAGGGACTTGCTGTGAGCTAAGACGTGATGTGAGGGGTCCTGGTCTCAGGTGAGGAGCATCAGGTGGGTTCTGTTGTGTTGAGGATGCTGAGGACGCTGGAACCAAGGCAGCTACTGCTGCTGTTGCTGCAGGATGTGAACAGCCAGTGTTCCACGGTGGCAGGGGCTGGGGGCTGGAGCAGAGCCCAGGCTCAAGGCTCCCAGGTGTTTTTCCAGTTGCCAGGTTACACACCTTCCCAGCATTTGCAGGGCTCACCTGAGGTTTGTGCTCTGTCCTCTCATGGAAGGAGCAGCAGTGCACATCCCCTACATGCATTTACTTATTTCTCATGCCATTCCCAGGCCTGGCTCCAGTGCTGGCTGGAACATCCTGAACAGCTGTACAAAGCTTGAGGTGTTTGTGCTCAGGTGCTTGTGAGACTCGAGTGCCCTGAGGGGATGTTTGTGAGGTTCCCTGATGGCTTTTTGATTTGTATACCCCAGGTTCTTATCCTGCCATTGAGCTGTGTGAGGGATTTTTGGGAACAAAACACAGCTACGCCTGTCACCAAACCTGGGGTATTTGAGTGATGGGATCCTGACGTTTCCACAGCCTTGGGCCCTCCACTCGTGTCATCAGTCCCGAAACTGAAGAAATATCACTACAGATCTGAGCACAGCCAGAGCACTCTGTGTTCTGAGGGCAGTAGTGATGCAGAGCTCAGCTGGATGCTGAGCGTGTGACAGATGGGTTTGTGCACTTTACAGTGCAGTGTAAAGATTGCAGCTTGGCCTGGCTGGAATGAGAGGCCCAGCTATCCCCAGCTCCTCGTCTCGAGGTTTGGCTGTGCCAGGGGAAACGCTGCGGCTGGCAGGTCTAGCAAACTGCTGTCTCCTGAGGCTGCACAGTTCCTGGATCCGGCAGGAGGGACAGGCAGGAGGAGCAGTGTCTCCCCTTCCCTTCTGCTCCCTGAGTGCAGCAGGTCATGCCCCAGCAATGAGTGTTGGGGGAGTGGAGCTGCTCCACTCGGTGCCACAGGCCCCCTCTGGCTGTGGAAGGCCTTTTGGCAGGGAGCAGAACTTTCTGGAGATGAGTGGTGGGAACAGTATTTGGTGTATTGGGAGCAGCTGAGCTGAGAAACAGCGTTCACCCAGCTGGATTTTTGTGAGGTAACGCATCATTTCAGTGAGACTGAAGGACAAACAAACAGGATAGAAAAGACATTGGTGAAAGGTGTGACACAGAGTACAGGTAACCCAGAATGGAGGACATGCATCCGTGTCATGCTGGACCAGAAGGAAAGCCCCTCTCAGCTGCCCTGGGACAAAGGACAGGCAGTTCCTGGAGGCTGAGCCCCTCCTGTGGCAGTGCCCAAGGCACTGCCAGGCTGGCTCTCAGCAGGAGCTTGTGCTGACACCTCCACTCCGTGTGAGCCCATCGTCTTTCCGGGCTGTGCCATCCGCTCCTGCTCTGTTCCGCTCCTCAGATGCGACCGTGGAGTGCTGTAGTGCTCTGGCTGTGGAATCCTTTCAAGGTGAAGTGTCCTCGAGATGAGAAGGTGCTTCTGAACACGGGTGATGGCCGTTTCCTCTTGTCACTGCAGCACGCGCTCTGCCTGATGCTGAGCCGGCACTGTCACTGTCCCCAAGAGCTAGCTCCGGAGTACAGCTTAGTCATGGAAATGAGATAAATCCTATTTCACAGAAACTGGTAAAAATAAAACTATTGAGGATTGATTTGTTTCTATAGCAACCGACTGGCGAAGTGAACACAGCTGCTGTCTGCGGGAGGGAGGAAAACAGAGCTGGAAATGTCGGTGCACCTGGGCTGGCTGTCGGCAAGGGAGAGCCTGGGGGCTGGGGAAGGGGCAAAGGCTCAAAAAAAGACAGGGCAGGAAGGTGTGAGCTGCCTTTGCAATGAAATTTGAGCTGGACTGCGTGAATGTGCCCTCTTCTTCAGCAAACCCGGAGAGCCTCAGAGCTCTTTATGTCCTGCTCCCAAAAGGTTGTGCTCCCACACCCTCATGGGTGGGGAAATGCCCTGCCCTGGGTCAGGTGGGGCATTGATGCCACTTGGTACCTGAGTATCCTTCATGTCACATGCATGTTTGTAGACCTGAATCCAAAATTTCTTTGTCCTAGTGCTAGAACACACTGAGAAATACTCAGCTTTGAGAAATTTGGATGAATCAGATTGGAGTTAAACTTTTTGGATTGCCCTTTAACTGAATGTGGCACTGGATGCTTGGCAGGGATTCCTGCAGGTGTTTGTATCCTGGACAAAAATCCAGTTGGGCCTCCAGGCTGCTGGATGAGGGGCTCTAAGTTTGGAGCTGTTTCTGTCTTGGCAGTTTGTGGATTTGTGTGGTTTTTACTTTTTCCGAAGCCAAGGATTTTAGCTGTCTCTGGCACAGGCAGAAAGTCAAGGTGGCTGTTTCCCCAGGGTTAGTGAGGGTGAGCTGTTTAAATGTTCGGGAGGCTGCAGCATGCAAAGTGCTGGCACTGTAGCGTTCGGTACATATTTGGCCTGTGTGTGGCATGTGTGGCTATCGAGGGTTTCAGGTGAAAATCAGAGTATACATCTGGCGTAGCAGGATGCTGAGGGAATTACAGGAGGAGTGTGTATGCTTGGCTTTACTGGACACTCTGCAGGAGCCTGAGTTATTCAGCTGAAGGAAAGTTGAGCTGGGCTTGGTGTTTAGTTTTGGTAAGCCCAGGTACATTTGCACTCCTCTTTTGTTATTTAAATACATGGTTTCTTTTAAAGGGAAATTAGATTTAAAAATAAATGTCAAGCACAAAAGAACAAAACCCTGTCTGAGAGTGAGTGCCATAAATATTATGTAAATACATTATCTCATTAGATTTTTATCTAATCCTGTTGCCTGCTGTTGTGCAGACTCCTGAGGTGAGCAAGGCTGAAGATGTCATAGGTGGTCTTTCAAATCTAATATTGAAGTGGGTTGGAAACTAGGTGAATCGACTTTGGCCTCATCCTAATTAAGACACTGAGAAATCCGCTCAGGTTTGGCATTGCAAAGGGCCTGATTTTAGAACAGAATCCGATTCCAGAGGCTGGATGGCTGCTGAGGTTTGAAGCACCCCCATGCAGGGACCCAGGTGGGCTCCACAGGCTCTTCCTCACTGCTCTTAGTTTCAGGAATCAGCACAGTTTTTTTAGGAGTCGGGAACAGGATTAGGATAAAACCTTAAGCTCTGAAGACTTCAAAGCTTTGCGTCGTGATCTTGGTTCTGTTACAAGGACAGTGAAATCCATCAGATGACTTAAATATGAGGCTGTGTCCTGTGGGCTTGGATTGTTTTTTTCCTAGTGCTTCTTTCCAGTGATTTCTTAAGCCATGGTTTCTCACTGCACTGTGGGGACTCTGATAGAGTTGGCTGCCCTGTAAGAGATGTTTGACCTCAGTTCATCCTGTGATCCCCACGGCTGACTTGTGGCTGTCCTGGAGTGTTGTTAGTAACCACCTTTGCATGGTTTTCAGTTATTGCACTGCCCCCATGCCTCTTTCACAGCTCCTTTCAGCCTGGTGTGGGCTGTGAAGCTGTCTAAGCTCCTGTGGCTCATCTACTCTGGGTCAGAACAGCTGAAAATGGAACTTGCAGGACGTGTGGAATTCGTGCTGGATTTGGCATTTTTGGAAATATTTCCTGTAATCTCAACAGAAATTATTTCACAGAAGGAGTGAAACAGGATGTGACCTTGACATTCCTTTTCACTGAAAATAAAGACTAAAGAGAATTGGTTTAAAAGCTCTGAGGATCTTGGTTGTTATATGGGTTTGAGTTGTTACAGCTGAGATATAATTATTTGCTGGGACAGTCACAGTAACCCTGAAATTGTTTGAAGTAATGGAGTTTTATTCTGCATATATTTAGGAGTCTGACTGGCCTATGTACATTCCTTCTGTACATTAAAAATGTCAGTCTGGAAAAGGCTCTGTAGCTGAAAGCAGCTTCTTGCTGGGAGAGCTGTATTGAACAGAGAAAAGGCTCAGAGCTGGGTCTGTTATTCTTACAGCGGAGTGGGCAGAAATATTTCAGGAGGTTTGGAACATCATATGTTGTATGTGTTCCCCAAAGAAAGAGGGTTTATTTTCTGGTGAGGAAAAAGTTGTTTGAGGCTGTCATTGTCGGCAGAGTCAGAGCTGGCATTTGGGTGAAACGAGGACTGGAAGCTGCAGATCCACCATGAAATATGTGGGAACATCTCTCTTTGCTGCCTGTTCCGTTCTTGGTTCGGTTTTCCGGCATTAGGGGTGGGTGCAGCTGCCTCTGACAGCTCTTGGGGAGCGATCCCTGCCCTTTGGCAGGGCTCTGGGAGCAGGGCAGGACCGTCACTCTCCACCCCTCTGTTTGACTGCCTGGCTCATGCCCTCAGCTCTCAGCACTCGTGTTTTTCAGCTCTAACCTTATCTCTGTGCAGATAACGCAGGCAAGTAATGACAACTTCGAGGAGTTATCTTGGGATTTGGGAATAATTTCCTGCCTTGGCCATTCACTCCTGTTCCTGCTCTCTAACAGACTGGATTTCAAGGATGCTTCTGGAGTAAAAGAATGTCCTTTCTGATTTCCATCCTTCTTTTCCCGAGCTTTTCCTTAGGAACTGCTGTCCAAGTCAGTGCTTTCTCTGCTTGTGTAGCAGAGCTGATCACAGAGCTCTGTGGCTGCTCAGGTGTGTCCCCTGTGTTCCCATCTGAGTCACCGTGGGGTCACTTCTCTGTTTGCCCTTCTCCTCTCACTGTCTTTGCTCTCTCCTTCGCCTGTCACTTGTTCTTCGGGCACCCAATTAAAAAGCTCATCAAGAAGGAATGTCTCCGGAGTCAGTGGTGTGTCAGTGCCTTGTTTGTGTCCTGCACTGTTGCCAGTTAATCTCTCCTTGCTGTGTCTTTCTTTAGCCCTCAGGGAGTCCTGGCTAAGCTGGAGCTGGGATTGATACAGGCTTAAATGGAGCCATGTGGGTGAGCGTCAGGGCTGTGTTCAAGGGTAAAGTGCGCTCCAAACGCACCAGTGGAAGCTTTGTTGGGGCTCTGAATTCTCCAGTCCCGTGTCCCCTTCCTGGAGGGCCTTGCCTCTCATCCTGTCATTCTGCTTGGTATCAGAGCAACTCACTTCCTTTGCACTCCAGCACCGTGTTTCTCCTGCCTGTCCTGATGTCCTGGGCGACAGCCCAGGGGTCCCTCCCAATATCCTGGGGTCTTCCCATGTGCACGGAATTGAGCACAGCAGTGCCAGCACTAATTCAGAGTCCTCATGTCACTGATCTGGGCAATGTCACAGGGGAAGGGGGATGTCGTGCGAATCTCTGTCTCACTGGTTTCAGTCTCCCTAAGGCAAAAGTGCACTCTGTGTACAGTTGTTGGTAGAAAATAATTGCATTTGCTTTTTTAATTGCTGTAGGGAAGGGGTAATTTGGTCCCTGAATCTCTGTCTCTGCTTGACTTGGCCTATTTACCTGCTTTTCATCTGCCCCAGGTCAGACACGTCGTGGTTCAGTGTTCCAGGCATCAGGGCTGGGCAGCAGCCAGGCTGAGAGGGATGTGAGCAGGATTTGGGAAGGGCTGGGCACCAGCCAGGCTGAGGGAGACATGAGTGTGGGTGACATGGCACAAAGTGAAGGGCCAGTGCCCAGGAAGAAGCCGCGGTGGCCCAGAGGAGCGTTAGAGCACGGCTGGCTGGGCTGAGCAGGCAGACCTTGAGAAGTCTTTTAGTGCTGAGATGGGGAGAACATGGGGTGGTTTATTCTCTCTCTACAGAGAGTTCTGACACTTCACCAGCAGATGGGTGTCCATGTTTAAAGAAAGTATCACCATCCCCATACCCTTCCAAGTGCAAGGTGGTAGAAATCCCAAATTCCCACTAGAATGTGTATTGGATCAGATCTCTGTGGGCGCTGGAAACAAAGATTAACTTTGAGGTGTTCTGATCCCGTGGATGTTGTCTGACAGTGAGCAGAGGGTGACACGATTTCTGCCATCCCAAAACACTTAATTGACACATCCATCCCGTGCAAGGGCACTGGCGGGCAGGGGAGGGCACATGCTCTACCACAATTTTTTGTCTGCACAAGTTCCTTTTGATGACATTTTTACTCCAAGCTCAGAGCTTTGTGCCTGTCAGAAGGGAGCAGTGCAGATGGACATGTTGGGCTCCAGACACGATGCTCCATTGCTGTTGGCTGGCTGACATGTCCCATGGGATTCTGCAGCTTGTTAAATCATCTCACAAAGGAGAAGGGGGAGGGAAAGCCTGGTGCGAGGTTGCCGGCTGTAGCCAGCTCAGTGCTGCAGCATCAGCTGCTTGGTGGTTTTGATCAGGAATTTGTGGCTGCCCAGGGTTTCTTTCTATTTCTCTGGAAGTGCTCAATGAAGGGAAGGCCAGTAGAAAGTCTGGCACCTTTCTAAGGAATTGTGCTTCAGTAGAACCCAGCAGCCTGCACCATATACATGTGTCTTGCTATTTTTCCCTGCATCTTATTTATTTTTTTAATATTGTATTTTCTTCCACTTAGTGCATTTTCTCCAGTGCTGTGGGAGCAGAGCTGAGCTGCAAATGGAGAGTGGGGAATGTTTACCTGAGCAGTGCTCTGGTTCCTGTTTGCAGTTCCAGGATATTGGTTTATGACATTGATAATGCTGCTCAGTTCACTGAATTTCTGCAGGAATGTTTTGGTTCCTCTTGTTCCTGTTCCTCAAAACCCCATCTAGTCAGATGCAAAAGAAGAGAACAAGCCACAAAATCAGTGTTCAGTAAACCTCAGTGAGAGGTTTGTCAGCATTTGGCAAGTGTTGTCAAATCTCTGTCCTCTTTGAGGGGTCCCTTTCCTGCCTTGAATGAGGCCAGACTTCATGTCAAACCCTCCCATCTCCATGCTGGGTGGCTGCCTTCCCATTTTGCCTGCTCTTCCCTTGCCATCATGCTGCCTTTGGCCAGGGTGTGGACAGGGGGATGCTCCTGCTTCCACACACATCAGACCCCAGAGCTCCTGGACCCCTCCCAAAGACACTGCTTAGCTTTCTCTGACTCCATGGCTGACCCTTTTTGCACTTCTGCCAGCAAACCTTGTTTGGCTCTGGCCCTGAGGTCAGAGCCAGCATTGGAGTCTGTGTTGTGGGGCTGCTCCTGCTCCGTGGCCTGTCATCAGCTGGGAATGCTCCTTAATGGGAGCTGGTTGCAGAGTGCCTGTAATGCTTTTAAGAATAAAGAGCAGCATATGCACTCCAACCAGACCTACATTTTTCCTGTCCCGCAGCTCTTTATTTGCCCCTGCTTGGAGGGATTCTCTGGTGTAGCACATGCTGCACGCCTGACCCGGCCTTTCTGTCCCCACTACCACCCCCCACCATACATTGAGTTTAAATAAATGCATTTTCACTGCCAGGAGCCATCCATAACGCTAGGGCTGGCCTCTTCCTAATGGGGGATTTTAGCTTGGATGGACACATTTCTATTAGTGGTGCCAAGCCTGTCTGGTTCCTTCCTAGTGTGAGCTGCAAGCCCAGGAGTAAAATGTGGAGTTGTCATTGGTCTGTGCCAACCCTAAACAGTCTCCCCTGGAAATGAGGAGTGGGAGATGGTAGACTGGTTCTGAGGGAAGCAGATGAGCTCACCCTCTGCCTCTCAGTTCCTGAACTGATCCTTCACAGGCTGCTGTCCCTTTGCAAGCCCATGCAGGCTTCCTCCTGCTCCTGGCCACCCGGGGCACCTGAGGAACAAAAGGCTCTGCTCCTTTCCGTAGGAGAAGGGATCATTTGGCTGTCAGAGGATTGGTTGCTGCAGTGTTGCTCCACTGGGGGAAATGCTGGTTTCTCACAGCGCCTTGTTGACCTTACCCTGGCTGAACTTTCTGCAGGTGTTGGGCAATGAGGCTGGAGCTGTTGGCAATTGTTGAGAGCTGTTGCTTCACTCAGAATGAGCTGGTGAAGTGGGAGCTTGAGGTCTGGCTCTGTGCAGAGGACTCTGACTGCTGCAGTGTCAGTCAAAGTGGACTGAACCTGAGGATTCTCACTGGAATCCCTGGTCAGTGGCTCTGTTGGAAGTGGATGTGACTACAGAGCCCAGGCTCGGCAGCTCTCGTTCTGGCTCTGGTGCTGTGCGATGTCAGCTGTGTGTCCTGCCTTTATTATGGTCCCTGCTTTTCCCTGTCCATTCTGGCGTCCTGTACTTGAGCTCATGACCCTTTGACTTAGAGGAAAATCTACCCACTTTTCTTATAGCAAATTAAAATCCGGGCCAAGAAGTTGAGGAGTGCAGAAGCGGAAGTTCATGGCTTTGGCTTCCTCTGCAGCCACTCCAATAGCTGGAGTCTGACCAGCTGTTCTCCTTGGCCTTTCTTAAAACCTGCCAAGAGGGGCTGAGAGTCCCTTGCCCCAGCAATACTCTACCTTAATCTTCTCCAGCCTTGCATCAGCCATTTGTTTTTAGAAGCCGTTGTAGTATCTGGTGGTTGGGGTGTGTAAGAAGCAGGGTCCCCGCTCTGTTGGGGATCTCACCATGCCAAACCCTGCCCGTTGGCGAGGTGGCTGCAGCAGTCCCTTCCTCACGCTTCAGAAAAACATAAGCAGCTTCCGAACCCTGAGGCCTTGCCCAAAGCCTTTGGGTTGTTTGTGTTCCCTCTGTAAGCAGGAAATACCAAGCGAGGGTTGCATTTGGTGGCAGGAATCCAGTGGTTGTATGGATGTGGATAGCTGGGATGTGTGACTGACCTGCTGTGGTGGCCTCTGGGCAATGGACTCGAGGGAATCCGCCCCCAGCCCTCACTTGCCCTCTTGACACTTTGTCTCTAAGGCTTTGAGTGAAGTACACAAACATCTGGGACCAGTGCTCAGCTGCTTTAAACTTCCTGGGGACTTTGGGCCCAGCCACTCTTGTTTACTGGTGTTTCATCGTGCTTTGTGTCTTTGGTGTTGGTTCTGTAAATACAGGGTTCCAACACCCTCAGGTCTGGTCTGCACTCTGAGCTGTCCTGGTGCTTCCTTAGCCCATGTAAGTGAGACCAGAAACTGGCCACAAAGGTTCATCAATTGAGCTGAAAACGCCACGTTGTTCTCTAGGCTTTAACTCCTTCCGTGGGGTAGTTTTGTGAGCAAAGTTACTACTGCAGCTGGGAAGAAAGAAATGGAAAAGCAAGAGGACAAATATGGTCCTGTTTAAAGGTTCTTTGGGGTTTTACTGTGACCTAAAGCATGTGCTTTATTCAGCAGTTTTCACAAGCAGGAAGCTTTATTTAAAACCTACAGCACTTGCTGAATCATGGAGCAAGAGAAAACTGAGCACAAGAAATAGTTTAAATGGAGCAGATTTTGCTGTTTTCAGAGCTCTCCTGATGTCCTCAACATTTAGTCTTAGTTGTCTTAAGCAGATGCCACCAGGAGCACCTTCAGATGCTGCCCTGGTGCAGCAAAGGGCAGGTGAGTCCTGGGTAATCCTTTGAGAACAGAGACCACAGGGTAAAAACAAACCTGTCTTTGATGTGAAGGGGTTTTAGGGGATAGGGGGAGAAAAGAAATCAAAAAGCTGCAGTGGTCAAATTGGCTCCAGACCTTTACCTGGGGACATGTATTTATAGCATTCTCCTGCCTGTGCTGGGATTGGGGTTTCTGTTTAATCAGAAACAGCCCAAAGTCACAGAGAGTTCTAGGCTTAGTGCTCTGCTTTTCTCAGCACCCTGTTTCCATACCTCAGAATTGTGTGGCCTTTCTGGCAGAGCTGAAGAGGAAGAGGAGGGAAGGGAGTGATATCCTTCACTGCAGTCCCCACATCTAAATATAAATAGTTCTCCTCTTGGATCCTTCCAGTCTGATCTTATGGGTGATTTGACCTTTCTTTGATAAAAGCTTTCTTTATTTGCTGGAATAGAAAGGCAAAGGGGAGGAGAGGACACAGCAGATGTTTTTTTAAAATATCTTTAGATCCTGGCAGTTGGTTTCTGCAGCACCCAGCGCTTCCTGCTGGGCCAGCTCCCTCCTGGGCTCCAGCTTTTTTCCTCCTCTGAGCTCCTTGAATAAACTTTGCATTTTACTCTAAAGCATTGACCTGAAGATTTCTAAGGAAGTGTTTTCTCATGGGGACAGCACGCTCCAATGGCGACAGATGCCCCAGGCTCCGGTCCCCAGCCCTGCCCACTGCACCACTGACCCTGGTTTTCCTCGTTTCATAACTTCAGCTGAAAGAAACATTTGTGTTAATTGCTGCTGGTTTTTCATGTGTTCACCCTCAAGCAGTTTGAGCTCAGCTTCCAAACACAGCTCAGTTTAATGTGCAAAACCACGGGATGCTGGCACTACCCAGGTTACAGCCCAAGCAAGGGCAGCACAGGTGCAGTGTCAGAACTGCTCTGGACTGCACACAAGGCTTTCTGGCACTAGTTCTAACCATTAATTGCCATGTTAAATCCAGCAATAAATTATTTGGGCAACCACACTGCGAGAGCCCACTGCCAGGAACAAACCAGAGCTGAGTGCTACTCGGTCCCCTTCATGCTTCAGGAGTGCAGAGCTGGATCGGGCAGGGCACACGCTCTGGGTGGGGATTTTTGGGGTCTCACTGGCCTTTTGGAGACAGTTTAAGCCATCATCCTGTGAAGAATGTTATCAGTGCTGGAGGTGCACTGCATGTGTGTATTGATCTGCATGTGTGTGTCCTCCTGGAGCACAGGATGGTGTGTGGCGTGCAGGATGCCTCAGGATAAGCCTCTGATCCTTTGCAAATTGGATTTTGTGGCTCACTTGCCTGTCCTCTTGGATAAAGTTTCCCCTTAGCTGCCTCTCCTCTAGCAGAGCTTGGGTCTGTCTCAGGACTGCAAAGCCTTTTATAATGCTCTGCAGATCAGGAGCCACTTGGAAGGGACAGGGACAGACTTTCCATTTCCCACTGAAACATGCTCCAGAGTGAGCCTGCTTTATTCCCTTCTGGAGTTGCACTCGGTCTGCACGAGATTCCCGTTGGTTTGGTGCCTTTCCTGCTGTGTGGCACTGAGGTGCTCCTGGCCAGCAGCCCTCCAGTGCTGACTGCTGGTTTAGAAAGCCTCTGCGCCACATGAGTCGTCATGATTTCATGCTGGGGAGGAAATGGATTGCTTAGAGAAGGCCAGCTTCAAACAGAGCCACAGCTGGCTGATTTTAAACCATCTCAGCTGGGGATCAGAGGGTGCTGTTAAGTTTTACCCCTAAAGAAAACAAAGCAGGGAAATGCACCACATTAGCACAACTGGGATTGTCAGACCTTGTAATAAGCCCCATGTAATTCCTAAAAGGATGGTGTGTAAAACTGGCCAGCATGCACAGATAATGGATTGTACTGGAGAGAGCCACCATCAGGAAAGTTGAACAGTTCCAGTACATTCAGTACCACCAGTACGTTCTTATAAGCCAACTGTTTTGCTTATAAGAACGTACTGGTTTGAGTTTCATGCCTGTTTCTGGGAGAGGGTGGTGGCCCTGGTGAGGGACAGCAGACACCACACTCCTTTCACAGCGAGCTCAGGAGCAGCACTGGCCTCTGATTTGTGCCGTTTTGTGCTGATGTGAACAGGACACCCTGCAGGGGCTGGGGAAGAGTAATCCTCGCCAGGGTTAATATTTAAATCTGTGCTGCTTGACTTTTGAGCAAGGGAGAGAAGTTAATGCTCTCAGAAGTGCTGGGAGACCACCTACTCTTTGGTACAAACTGCCAGCAGCTGACAGATGGAAGTGATTTTGGGACAGTGAGAAGTCAGTGTGGAATCACAGTGGTGACCAGGAGCAGACTCTGTATCCCACAGTCTTTGACTTACCCCTGCCCCTTGTGACTCTTGCTGTGGAGAAGGACAATTTCCCAGAGCCATCAGAGTTCATCTGTGGGGTGTGAATTAGAAGTGGGTCGATGGTTTGCTGTCTCTTGTGGTTCAGTCTAATAGACACATGTTTCTCTTGAAATGCTTTTTGGCAAGCCTGTGTATGGCTGAAGGATGCGTGGCAGTGGGAGCTCTGACTAGAAAGCAGTAGGGTGAGGTGAAGCAGAGGAGTGAATCCATGTGCTGACTCCTCTGCCCTGTGCTCCAGGTGACTGCCCCTGACCACTGCTGTCAGATACCCACCTTGGTGTGAGAGCTGTGCTGGCCCTGCCCTTACCTGTCCCTTTTTGGTGTTTGCCTAAGTGTTCCCTGTCTGTTTTTGTCTTGCAGCATCTGGAGGGGGCCAAACGTGAACTGCGTTGACAGTACTGGATACACCCCGCTGCACCACGCTGCTTTGAACGGCCATAAGTGAGTGCTGTTCCCATGCCTGGGCTCGCAGGGGGTGGATGCTTTGTGCTTCCCTGGCCACTGTTGTGTGTGTGGTTCGTTCACCAGCTGAGGCACTGGTGCAGCACTACTCCATCTTCAGGGGAAGTGGAGAATGTCAGTGCTTTGGCTGATGTGTGATCTTACATCTCGAAACTGAGGTTTTCAACCACCCTTTTATTTCTAAGCAATTTGGATAAGCTATAACGCTGGGAAAGGGGCCCCCTTGGTGACAGTTTGTACAGTCTTTTTGGTGTCCAGGGTGGTCTGGGCCTGCTCCACATTACAGTTGTCTTGTGTGCATATCACATTTTTGAGTAACTTCAGTGTGGTAGATCTCGTGTCGTTCATTGCTGCCTGAGATATTGAGAAATCAAATAAAGTCTTTATTCACTCTCATTGTGCTAGTGCAATTCACTTTGCAGCAGAGGCTTGTGGCTGACTTCAGCCCCTGTTCAGCTCCATTAGAGAGGAGTTAAAGTGGCTCTTCCCTGAGCTCATCTTGGCAATACTTATTTCTCTTTTTTTCATTTCATTTTGCAGTATTTAATAGAAACACTTAAAAATCACATTTCAAGAGGCTCTCTGAAACACTCCTGTTCAAATTAACTTCTTGTTCAGTACTTACTGTAGAATGTGAGCTGTGCAACAAGGACTGAATGTCTCACTGAAGTTCCTGTCTCTTGCAGGGATGTTGTGGAAGTTCTGCTGAGGAACGACGCGCTCACCAACGTGGCAGATTGTAAGGGCTGTTACCCCCTGCACTTGGCAGCCTGGAAGGGAGATGCTGACATAGTGAAGCTCCTCATCCACCAGGGCCCTTCACACACCAAAGTGAATGAGCAGGTCTGCCTGAATTTCTCTAATGTATCACTGAATCTGGCTGACTCCTGACCCTTCCCAACCCAGTAGCAATGGTTGTAAGGTCCTACTTGCTGATGGGATAAGAAGGGCACTGCCTAAAGCAATACATTCAGTTCTGAGTTAGTGGTAGGATGAAAAGGTATTTAAGTTTTATAGAAAGAGGCATAAATATGAGAACTGCTCAACACTTAGGAAGTGGTCTCCTGCTTCTGGGCTTCTAAAACTAACCCACAGTTTTCCTTTCAGCTGCTGGATAGCTGAGCAGGTTTCTAGTTCTGCAGAGGATCCATTGGCTCCCTCCTTTGGGAACTAATCCAAGCAGCTTTGTTCAGTCTCTTTGGCCGTGCTCTCTTAGCTGCTCTCCTGGCTTGTCTCTGGCACTTGCTCCAGTTCACTAATTTGTAAGTTCTAAGATAATTTTAACACTACTTGCCCCCAGATAAATCCCTAGCTTAATCTTAAAGAATTATTTTTGCAATCAGGCAAGAAAAAAAAGCCTTTTGGATTTGTTCCTTTTGTCAAGCTGACGGTTTTAGTCTGGGGTGCAGAGGGAGTGAGGGCTATGAGACAGCTGTGTCCACTGCAGAGGGCTGGCTCCTGTGGAACTGCCCCATGGACATCAGAGGTATCTTAAATTGCAGGGAACTTCTGAAATGCTACTGCTGGAAGGCCCAAATATTCCTGTTGTTGCAGAGTTTTGTTTACAGAAACTGGTTTCATGAATGAGGCCAGCTGAGTGCTGTCGCTGAGCTGCCCCTCCCTGGCTGAGTGTGGCAGACACAGAGTGACAGGCCCAAATCAGGTGGCTAAAGCTGCAGTGGGCTGTGGTTGTCCTGTCCCTAAGGCAGGAACATCTGATGTCCCTGTGAATCAACTCCCAAAATATTCAGGTGTTTTTTCAGGAGGAAAGGAATAAACCAAGATAGGTTTGCCTGCCTTGGTGCCAGCAGGCTAAACCTGGGCATTCATTCCAGAGGTAATTCCCAGGCAGGTCAGACACCCTGGCCTGCGTTCAGCTCACAGTCAAGGGCAGCTGGGGAGTCCCTGCTGTTGATTTGCTCCGTGGTAGTTTTTCAGAAGCTGGGGAGCAAACTCCTTTCAGCAGCTGGTTTAGGAGTCCCAGTCCATCTTTGTGGGGACCCAAGTGCCACACTGTTGTTTCCCAGGATGGGTAACTCGATGCACCAGGCTGCCCCAGGGATAAATGCTGCTAAAACATCATGGAATGAAAAATCTGTTTGTAGTGCAACTCTCTATCATTCCTCCTCTGAGCAGGAATAACGAGGAATGTGTGTTCTGATGTCTCTGGTGACCTTTTTCCAGTTTGGGGCTGTGGTTAATCATGTCTCCAGGCACAGCTGCAGGCACTCAGTCTGATTCCATAGGCTGGAGTGCAGGTAACCCTTTTCCATCAATCTGACAAGAACTGAGTGAGAGCCTGTAGTGTCAATGTTCTGCTCTGAGTAGGGCAGCTAGAGGGGTGATCTTTGCAAAAGATCCAGAGCTTAGTATGATCCTTGCAGGTAATGTTTCATTAATGTCTGTCTAGTAGGAGCCCTGTTAAATGAGAGAAGTCAGCTGAGGAGCCTGTGCTTGGAGCCTGGTCCAGGTTACAGCAATCCCAGCTGGAATGGCTTTTGCTGGCCATGGCTCTGACTGGAACAAGATGCTGTGTCCTGGCATTCCACCACTTGGAGTCACCCATTGCTTTGTTGCTGTATCTCACCCATTTCATTATCACATTTTTTTCTTTTTTCCTCTTCCTTTTTGTAGAATGCTCTTGAGATCAAAGAACTCAAAAAGTACGGCCCCTTTGACCCATATATCAATGCCAAGGTGTGTACTTTGCTGTCAGCATTTCACTGCATCATCACTCCAAGCTGCACTCGCGTGCTTCCAGGTGCAATAATACCTGTTCACTTCGCAGCTGCTTGGGGAAAAGGAAAATGGGACCATTGATTTACTGTGGGTTTCTCTCCTCAAAGCAGTTATAGAAACATAATTAAAGGAAAGCTTTTCCTTACTTTCCTGGGGGCTCCTTCCTTGCTTAGCCTTGTAGGACTCGCAGTGATGGTCAGTTTGCTTGATTGGGCTGGATGACTTCCCAAAGGTAATGTCACTTGAATTAAATGTTCTAGGTTTTGTTTCATGTGCTGATGTTGCTGATAAATGCAAAGAGAAGGAATTTTTTTCCCCTGCTTAACCATGGTTGCATTTTCTCTGTGGGCTGTTTGGAGTGAATTTTGATGCCTTTTCTCCTACCAAATGCATAATGCTCTGTGTTGTTTGAATGTACAGTTAATTCCTGTGGTGGTGGTGGTGGGGGGAAGGGAGGGCAGTGAGGTTCCTGCCTCCCTTCCCATGTCCTCCGTGTCCTGCTTATTACATCAGTCTCTCTTTCGATATTCAGTCTGTAATGTCGTTTGATCCTTCAGCCCTGGTCTCGTGTTCCTGTTTTCTGGCCTGTTTTGCTCCTCTCTTGTTTTCAGTTGTTTTGAGCTACAAAAGAGACAACATCAACTTGTGCAATGTGCTGAGACTGAGCTGTTGAAAAAGCAGATCACATTCCTGATGATGGTTTCTCAGACACCATTTTTCAGTTTTATTTCTAGTGAACCTGCAAGCCAGGGGTGGCAAAAAATCTGTTGCTCTGTCCTGAGATACCTCTTCCATGAGCCACCATGCCGCAGCTGCTTCCAGCCAGTTGTTTTGGATCCAGCCATCCATGGCAGATTTCTGTCTGTCAGAGTTTTCCTCTGCTTGGTCTGCAGGACTTTAGAAACACACAGCGAGAGCTCCTGTGCTTGCTGAGAGTTAGGCGTGGTTTTGTAAAGCCCTGTTTCAGGGGCACCAGTGCCCACCCTCTGAGCACAAATGTGTTCCCGTGAAGCTCATCCAAATGGGGGGTTTTTGCAGAAGTCCAGATGGGAATTTTATGCCTTTATGTTTTCTGTGGAAACATCATAGTTGAGCAGTTCAGTTGCCTAAAAGGAGCTTCCTAAAACATCGTCAATAACCAAGTAAAATCTTACACACTCCAGTGTTGGGATATTGAATGAAGAAGGAATGTAAAGAGGGAATATCCAGGGAGTTCCCTTTTTTGTGAATTTTTGTTTACAGTCTGCTAATTTGGGATTTATATTGTGGAGAAGTGCATTTTTTAAAGCCTCAGTTCAGTGTTCACAATGACTGAGGTGCTCTCTAGAGCAGGACAAGATTTTGCTTTGGTTTTAAAGAGAGATGATTTACACACAATTGTTGGGTCCGTCACAAGTTCTGAGCAGTGTTGCACCAGTTCCTGGCCAGGTGTGATGTAAAGCATGTGGAGTTGTACCTGTCACACAGACTGTGGTGTTTTCTCAGGAGCAGCCAACAGCAGGTTGTCAATAGGGCAGGACTCTGTTGGATACTCAGACACTGACAAAAATCCTCCTAAGGAACCTTGGAAGTAGGATGGGTGAGACTGAAGGGCTGTGTAGCCGCTTTCCCCAACCCTGGGGCAGGATCAAGTCTCCTTACACCATTCCTGAGCAGGGTTTGCCTACCAATTTCTCAGAAACCTCAGAGGGAGGCAGCTCTGTGGCCTTTCTTTGGCAGTTTATTCAACCCTTCAGATCTTTGCAGGTCAGGAAATAGTCCCCTATTTAAACCAAGTCTCCCTCTGCTCAGTCGGAGCTGTCTCATGGTGTGTTGGGAGCAGGGGGTGCAGAATGGACACAGCACTTGAAGGGGCTGTGGATTCTCCACTTGAGCATGGGATGAGGAACAGCAGGGCCGTGTGTGGTGAGTGCTATCACATTACCAGGGCTTGAAACCTGTGCTGGAGCCCATAAGAAAGCACAGCTATTCCTGCTCGTGTTCTGTTTGTGGTCTGCGAGATGGGCACTGCTCCCAGCTCCTCTCTTCCAGCTGAGAGCTGGGGGGATGCAAGAATTCCTGCAGGAATGCAGCCCCTCGGCCCTCCTGAGTGCTCTATTTTTCTAAGTAGTTCTGAAATTTGAAGCCATGTGCCTTCTGGCTGCTGGAATGGAATTTTCCTTTTCCATCTCTGATACATCTGTAGGTCTGAGCGCTCCTGCTTGCTGCTCTGGTTTGTGCCTGGAGAGGTGACGCAGGAAGGGAGCAAACTCCCTTGCCTGGAAGAACTGTAATATTTTTGGCTTCTCAAAACTCTGCCAAAATGGAGGCAATAAAGACTCAGGCAGTAGTGGGAGTTTCCACTGCACAGTCTGGAACTGGGAGAGACTTGCTGTGATGATTCAGGGGAGTTTTACTGCCTGGTGATCTCTGCTGCAGGAGGAAAGTCTGGGGATTTTGCCTCGAGCATTGGAGCCCCAGTCTGCTTAGGGAAAATTGGACTGAATTGCAGGGAAGATGAGGGAAGTCTCCAACAATTAGGTTTTTAAACGATGTTGTGTTCCCATTTCTGAGCCCTCAGGCGCGTGCTAGGAGCTGCTGCATGCTTTAACGTCCCCTGAGGGATACATACCCTGTGCTAGGGAGAAAGGAGAGGGGGCAGTCCTAGCCAAGGAGATCCCCAGTACCCAGGGCTGGCATGGCACGAGCAGCGTGTGCCTCAAAGCTCTGGGGCAGGGAACCACTGCTCAGGGGTCTGGGGTCATCCAGTCTTTCCACAAAGCCTGGCAGGGAGGATCCCTGATGCCCCAGGGCAGGCTGCGAGCCTGGGCCCCGCTGTCGTGTGCTCCCTGATCCCTGCGCTCCCAACCCTATAAACAGGAATAATGGGATTTGCCAACCCTGTAAAAGCCCGGGAGCAGCAGTGTGAGCTGACGGGCAGGTGTGAGCTCTGATGTTCTCTACTCTGTCCCCTCTCACTCTGTTTGTATATTTTCTGTGCAGACTTCTGTATCCTACAGTACCCTCTGTCCACGTGTATGTGCCTCCCCCCAGGATAGAGCCTGTTTGATTTGGACCTTCTGTGCTGGCAGTGATGCTTTGCCCCCGTTTGCCCCTGCATGTGCCTGATTTTGCCTCCTTCCCGTCCCTGCTGTACAAACTGCAGCTCCCAGAGCCTCTCCCAGCTCCCGCTGCCCTCCTGCTTTGCCTGCGGCTGAGGAGTGATGCAAAAGCCAGATACAAACAACGGGGGGATTGACAGGACTCCTGTGAGCCTGAGAGTGACCAAACACCCCAAGAGGATCCGAGTGCTCGTGCAGCCTCGCAAGTTTGTGACACGGTGCAAAATACTGAGTGCGTGTGCTTTCAGAGCAGGCAGGCAGGGATCAAATTCCCTTCTGCAGTGGTGCTGCTGCCTCCAGCAGGACAAGAACACTCTGCTTACCTTATTGGAAATGTTGTTAAAATGACAAATTCAACCACAATTCTTTCAGCTAAAGTGTGTAACTGTGTTAAACTTTTTGGGGGGTTGTATTGTCAGATAGTTGTTTCTAAAGTGCTTAAACCAGAATCCCTCTGTGGATGACACACAGTAGTAAAACTAGAAACCTGAGAGGAACTTAATTTGAGAAAAGGCTCTGTTAGATCTGGTCATGTTCCTATTTTGCACCTACACATGCGGGCTGTTGAACTGCTCATCTTTGGGCTTTGCATTGCTGGTTCTTAGCCTGGCTGCTGCTGCACGCTCTGGTGTGGGTCTGACTTTCCAGCTAGGGGTGCTCCCTTGTCACTGAGACATTGTTTCCCTCAGCTGACCTGAGCCCTGGCTTGTTCCTGCGGTGGTGGAATTGGTGGTGGAATTGCACGGCTCTCTGGTTCACAGACTGCATGGGACTGGGTGCACCCTTTCTCTAAACAGCCAGAATTGCAGAGGTGGAATGACTGTTATAACCAGGATAAGTAGGATTGAAACAATTGAAGTTTAAATCTAAAATGATGGTGATCAAGCACCAGCAAATCGAATTCACACAACAGGTTGCCTGCCTTATATTCAGCCTTTTATTTTTGTGGCACCCTGAAGTGTGGGATGCTGCCAAGATACCAGACCGCCTTCCCCAGGTGCCAGCAGCATTAATGGGAATCTGGATACAGCTCAACATCCCATAAACTTTAAAATGGCCCCTGGATTCTGACCCAGTGCTTGGAAAGCAGGCTAGTCCATCTGTAGTCCCTCTTTCCAGCAGCCGAAGTGCATTGTTCTGGGCATCCCTGAAGCTGTGGCTGGGCTGGCCGAGCAATGAGCATGTGCGGGGATGCTAAACACCCAGGGAGATGGTGAAACGTTGCTCAGACTGGTTCAGACTGGGCTCTCTGCTTCCCCACTGCTTTCCTTTGTCTCGTTTTTGCATTTGAACCTGAATGTTGGAGCGAGGCGCGGGGCAGCCGCTGCCCCGGCCCTGACGTGCCGCCACTTGTGCCCCGCAGAACAACGACAACGAGACGGCGCTGCACTGCGCGGCCCAGCACGGCCACACCGAGGTGGTGAAGGTGCTGCTGGAGGAGCTCACCGACCCCACCATGCGCAACAACAAGTTCGAGACCCCCCTGGACCTGGCCGCGCTCTATGGGAGGCTGGAAGTGGTCAAGATGCTTTTGAACGCCCACCCCAACCTGCTAAGCTGCAACACTAAGAAACACACCCCGCTGCACCTGGCAGCCAGGAATGGTCACAAGGCAGTGGTCCATGTCCTCCTAGATGCTGGCATGGACAGCAACTACCAGGTATCTGGTGTGTCTGAGTGGGGCTGGGCTGGTGGCTGGGGACTGGAGAGCTCCACCAACCCTCCTGGCAGAGGGAGCCCTTGCAAAAGCTGAGGAGAGCTTTGTGTTCCGCTGGGCTGTCTGTGCAGCTCTAGGTTGCTCGGGGAGGCTGCCCAGAGGGACTCGGGTGCTGTGCATGCCTCACGCCTGTGCAGGGGCTGGGCAAAGCCCCAGACACGGAGTGAGGGAGAGAAACACTCTATGGCCGAAGCTGTTCTGCCCTGCAGTGCTGTGAGCTCTTGATAGGCAAACATGTCTCTTCCTATCAAGCCACTTGTGAATGTGCTGTTTTCACAGCAATGGCTTGTATGTGGATCTTATTTTCCCTTGTCAGGACATGACCTCTTGCCAAGCTGCAGAAGGTCCTTTGTTGGTCTCTCTGATGGAACCATCCCCATTTTTCCATCCCACATCCTCAGCATTGTAATAACGTTGATAGTCCATCCTCAGCCATAGGTAGTGCTGCTCACAGCTCGTGTACAACGCCGTGTATTTATTGCTTCCCTAACCCTCTAAGCCATGCCTCCCTCACCATTCCCTGCTGTCTGGCTTCATGCTATGTTTCCATTTAATTTGCAGACTGAGAAAGGCAGTGCTTTGCACGAAGCTGCTTTGTTTGGCAAGACAGATGTGGTACAAATATTGCTGGCTGCAGGTGAGAGAATGTTCCCCCTTTGTAGCACTAATGTGGTGATCCCTTCACCCAGAGGAAATCCCTTTCCAGTGCAGCAGGTTTCTCCATCCAGCTGTCGGAGCTCCTCAGAGCAGGATATAGGAGTTTGGAGTTGGCTCTTGGAGTTTGGCTTTAGATTTGTCTCTAGAGTGCCTTTTAGCTCCCCCCAGTGATGATCACAAATGTGACTTGATGAAATACACGAACCTGTGCATAGTTAGACAACATTCTTGCTTTTGCCTTCTGTACCCCTGTGACCGCAGGTATTGATGTGAACATAAAGGATAACAGAGGCCTGACTGCTCTGGACATTGTGAGGGAGCTTCCTTCCCAGAAAAGCCAGCACATAGCAGCTCTCATTGAAGGTGGGTAATGCAGCTCTGCCTCTGGGGAGGAGGGGAAGGCTTGGGGTGCTGATTGTGCCAGGGCAGGTACAGGATGTGCTTTTGTAGACCTGGAAAGTGCTGAAAGCAAAGCAGCTTCACACTGTGTTGGAAGAACCAGTGCTGAAACGCTGGGGTGAGCTTCTCCAGACCAAATGTGGAGAGGACTTGGGGGAATTTGGGAGGATTAGCCCTTTGCTGAGGGAGTGCAGCATGACTTTTACAGTTAAAGTGGGCTTAATTGAGCTTTGTTTAGCTCACTTTAGAAGTTAATTAAAATTAAGGATAGCCTAAATCTGCTTGCAGAATGCAGAGTAACAGCTTTAGAAATGGTTCTGGTGTAACTCCCTTTTACGTGTCTGTGTAGGCAAATCGTTGTCCACAGATCTCACATCCTGCTCCTCCCCTTGTTGTGAGGCTTGGGCATGGAATTTGCAGATGAGATTTACAGAAAAGGCCTTGATTACTTGTGTTTTTAAAGGAGCTTGGTCCATTGTGTCTGTCCAAATTCGGGAATGAAATGTGACATCTTGGCTAAATTCATACCTTGTAATTACGCTGTCTGCATTTCCTCTCAGCTGTGGGGAGGATCAGAAGCATTTGGAGCTGGGGTGTGTTACTCATGCTGAGCATTTGGGAGTTTTGCAGGTTCAAAGCACTTCTCAGACTTTTAACTAAGCTGTGCCTGTGAGGCTGGAATGTTTGAGCTTTATTCTGAAACTGAAAACAAAGGTGGGCTTTAAAACTGAAGGTGTTGCAGATAAAGGCTGTTAGTTTCCCCCAAGAGGGAGCTGCTGTTGGATGTTACATCAGCTGAATGTTTCTGGCTTTGCTTGTGGTTGGGGGCTGCAGCTGGAATTGGTTTCTCTTGTTATGACTCTGTTCAGTGATGGAGTTTGTGTCTGCAACATGAATTTGCTCCGTGACACTATGTCCGTGCAGCAGCTTTGCAGCTTTCTGATTAAAGACTCTGAAAGTTCAAAGGACCATCTCTACCCTTGTGCCTGTGATTAAAGAGGCCGCCTGCTTCTGTTTTGGGCGCTGAGATACAAGTTTTAATAATGGTTTGGTTTTTTATGGACACTTAATAAGCTGACAGTTGGCCTTCCACCCACGAGGGAGGAAGCGCCATGTGCTGCAGGGGACAGAAAGCCAGATTGACGTGAGCTGACCCTGTCCCCCAACCCCCTTGCAGATTACACCGTTGGGAAGAAAAGTGCCAAAGCTGTGGAGAAATCTGCTCCAGCCTCGCTCGCTCCAGCCACTGATCCCTCGGGCCGGACGTCTCAGGGTGGGCATCACCAGCATTCCTCTCCCTGCTGGCGCCGAGCTCAGGGGATCCAGTGACAGTCCCATCTCTCTCTTCCCCCCACAGGTGATGTGGACAAAGCTGTCACAGAGCTGATCATCGATTTCGATGTGAACCCTGAAGAGGAGAGCCCATATGAGGCTTTGTACAACGCCACGTCCTGCCACTCCCTGGACAGCCTGGCCAGCGGGAGATCGTCCGACCGGGAATCTGTGAATAAGGAAGCTGAACCGAGTGGCCTCAAGGCAGCCGGAGTCAGACCTGTACGTAGCTCACCCCTGCTTGCCCTAGAGACACAGGGGGCCGACCTGCAGGGTCAGGTTTTGCAGCAGGCTGCCTGAGCTTGGGGAAACCTTTAAATCCTTCCCTGACATTGATGAGAGCAGGCAGGTGTTTTCTTTCCCTGCCCTGTTCACAGGATTGCCTAAAAGCAGCCACTTCTTCATTTCACCTTGTGTTGAATCCTTCTGTTTTTTGGCAGTGCACTGGTGCCGGTGAGTCTTGGTCTGTCAGGAGATTAGATTTTGCAAAAAGGCTGACTTGTCTGGAAAAAAGTCCAGGAGATTTGTGTGGAGCATCTTCTCATGTCTCACTGCTTCACTAAGGCTCTCAGGAAATTATCTATAATAACCTGTTGGAGACTAGTTGGCAGTGGAAGGGGGTTTTTATTGTGTATTACTTGCAGAGCTCTGTAGAGGGTACTCCAGGCTTTACAAGGCAGCGCAGAGCTCCTGGAACTGTCCCCAGAGAAGTCTTCCACACCTTCTGTCAGCTGCATCTGCTGCCCTGGTAGCAATCAGCAGGAAGGCTGCTGTGGGGCAGATGGGACATGGGTCCTGCAGTGCTGGGTCAGCTTCAGGCTCTGTGTTCTGGTTGGTTTTCCAAAGCCTGCTCTGTGGAGGCGTTTTTGACAAAAGGCAGAGCAGCAGTGAACAATTAAACTGCTGGGGGCACAGTAACCATGGTTCCCCTCTGTGCAAAGAGGTGCAGCCTTTGGCTTGTGCTGAGAGCAAGCAGAATAGAAATGGGACAAAAGCTCTGGATGATGGACATTTTGGCCAAATCTCTCAGGTGTGCAGTACCAGGCAGTTGTGTTACTGATTGAATCTTGTCACTGTCCTGTGCTGATGGTGTCTGGTGTGAAATGAGCTCAGTTCTGTCACAAGAAAGGAAAGATGAGAGCTGAACTGCAGGGAGAAGAGAGCAGGAAGGAGGGACATGCTCCAGTAGCTCGCTGGAGTTTGAGCAGTGCAGCTCTGCTGCTCCCTTTGCCATTAGATGGAGCTGTGGCTGGGCAGGAGGTGACCCCGGGATGTGCTCAGCCTCAGGACTGGGCAGCAGTTCCAGCTGCTCAGTCACAATCCCGGGATATCGCAGAACAGTGCAGCACAGTTTCTTGATCTCTAGAGTTTTCCCCTATAAAGGTGCCTCTGGCATCAGTTCACTAAGCCACAAGCCCTTTCTTCTGATCAGCTCATGGCTCATTCCCCTGTCCAATGCTGTGGAGATGCTGGTTTGGGTCTGAGTGACACCAGTATGAACATGTTGGTGTCCTGAGGAATAGGAGGAGGAAAGGCAGCAGCCTGTGCCTTTAGGGCCAAACTTCTCCTCCACCCAGATTAATTCAAAGAGGTCCTTGCTGTATCCACAGCAGTGGGGACCTAGAGCTGGTGGGGGCAGAAGGGATGAGCTGAGAGTGTCTGTCTCACCTGCAGAGAGAGCGTCCTCCCCCGCCGGCCAAGCCCCCACCTGATGAAGATGAGGAGCAGAATGTGGAGAAGAAGACAGGCCACAGTGCTCCCTGTGAGGTACATGGGGCTGGCTCTGGGATGTTTCATGGGAGAGTGGTTTAAACGTCAGTTTTAATAGTTTGGGAGGAGCCAAGGGTGCTGTTACCTCCTGTGCTCGCTGGGCTGTGAATGTGAAGTATTCCCTCACTCAGCATTGCTGCTGTCCCTTACCATGGGAACTTCCTTTGTCCGGTTCTTCCAGGGCACCTCAGAGTTGACCTTCAGCCTTACTTTCCTATTCTTGGCTGAGAATTCCCTTAGGAAGAGATTTTTCTGACCCACATTGCGATGTGGACCGTTGCTCACTAGTAATGATCCCACCGCAGGCATCTTCAGTTGGACTGAAACACAGAGAGGCTGTGAGTTCCTGCTTCCTCTGAGCTCCCAGCTGTGGAGGAGCTGCATGGGCTTGTGGGTCCCACTGACATGGCAGGGATCAGGGGCTTCAGTTCAGTGAGGAGCTGGCCCAGCATGTGTTAAAGCTGCCTTCTGCAGGGTCAGTGCACGTGAGCTGCTTTCTGATGGAACTCAAGCTCTCCCATTTCATATTGTTGCTGCTGGGGCTTCCTGTTGCTCATCTTATTCACCTGCCTGTGAACCTCAGGTGTAAGGACTCTGGGAGACACGGCTGTGGGAAACCACAAATGTGCCTTGGCAACTTCTGCTGACACCCAGGAAAACCTTCAAAGCAAATCCAAATCCTGTGGATTTCTGTGCTCTCCCAAGGGCAGTGGGTTGTGTGTGAAGCTCCTGGAGTGTGTGCCACCTCTGCTGTCAGAGCAGGCTCTGGTTCCACAGGTGCTTTCTCTGAACGTGCTGGAGTTCTGCAGGGCGCAGATGAGATTTGTTTCCTGGAGAGTGTCAAATCCACCGAGACACGGGTGAACGTGGCCTGCTGTAGTAGAGCTGACTGCAGAGAATGAATAAACTCCGAGCTGTGCATGAACAGGGAAACTGGGATGTGACATTGTGGACTGATCCCTGCACTGCTGTCCAAATGCAGGGATGGTAACCAGCTCTGTGCCTGGCTCTGGCAGAGGAGAGCTGGGCAGCAGGTCATGGAGTAATTGGGAAGCAGAACTTGTTTATGACAATAAACACGAGGGAGGGAAACGTGCCCTGACCGTTCCTGCTGAGCTTTTGTGCCATGTTTAATTACCAAACACCTGCTGTGTAGTCCTGCCTTTAATGGCTTTGGAAGCACAATCCATTAAAGGGAATCTTGTTGGCAAATGGCGGAGTGACTCGCTGGGGAGACCTTGATTTGTGACCAACTTCAGTGGCAAAACTTAGAGGCAGCATGTGGCTGCCTGGAAATGACCTTTTGGACATACTGATCAGGAGTTTGGGGCTAATCTTTCTACTTTGTTTGTTCCTCCTGGCCTGCTCTGCTTTTCTGACTCTTGCCCGTCTTTTATCACCTCAGGGCGTGCTCTGCCTGGGCCAGGCAGGTGTGCACATGCTCCGGGAATGCTGTAAACATTCTGCTGCAGCATCCCAATCTGCCACCCTCCAGCCCTGCTCTCCCACTGGAGCCAGGACACTTAGTCATTGAGTATTCTGGGGTTAGGCCAAACTTTAGTTTTCCAAAGTAGTCTTTTTATTCCTTGCCAAGCTGGGGCTATCAGTCAAAACAGATGAGCGTAAACAAGAAACTTCACTTTCATCACGGAAAGGCGTTGGTACAAACAGGCAAAGGAGCTGATTGTTTGGAGGTGCTTAAGTGGTGCCTTTCACTATCTGCAGAAACCTTCTGGGTTTGGAGCTGAGTATGAGTCTGCACTGTCAAATTAAACTTCAGTTCCAGTTGTTTACTGCTTGTCTCCAGAAGGGAAGTGCAGATCAAGGACAAGGCGCCCCGCATTGGCTCCAGGAGTTTGATCTGCCGCTCTGTGGAGGGAGAAGAGAGGAAGAGATAAGTTACCCTTTAAAAAGCCTTTCAAAGTCCTCTGCTGTGGATTAAGTACACCTTAAAGAGCATCTTAATTATGCACAGTATCTTATTTTTGGGCTTTGCTATCAATGAACGTTTATACATGCAAACAACATGGCTGAAGAACTAAAAGCTGAATTGGAAAGAAGCTTTACTTGGTGGTGTTGCTTCTGGTCACAAAGCCCACAGAGCAAGCAGGATTCTCCAGAAATAGTCTTCATTCTGAGTAAATTTGAACCTGGAACACTATTTAGAGCTTGGAACGATGAGAGATGGAGAAAATCAAGTGTCACCAGGCCTATGCTAGTTCATATTGTACAAGCTGGGAACTGTATGCTGCTGGACAACTTCTGCCTTTGGTGCATTTAAAGAGGACAGCACAGGAATCATCATCCACAGGAGTGTCAGGAGAGCACCAGAGCCTGGCTGAAGGTCCAGGCTGCTGCTGTGCTAACAGGCTGCCGCTGGGCAGGATTTTTCCAAGATCACTGGCAAGAACCTCTTACCTGCTGGTCTGGTCTGATGGTTTTGTGCCACCATCTGGTCAGATTTTTTCCCTAATTTGCTCATTATGAGCTCCTTCACCTGGAAAGGAGCAGGTTTGCCTGGCAGCTCCTGCTCAAAGCAGGTAGAATAAATAAATATTTCCCATGCCGGACATGGCTCGTTTCCTCCCATTGGGAAAGTCACTTTAAAAGCCAGCTGGGTTCGTGCAGAACAGCACATGGATGTCAGAATCCTGTCTGTGCTGCTGACTCTTGGGTGCCTTTCCAAGACTCCTTTAAGCTTCCAGAGCTCCTGGCTGGGTTGCAGTCAGGTAGGCACCAGTTTGCCCTTGGAGCAGCTCTGGTGCTTTCACTTTGGGGAGAAGCAGGGGATGGTCTGTGCTCTGCTGGTGAGGCAGTGGCAGGTTCAGGGGTCTGAGCAGTAGGAGCCCTCCCTGGGGTGATGTTTTGTTCAGACCTGTTCCCTGTCCTGGCAGCAGGTAGGGATTGTTGGCTTTCTTGGGTTTGTCCCACTCTGGTTGGGTATGGTCACACATGGGGTCACAGAGTGGTTTGGGCTGGAAGGGACCTTAAAGATCATCCAGTTCCAAGCCCTTGTCGTGGGCTGGGACACCTGCCACTCAACCAGGTTGCTCCAAACCCCATCCAACCTGGCCTTGAACACTTCCAGGGCATTCACAGTTTTCTCTCACTCCATGTCCTTCCCCAGCTCTCTTGGAGCCTCTTAGGATGCATTCCTGGGTCATGTTGAGCTCCTGGGGCAGGGTTGCCTCATCCTGCCAGAATCTGGCCAGGAGATGGTGCTGAAAGGCAGCGACTGTGCCGGCAGGGTGCCCTGGTGGCCAGTTCAGCCCCTCCAGCACTGGGGTATCCAGTGCCTGTCATCCTTGGCATTGATGCAGACCAACATGTGCGAGTCTGCAGCAAGGCTCTGGATCCTGCACCAAAACCTCATCCCTGCACGTGGCTGGTGGCTTTCCAGAACAGCTCGGGGAGAGTCTGCCAGGGTTACAAACCACCTCTTAAATGGAGGCTTTGGGGGATTTAAATGAGCACAATTGCTGCTGCACATCCTGAAGTTAAACTGAGTTCATACAGTGCTGCCTGAGGACTCTTTAGTTCTGAATATGCCATACATCCTGAGGTCAGAAATGCAGATCTGAGATGCCTGAGAGGGTGGCAGGGATTTGGGCTTTTGTTCTTTTTGGCCCTGTCCTAATAGGGCCGGCAGCTAAAAAGTGAATGACGATGCAAATTCCAACAGCAACAGCGAGTCTGAGATGGGATGAACAGGAATAACGGTCTCAGCTCTTTTCCCCCTCCAGGCTGTCTGCAGCCCTTGCACAGTTGGTCAGTGCTGGAAAGCTGTCAGCAGCCTGAAATACTAAAAATTAAAGGGGTTTGGGTGGGGGGTTTTTTGAGGGGATTGAAAAAACGCAAAGGGAATTATTACATTTTGATTCATGCTCTGCAGTGAAGGTGTTGCCTCTGCCAATTCTGTGCTTAACCTGTGGCATAGAGGATGTGAGGCTTATGCTGGGACAAAGCATTGCTTTGCAGAGCACCACATTGTGCTGTTCTTCATTAGGCCTCTGCTGCCCGGGGGAAGAGCAGGGGAAGTGGAGCTGAGGAAGAGGAACACCCCTATGAGCTGCTGCTTACGGCAGAAACTAAAAAGCCGGTTGCAGTGGACAGGAAAACAAAAGGTGAGTGACCATCCAAAAAGCAGAGCTGTTTGCTTGTGTATGCTTCAGGAAAACATGGGGGGCAGAGGGCAAGTGGAACAATGAAAGTTCTGCTGGGTGGGGGCCGGAGGGTGATTGTTGTGTTTCCTGGTAGTCTCTCTGTGAAGGAGAGCTCTGAGCGTTCCTGTACAGAGTGTACACAGAGGAAGGGCAGCTCCACTGAAGGGACAGTTCAGAGATTGCAAGGATCTGCCCTGTGACCTCAGAAATGCCCAAATCTCATGCCTGGCCAAGCAAAGGCAGAGGGTGAGAGGCTGGAGGCTGCGCCTCTGCCAGGGAAGATGAGCAACATGAGTGTTCCAGTGAGCCGTGTTCTCCATCCAGCTGGCGCTGCAGGTTTCTGCTATCCTGCTGTAAAATCAACATCCTGCTCTGTGTTAGAGCTAATTTGGGATGGAAACTAACAGAGGAGGAAAACAAAATGTGTAGAGCAAGAGCTAGAACTGTCTGAGATCATGGGAATACACAGGTTGATATTGAGGCAGTTCCTCTTCCCCTAGAAGGACCTTCAGGCTTTACAAAGCATCTGGGAACACCTTGTCTCTTGTGTTTGGCTGTTGTTGGCTTTTTGGCTTTCCTTCAACAATAACAACTACAGATTTGTTTAGAGGGAAAAGATTTCCGCTTTATTCAGAAGTCCTGAGCAGGAATTTGTGTGGATTTAGTTTGGATTCTCACACTGGAACCCCTCTCGCTCTGAGGATAGACAGGGATAACAAGGGATTGGGGTGATGCCTCACTGACTACTTTGTCAGATCTGCAGCTTTTTTTCCCTCCTTGCAGCATGATAGCTATCATTGCTCAGGTCCTGCTGCTCTCCTGGCTGCTCCAGGGGGCACAAGGGGTCATTGTGTTCCCACCAGCACTTGCCAAAGCCCCTCACTGCCAGAGGCAAATTTTGGGAGCTTTTCAAATTGGTGCTTTGCAGCCTGGGCCAGGAACAGTCCTTGGGCAACAGCCACTGAGCCAGGGCTTTCAGGCTTTCATCAGTGGGCAGCTATTCTGGTTATTCAGGCACGAGCTATTCAGCTGCTCCACTCCTTCCCCTGGCTGCTGTGTCCAGGCTTGATTGGTAAGAGTGGAGTTGTGTTGTAATTATATGTCAGCTCAAAACGAAACCTCAGAGTAACGCAGCTGCCTGTTCTTGATGTAGATCTCTTTCCCCGAACACCTGAAGATAGGAGAGGTTGCAGGAAGTTCTTCATGGATCCTTTTATGGATCCAGAGCAGACTCCCATCTTTTAATGTACAGTTGGAAAGATCAAGGCTGTGACTTCACAGTTTGCACTCTATGGAAAGTGTTGGTAACAAGCTTGGAGCCCTTCCCACTGTTACAGTGGGAGAGGTCCAAGGATGCAGTTGAGTTTTTAGTTATCTTCCCTGACTTTCCCATTCTTTAAATGCACTCAGCAGAGTGGCTGATGGTGCGGGGAGAAGATAAATTTAAGGAGTGGCAGAATTAAACAAGAGTTGAGGGAGAGACCGAAGGCTTACTTGGGGTGTTGGAGAATTTTCCCACCTCTGGATCAGAAGGATCCTGGAGCATCAAAGGCAGCAGCTCAATCCCAAGACATGGAACAAGCAGAAGCATGGCTTTGAACTGTTTCTTGGCTCTCAGTCTGAGGGTCTGGCCTTCTGGATGAGTTCTGGAGCAGCCTTTGGTCAGGAGAGGAGGGCTTGGGTTCTTGTGGCTGTTGAAAGGGCGTTTCAGGGCAGCGGAAAGGCTGAATTTCAGGCACGCGGGTTTAGTGGTGCCTTTCATCTGTGATAGCTGCTTTTGTTCCTCTGGCTGCCAGTTGTCCTGTGTCCAGCAAGCAGATGAATGTGGCATTATCCGCTGGCTTTGGTGGCCTTTGTGTGTGTTAGAGCAGCTCCCTGTCACATGCTGGAGCACTGGGAGAAGTTGGCCTCATGTTTCGGGCAGAGTATCAGAAGTGGTTTAAGCCAAATGCTCTCCCGTCCACTTGGGTGTGCAGTCACATGCGTGAAGTCAGGGCACTCAGGCCTTTAACAGGGTGTGAAAATAAGGCAAAAGAGGAGGAATGTGTGTGGAGTGACCAGGAGGAGGCTTCTCAGCTCCTGCTGCCTCCAGAGAGGCCTAATGCAGGGTGAAAAGACTTGAGTTTTGCCCTCTTTGGCTTCTCAGGAGTCACACCCAGGTGTTGTCAGCAGTGACCAGCTGCAGGTAGGAATGACTTGGTGCCTTCTGGTAGTTACTACAAACTGCTACTTGTTGAGGTTTTTCGGTGCTGCTTCCATAGGAGGTCCAGCTTGAAGTCCCCACTTTGCCCTTTCCTCCTGCTAGAGATTTTCTTCGTGGTTATTCTAGTTCAACCAGAACAGTGTGACTGTGCTGCTAACCAGAGAGCTGGAATGAGCTGGCAATAGAGTCAGAACACGCTGCAGAGAGTTTGAAAGAAACTTTTCCAAGTGCTGCAATATGGCTGCTGAAACAGCAGGGTGGACGTCGCTGTGGGGTTCTGTGGGGACACTTGGTTATTGCAGGCAAAGGTTTGGGGACAGCTCTTGGTTTGCTGTGAGATGAAGGACAGCAGTAGAAACCCACAGCCTGCTTGTCCTCACGTGGTGTTATCATGGACAGAGGACAGACAACAGACCCCTGTCCCATATCCTGGGCCCAAGACTGTGTTTCTGCTGTCATGGTGTTGTTAGAGTCGCATTAATGATCTCTCTAAGCAGGGCAGTCTCATAGCCCTTTCTGAAGAGGTGAGTACAAAAGAGCACAAATTCAGATGGAGTGACTGAGCTTGGTGAGATTACCACAGGAGTGTGCCGTCCTCAGCTGGGTTCCACACGAGGTAGCCGCCTGTGGAATGGGCCTGCGTTTCAGTTCGTTGTAGGTGAGGGATCTTTTTGTACCCCTCAAGGCCAGCTTCTTCCTTTGACCCTCTGTTTCACAGGAGGGGGATTTGCCTGCTCCTCACTTGACAAATTCTGGAATGATGTAACATGGGCAGCCTTTTCCATGTGCAAATCAGAGGCTGCTGTATGCCCTCAGTAATTTTAAGGCTGGGGAGCTTGAGCAGGCAGCAGCTGCAGGAACAGATTCATTCTCCTAATCCAGGGTCATGAGACAAATCCTGCTGCTGATATATGGGGAAAAAAATCCAGTGGAGGCAGGATGGTTATAGCTTAGCGTGGAGTGTTTAGGGAAGTGCTTCGTATCTGGAGTCCTCAGGCTGCTGGCAGGGAAGCTCTTACTGGAATCCTCCCTGGGATACAGGCAGTCTGTACCCAGGAAGGGCTCCTGATCCCAGGAAGACTTGGGAGCAGCCTCTCCTGTGGGTGAGACCTGCATCAGGCTGTGGCTGAAAAAGGCAGGATCTGTCAAATGAGCTGTGCTGGGGTGTACAATCAGTGAAGGGAGCAGGGCAGAAGTCCCTGTGCTAAGGACCCTTTCTGAGTGTAACTCAGGTGTAACTGGAGGAGGATAATTCTTTCAGATCCCCTAAAAGGAGAGGCCTGGAGAGCCCTGCATGTTCTGCTGTGTGCACCTCAGTGACAAAAAGACTGAGATGACTTTCTACATTAGTTCTTCTGTCCGCAGCTTTCAGGGCAGGCCCTGAAACGTCTCCTTCAAGATGTTTCTCACAACTTCTGAACAAGAGCTGTTGCCCTCACTCCATTCCTTCCTTCCCTGGCAGCTGCCCTGTGTTTGAGAGTCGCTCTTCAGCCTGCTGAGTGGGTGGCTGGGATTCCTGTCCAACAGGAGCCCTTTTGTGAGGTGCTGGAGCTGGATTTGGAGCACTTTGTTCTGGCTGGACTCAAGTGTTACAGCACGTGGCACAAACTTTGGCCAGCCACCTCTCTGCCTTCAGCAGAAATGTCAGTCAGGGTTTGACTGGGGCATGGAAGAAATGGTTTCCAAGGAAGGGAAGAGGTTGGAAGAAAAACTGCAAGAGTTTTTCTTTCCCCACAGGTTTATGTGACTGTCCCATCACTGCTGTTTTTCTCACCTCTCTGTGGCTTTGCATTAGTACCAGTCTGTCCTGTGAATGCAGCACATCTGATCTCTGAGGTTTATCCTCTGAGGTTTCTCTCCAGCATTGCAGCTTCAGAGCTTTATGCAAAGTAGCTGGGTTTAGTCTGCCCTTGTAATCTGGGGTGCTGCTGCTGGTCCCTCTCAGCCAGCACTGGGACCTGCCTCCCCTTGGCAGCTCCAGTCACAGAACTGGTGGTTTATGTGCCTGTGCAAGAGAGTCAACAACTACTTCACTGTCCTGGAATCTCTAACTCATAGGATCCAGGATGAGATAATCCCTCACATCACTTGATCCCAGTGAGGGCTGTGGCTGCTCCTGGCCCTCTGTGCCTGCAGGAGGGACTCACCATGCTCATCAGGCATGGGGTACCTGGGACCCCCACACAAAGGCAAATCACTAACTCAGCCATTTCCTGCCCATTTCTGGTGTGAGGACAGGCCACAAAGCCCAATGAGTATTGGTGTTTGAAAATCCCCATGTCGGGCTTGGTGCTGGAAAGGTGCTGGGAGCTAAGTTGAGCTCTCTGCTGCTGCTAACAGGCTGCTTTTAGTTAGAGTAGAACTCATTATTTTGCTCACGGAAAGGAGGGTTCCTTTGCCTTGGCTTCCCAGAGCTGCTGTCTGCAAAGCAAGTGATTTCCTCTTCACATCCAAACATCCTCCCTGCACTTCAGAGCCTCATTATCGGAGCCTTTCACTGTATTGTTCCCTTGCAGCATCAATTTTTAGTCCTCAGACTGAAGAGTTTCTTCAGCACTAAAGGAAGCAGTTAAAATTCACAAGCAATGCTGGGAGGATGAAGGAATCCTAGGAAACCAAAGTTAGACTTGTTGGCTTGACAAAGTTTTGCTTTTGCAGTTGAAATGCTCGTTCAGCTGTGTCGAAGGTGAGTGCTTGTGTGTGTGTGTGCTCAGCACTTGGGATCAGTCAATTCTTCATGGTTTATGCAGGACCCTGGTACCTGATATTAAGGTTGCTGGGGCAGGAGTAGCTGGGAGGCAGTGTCACATTTCTGGGGCAGCCAGTGCTCTACCAGCTCTGAGCACTCTGTGCTCAGTTCATTGCAAAAGAGACTTTTTGCTCAAGTTTTTTTTCTTGCATAAACTGTTTATTTCTCTCCCCTGAGCAGGGAGGAGAGGTTAAACTCGGAAGCCACTAGGGAGGGAAGCAGTGGGTTTTTTTGGGAGCGGATTTTGGAACTCGCAGGTCGATTACAGTCCAGGCGTTTTCCCACCCTGCAGCCCGTGCCAAGAGCCGGGCGCGCGGCTCTAAATAACGCTTTGGCCTTTGTGGAAACGGATCAGATGTTCCAGGAGCCTCCGTCTCTGCTGCTCCCACCTCACTTGCTCTCTCTGCAGGATATAGTTAGCACTTCTCTTGGCCTTATATAGCAAGGCCTGATAGTTAGTGTTAACAGGAATAAAAAACACGGAGAGCTGCCAGATTGCGTAAATCGGGCCAGTGTTTGGAATTTCATAAATGCCATGACTTTGGGTACAAGTTGAGCACGCGGAACAATACGGAACTGTTCTCTCTTTATCTCTGCCTCCCTTGCTTAGGGAGGGCAGGGAGAGAGCTGGAATTTTGCTGCTGCTTCTTCCATGTTTTTAATTTCCCCCTCCTCTCTATTTTCATCTCCTTGAAGACCACAGGAGGAGCAGCGGCAGCCGCAGCCAGGACTCTGCTGAGAGCCAGGACATCCAGGTGCCAGAGCAGTTCTCAGGCTTGCTCCACGGCTCTTCTCCAATCTGTGAGATAAACGAGGACCCTTTCAGGCTCGTTTCCTCTGCGGAGAAGGGGGACACGGAAGCCACGAGCCTCCCCAGTGCTATGCAGCTGGAGGATGCTGAGTTACCCTCATCAGGACCAGCACGGAGCAGCTCCCCAGACCCCACGCAGACAGTGGTGTACGCCACGGTGCAGCACGTCAGCCGGGCGGATCCCGCAGCCCTAGTCACGCCCCACGTGCCGCAGCACCCCGGCGGTGCTGAGCCAGAGGGGGACAGAGCTGTGGGCAGAGCCCACCCGGGCAGCAAGCCCAAAGCCGAGCTCAAACTCAGCCGCAGCTTGTCCAAGTCGGACTCGGACCTGCTGACCTGCTCCCCGACGGAGGACGATGCCATGGGGAGCCGGAGCGAATCGCTCTCCAATTGCAGCGCCGGGAAGAAGCGGCTGGAGAAGTCCCCATCCTTCGCTTCGGAGTGGGATGAGGTAAGGCTGAGCTTGCTGAAGAGCCTCTGTGCCAGGAATGGCTGTGCAGCAGGAGCTCCCCTCTGCCATGCTGCCTTCGGGGGTCCTGGGTGGGTTCCGTTGCTTCTGCTAACTCTCACAGGGCATTAACAGGCACGTGCTCACTTGGGAGTCTGCAAGGTGTTAAATGCCAAAAGATAAAGTTCAGTGGAGCCAGGGAATAGCAGAATTGCAAGCAGTTTCAAAGTTTTTTGCTCAGATACAGGGCTTGGTTTCTTTTAGGCAAGCCAGATATGTTTTCGCATCCCCAAAATGAGAAAGACTTGATAACAATGCCCCTCACCAACCTTTCTTCTGATTTCCTTCTTCCAGTTCTTCCCTGTTAACTACCCCAATGTCTTGGAAGTGCTGTGTTGCTGGGTCCCTGCTGCTGGGGAGTGTGAGCAGTGCCCAGGGGTTCGTGGGGATGGAAGGAAGACAGTAATTAGGCTGGTTTGTGTATTTGATAGCTCCCGCTCTCCTCCTCACACAATTTCAGCGGCTGGTTAGCAGTCACTTTATTATCAAATCGGACGCCCACGGACAGTTAAATATTTCATGCTCAGAAAGTTGGCCGTGGAGAGCCACTGGGGCAAGATTAAGTGTCCCTCTGAAATTCAGCACCGCAGCATTACTGAAACATTCTTTGGGGATGATTCTGTGCTGGGAGAGCCGGGGCTGCAGAAGAGATAAGCTCAGATGAACCACTCTTTGTACTCTGAAAGGAACTAAAGCCCCTGGCGTGGTGCTGGGGGTGTGGAGCCGCGTGTGCCGGGCGTGGAAACCCGGGGGAGGGTTGTGCCCCTGCACTGGCTGATGCTCAGCTGCCTCTCCAACCCTGACTCAGAGAAAATTATCATCTGGGGAAGAGGGAGGTATTTAGAGATGCTAAGAGCAACGTGAGAATCCATCCCTCAGTCCGTTCTCTGCCTCCCCCTCACTCCCTGCCGGGTCTTAGGGTTGCCAAATAGATATTTTCCTCTGCAGCTGCTTGGGCTGGAGAGGCTTCGCTGTTAATTGCCCAGGTCAGTTGTAGCATGGCTCAGGGAAAGGCTCTGCAGCAGAAGGTTCTTTGGAAGGGCCGGATAATTCCCTGTGCTTTTATCTGAGCTGTTTGCAGCAGACACTGAAAGGGCAGAAGCCTTTGGCACGACTGCACTGGTAGCAGAGGTCAAGTGCTGGGCTGCCTGCGCTGCCTCTGCTTCCTCTGCTCAGATGAACCCTCGGAGCTGCTTCCTCCTGCCTGTAAACAAATCCCTCATTTCCCCTGAGGCAGCCGGACAAGCCCCAGGAGAGGAATCTGCTTTTCCTTCCTCTCATGTTTAGGTGAGGAAATCAGAGAAAGAATGTGAAAAATTCACATCTGTCTGCAATGGGGCAGGTCTCACTTTTTTAAAAGCCTGGCTGGTCATAATGGCAACACTGAGATTTCAACATAAATGTGATTCTGTGGTTGTGTGTGGAATTCGTTCCCTGGATGGGATAATGCAACTGTTCAGAATTGGATGCAACTTGCAGCCTCTGCATTTACCAAGGTAGTATAAACGTTGTTGAGCCACCCTTGTTAGCAATGGTTTGGCTTTCCCTCTGTGCTGCAGGGGAACAGTGGCAGATTTATATTGTTCTATTAATTTTAATGGCCTTTATGCAGGTGACTAAGGAGGGAAGTGATCCATGGGCAGCTCTCTGTGGCTCCCAGCTGTACCCAGCGAGCTGAGGACTCTGCCTGCTGGCCTGGCCAGCAGTAGGTGTGTCTGTGCAGGACACAGGGGCTTAGGGAGGGACCTGTGCTGTCCCCAGACAGGTGAGACCCACAGCAAAGCCTGAGCTGAACCTGCTCTGGGCTGTGGTGGCTGACTGGGGACAGCAGAAAATCTGCTGCTTGTCAGCAAAGGGGCACATCCTTGCCCTGGCCAAGCGCTGCCAATGCCCTTTGTTGGAAGTGGAAGGTGGTGCTGGCTTTGCCAAAAGGGTGGGATGGGGAAGGAATGATTCATTGGCAAAGCTCGTCCCTGTTGCCAGTTGCAGCTCCCCTGCTCCCAGGACCTGGCCCAGAGCATTGCTTTGTGCTCTGTGCTGTCCAGGAGCCCGTTCAGCCCTTGTCCCATCTGCTGCTGGCCCCCTGCCCCTTGCTGGCACTGGGAATGCACCCGTGGTGCCCCTGCAGCAGCTGTCAGGTGGGACTCCTGTGTGAGCAGGTAGAGAAACTCTTACGTCAGACATCCCCATTGCCCGGGGAGGCGAGGACTGGCAACGCTCAGTCCTGCTCTGGTGGGAAGCAGGGTGGGGGCAACGAGGCATGTGAGGGAGTAGAGCTCTCAGTCAGCATAAATATTTGAATGCTTCCAAACCTGACTGAGGGCTGAAGTGATGGATTTGGTTTTCATCATTGGCTCATGAATATTGAGCAGATGGGGATGAGTGGGGCAGCAGCAGCTGACAGGGGGGTTGGTACAGAACTTTGTATTTGCGCCTCTGAGGGAGGGGGGCTCTGGTCCCCAGCCCCACTGCCAGTCCCCTTTTCAGGGCAGATTAACCTGCTTCTGTTCTGCCTTCCTGCTGTGTGGAGCAGCTCCAGACCTGCCCTTCAGCCCTGGCTCATGCTCCAGGCTCCGAGCAGGGATGTCTGCAGTCAAGGCCTGGGGCTGCTCTTCTGCCTTACCGTAGGTGCTGGTGAGAAAAATGATCTGTTAAATGATCAGGGCAAAGAACAAGGAAGGCTGCTGGGAATTAGCCTCAGACCTGGCTCCTGACATCCCTTAACATTCCCTGACATCCTCCACTTCCAGCTGCCTGCTATCAAGTCATCTGTTCCAATGCTGAGTTTGAATTTTGGAGGTTCCAGTATCCATCTCACAAAATGAGGTTGCAGTTCTGTGTTTTGACTTAAGTCCTCCTAGGAAGAGATTAAACATATTTCAAAAAAAATTACGGAACTGAATAAAGCATGCATGTTACTTCAGGTTTTTTTAGAAAAAAAAGGAGGTGTACAGTCCACCACTTTTTTCCCCCCCCAAGTGAATTAGTTGAAGAACTAATGAATATTGTGTAGCTAATTATGGCACTGGACATTCATCTCTGATGACTAACTGCAGTGGTGCTCCGTGTCTCCTGCAAAAGGAATGCTTTGCATCTGCAGTAACCATGGATGTGATGTTTCACCAGTTCCTGACCCGCTCTGGGGCTGTTGGTGTCCCCTGAGGATGGATGGCAGGAGCAGATGGCACGTTTGTGGTGCCTTCCACCTCAGGCTTGGAGCTGGGAAGCAACTTGATGGAGGTTGTGGCTGCTGTGGGTGGGTGCCTTTAAACCTTGTCTGGACTGCAGACTTTAAACCTTGTTGGGTGCTGCAGTACCCTGTGGAATCAGTGTCTTAATTACAGGCTTACTGTGGAGGATTAACAACATTTGCATTGAAATGTGAAACTTTCTGGAAAGCTTTTGATGCAAAACCTGCCACTGCCTTAAAACACCCAGGAGTTGAAATTCAGAGCTGCCAGCCAGCACCGTTGAAAGAAAATGCAAATATTCCCCTTGTTACTCAGGAAGAGCTGCTGGTTTTGTGCCTGGTGGAATTGCATGGTGTAAAAGCTCAGGGTCAGCCTCTGCCTCCCAAAATGTTTCATTTATTCTCTTGTTTCAGGTGTTCAAATCTCAGCTTGCCCTGGGTTTGGCTGGTGCGACCGGGCAGGGTGGCTTGAATGGTCCCCAGGTGTCCCCTGCCCAAGCTGACCCTTGCCCTCAGCTCACATTCCAGTTTCCCCTTTGCCTGAAATAGTTGTAATTTGCTTTTGTCTAGGGCAGAAGCAGTAGTGGGATCAGTATTTTTGGTCTGATTTATGCTAAACAGGCATGGCCATCAGGGTCTTAATCAGCTTAATTATTGGGCTGATTATTCTATTATCTCCAGATCCCAATGTTTCCTCCTGTTTTTCCTGTGCTAAGGTCAGGAATTCTTACATCACCCCTTATGTCCAATCTCTTCTCTTTGCCCCCAGTGGTGAGATTTCCTCTAGTCTGATGAACTTTTTGAAGTGAAAGCTTTTGTGTTTCCACCGTTTTTAAATCTGCCGTGAAGGCCCAGCCTGTTGGAATTGTGAGCCAATGTGGAGCTAAGCCAATCCAAACCAGTGTAAGACAATTTACTGGTTTTGCAGGAAAACTGGTGTGCTGAAAGGCAAATGTAAAGACCAGGCATGCTTTGTTCCTACAGCAAGGGTTGGACACAACAGGGGTGATATTTGCCAGTACAGCAGCTCCATCCACCTCTGTGTGTGTTTCTGGGAGTTTCTCAAGTGTGTGAACTCAATATTTGTGAATCAGAAGCTTTTGATTCTTGTGTGAATGAGTTGTGCTCTGACGGATGTTTTAATTATGTAACAACCTTGTGATCATTGGCGTTTTGGGGACATTTTTGTTTTTCAGGGACAGAAATGTCCGGCCGCAGTGTCCTTACTAAATCCAGTCCTTCATTATGTTCTTTTCTGCTTTATGTCGCATCTTCCAGCACTTCTGAAGCTTTTATTTGAAAAAAAAGTCTTTAAATCTCTCTCTCTCCAGCCTGGAGCAGCTTCACTGCTCTGTCCCACAGACCAGAGCCAGCCTTGCTTGAGGGCCTTATGTTGCTTTGGGGTTTGTGTTAGGATGCAGGAATATGGAAAGACTGAATTGATTCAATGCTTTCTGGGGGTTTGCCTTTCTTGTTGTGACTCAGAGTAGCCTTGTCCAGTTTTTTTCCCTGCTGTGGGCAGATGTGTTGCTGCATTTGGCCATTCTCTTTATCATGTCAGTGTTGGATTTTAATGTTTGTCAAAACAACATTGATATTTGGAGCGCTGTGATACTGCAGATCCATCACACACTGTTGTGAAATTCAAGTTTATACCATAAGTTCCTTTTGGTACGTGTTTGGATTTGTAACTTGGGGATTTGTATGAAAACACAGGCTGAAGAGTGGCATGAAGCAACAGGCCCTGGTCCCCATCCAAATGAATTTCTCAGAGACCATATTAAGCCAGAAAATGTGTTTGCCTTTATCACTGGCGAACAGTTGCTGAATGATTTGAAATAAATTCAGCAAGTCTCCATGCTGTGTGGAAGGCTGCTGGGGGAGAATGGAGCTCGGCAACTCTGGATTTGAGTGCTCAAATGTGCCGTGAACAACTGGCTGGTGCAGTTTAGCTTTGAATTAATAAATGGAGCATTATGTTTTCCAGGCCTCTGGTGTTTGTTATGCTGAGTTCATACAGGCTGATGTCTTTTGGAGACACGGAATATATTGAGCAGTGAAATATGAGCCGTGTGCTCCATGGGATGGCAATGGGAGAACAGGAGCTGAAGCATCATAAACTGAACCAGAAGTGGTTTATGGGCTGTCACCAACCTAGAAATGAGATTCATGGCCCAAATCCTAAGTTTTCAGGTCTGTACCTGTATTAAGGAGTCAGCAGTTATCATCCCAGATCCCACTCTTGCTCCATCCCTTTCAGACATGCTTGGCTGGATGCTGCAATCCTGCCATTCTTCTGCTCCAGGATAGATCCCAGCTGAGTCTGAGCAGCCTCCCTTCCTCCTTGAGGAGTGCAGTATGTCAGTAATGTGAGCTTTGCTGTGGTACTGGTGCAGAAAGGAAGCGTCAGTGATTCTGTGCTGCCCCAGCATCATCTGTGGTCTCACACACCCATAGTTCTCCCCTGGAGTTCAGAGCTGTCCTGCTGGACTGTGGTGGGGCTGCTCACACCATCCCGGGGGGCTTTGTTGTGCTCAGGGGCTGCTCACACCATCCCTGGGGGCTTTGTTGTGCTCAGGGGCTACTCACCATCATCACTAGGGGGTTTGCTGTGTTCAAAGGGGTTTGAAACTGTAGAAGCAGCTTGTTTAGGGGGTTGGGTTTTTTTATAATTTGAAACCAAATCTGTCCCATCCCCCAGCTGTTAAAGCTTGGAAATAATGAAGTCTTAACTCCTGACGCTCTCCTGGAATTGCAGAAATGTAAAAGAGTGATAACCTTTCCACCCAACTTTGTAAGTAGCTTTTGAGACTGAAATCTGCTGCTGGAGCTGCTCTTGTCTGCTGAGCCTGAGCCCGGGGCAGGTTTGTACAGTAGGTTATGAACCCTCAGTAATAAGGATTTATAATGGGAATCCTGCTATATTCTTAATTATACTCCAGCTGCAGGGTGTCATTATAGTGCACTAATGCCCTCCATATGGCAGATAGCATGCACTTGGTTCTGTGTGGTTTTATTTAATTACAGACCTTTATTTGAGTAACTTTGCTGCTCAGAGTCTGAGGCCTGTGCAGGTGCACTGCAGGTGCTCTTCCTGCTGCTCAGGAATCACTGGTGATTTTTAAGCTGCCAGTTTGGGATGGGGCCACACAGGAAGCAGGAGACATTGACCCACACGAGGTGGGGTGCCCAGAGAAACTGTGCCTGCCCCATCCCTGGGAGTGTCCAAGGCCAGGCTGGACAGGGCTTGGAGCAACCTGGGACAGTGGAAAGTGCCCCTGCCCATGGCAGTGAGTGGGACTGGATGAGCTTTAAGGTTCCTTTCAACGCAAACTGTTTGAGGATTCTGTGATTTTAGTTCTCTGAGGGTGACCTTGCTGTGTCCTTGGCAGTCTGATGCGTGCAGAGACTGAGAACAAACTTCTGCATTTGCACTGATGCTGACTGTAAGGCGAGGTTTTATGAAGCCCCTTTCAGAAAGCTCCAGGAGCATCACGGCTGGGTGAGTGTCACCCTGACAGAGTGATGGTCAATCTGGTGCTGTCCAGATGAGACTCCCACCCTGTGTGTGGGCAGACAGCCTGTGTGAAGCTCTTTATTCTGGAGACTGAAGCACTGGGGCTGGTTTAATGGCCCTCAGTCTCTCTCGGTGGATTGATTGGCTTCAAACTTCAGCAGTGGCTTGGGGAAGAAGAGCTGGCGAGATCAGAATGGACACCATGGTTTGGCATCCAGCAGGGCAGGGTGTGGAATGGGGCTGGCTGTGCAACAGAGCCTCTGCAGGGCACTGTGTGCCCTTGGGGACAGAGGGGGTCACTGCTGCTAGGAAGATTAATCCCCAAACGCCAGAGGTTTATGTCCACAAAGGAGACAGAGGAGTCCTGTAACTTTATTCGAATAAAGGGAGAGGCCACAGGGCATCTCCTCTGGGGTCTCTCAGATTTTTGGAGGACACAGCCTCCTTTGCATCCCAGTTTCCTTCTTTCCCTCTCTCTTTCCCCACTGGCTGAGGTACTTGACAGGTACAGACTTCCCGGAATGCCTAAGACCTAAGATTCCCCTTTTAACGTATAACCCCCATACTTTTAATTCTTATGGGATTTATGAGTTTTCCCCATTGTTTCTTTCATCTTTCAATATCCAATTTCATTTATCAGCAAACCTGCAGTTTGTTTGTAAAGGCAAATACCTTCTTTTCCATTCATCAATCAGTAGAACCCTTCCCATTGTTTTCTCTTATCCCTCAGTGCTAGTTTTATCTACCCACCACTTGTTTGTAAAGACAAATCTTGTCATTCCTCTCACTGCCCTCTACACAAGTGTGGGACCTGTCCATCTCTGGGTCCCTGCTGCTCCTGCAGGCTGGGATCCGAGAAGAGGAGCCATCCTGCATCCTGCCCATGTAAGAGGCCATTGGCTGCTCCTGCCCTGAGCACTGTGAGGTAGAGAATTACTGCGCAGGACTCTGGTGTGGAAATGTCTCCTGTCCTGCAGCAGGGACAAACCTCAGCATGCCACGAGGCTGGCCTGGCCTCGCTGGCCTTCTGCAAACAACTGCCTCTTCCTCTGTTCGAAGAACTCTGCTCAGGGTGGTTTGTTTTGAGTCAGGTTCTGTTTTGGAGTCCCTGGCCAGTTGCTATGCTCCCATGGCCGCCTGCCTGCCTGGGAGAGCTCACCCTGGCCGGACTCTCGGCCGCACCCAGCTCCTTTTTTCAGGGCATTTGTGTCTTTCACCAAATGTAGGCAAATGTGAAAACGGATAGATCCAAGAGCTCCAATCCTGGTAACTGCTCCACAGCTCCTTTCAGGCACATTCTTGCTATGGGGTTAATGAGGGACACTCTCCCAGAGTGCTTCAGCTGTGCAGGAGTTTCTCCATCCCTGGTGGGGTTTGAGGGCTCATTGGCTCACCCTCACTGTCCCAGCATGGAGCCAGCTGCCCCTCTGCATTAGGGATTACAGATACGGTTGTATTCATTTAGAAGGCGGAAGCATTTTGTGGTTTTGTTTCTGTGGCTGTAAAACAAATAAAGCATAAAATCCCCACCCCAAACCGACCCTACAGCACAACCAGAGATGGGCACTTGGTGCTTCAGTGGAAAAATACAGGTTAAGCCAAAACAAATCGGAACTGAGTGTTCAGGCCACAACTAAGTCTGATCTGCAGCGCTATATTTAAACATGGTATTTTTGTATTTTAATAATTAACCAGTGGGAAAGAACAAGCTAAAAAACTAGTGTAGGCTATTCTCAAGGTATCTTCTCTTCAGCCCCATGTCCATGCAGGAATGCAGCTGAGGAAAGGCTGCAGAGGATAGGGATGCTCTAAAGCAGTGATTCCCTCTCCCAAGTTTATCCTTCCTCTCATTCTTTTCTTTGCAGTCTCCTAACAGTTAAATCCAGCTCGTCAGCCATAAACCTATGTTTGAGGTGGTGTGTGAGTCTGTTGGAGGTGTTTGCTTTTAGTGGAGAGCCGAGGGCAGGGCAGGATTTCCCTCTGCATTAATGGTAATAGCTGGGACTGTGCGTAACGGTGACCGGCTCTTGGCAAAGGAGGGCTGTGAAAGGTAATCCTCTGCCACGTGATTGTTTAATTTCCATTCAGTTTTATATAGCACAAGGCAATTCCCTGCTTTTGAGGAAAAGGTCGTGGGTGTTTCAGTGCTTCAGAGGCACCTGCAAGTCCTCAAGGCATTGTTGGGACTGCAGAGCTGGCAGTGCTGGGGGCTGAGCCTGGACAGCATCAAGTCTCTCTCAGATTAGGAGAGGGCAGCACAAAGGAAACAAAGGAACTTGGCCTCAGAGTTAATTTGCAATTTGAATCCAGCTAGAGATTCCCAGACAAGGTACAAGAGCAGCCCCAGCGCAGAGATGTACCTTGTCCTGTAGCTGATGGAGACCAATCATGCAAAGTTTAATGTCCTTAAACTTCTGGAGCTTGGACTGAATTGACCTCCAGACCCAAATTGTGCAGCAATCGCTTGGGGTTGCAGCAGTGTCCCAGAAATCCTCTGCAGCTCGGGCTCAGTGCCTGTCCATGGAAGGGAGAAGAACAGCCAGGGCCAGGGCCCTCGGTGTTACCTGGGAGTGGGGCTGGTTCTGCACCATCCCTGTATTTCCCTCCACTCCTGCAGGGCCATAATGGTACTTGAGGGCATTGTGAAATTCGAAGGTTTTGCTGGAGAGCATTTCCTGCTTTGGGGGTCAAAACCATCTGCTCTGGTGGTTCTTGTTGGAATGAATACAGCAGGCTTCAGGTGGTCTCCCAGCAGTTCCAGCAAAGGTCACATTCATGTCCTGACTCTGTGCCGGGGCCAAGAAGCAAAGAATGCTTTTGCCATAGGACAGTATCCATGTGTCCACTGACTCCAAGCCCATCCTAACTGGAATTTCTTTTTAGATCATACTTCCCTTTTCTGCTGTATGTGTTGGGATTCTGATTGTTTTCCCAGGCTGATTTTCAGATCTCCCAGTGAATGGGCATTAACTGTATTTCAAGCCCAGCAGAGGTGCTCATCCTCATGGTTTTCCAGGGGCAGAGGATCTACATCCTTGATAGCTCTGTTCCAGCTCACAGGACTGCCTGGTCCCTGGTGAGATTTAACACTGCAAGTGCAGTGCCCACTGCTCCCTGCAGAAGGAGGGACTTCCTGGAGATCTGCCTTGGCAGGAGCCTTGTAAGGGGTTTTTTTTTGTTTCAGCAAAACCCCTCTCTGGTAGAGCTCAGCTCCAAGCTGCCCCTGAGAGTGCACAGCAGTCAGATCCAGCCTCTTGCAGCATCCCCAGGAGCTCCTCACACCAGTGGGGTGCTTGGGGACTCGTGCAGCTGCACCAAACACAGCATCACACTGGGAGCCAGGCAGGGCAGAGGCAGCCAGGGGTGAAGTCCAGGGAAACTTGGACTCCTTCCCCAAATATGTCCTTAAATGACCAGGAGAAAAAAAGTCGAGTAAGAGTTGAGGTTTATTCCCCCACTCTGTGGCCAGTCACTTTGCATTCAGCAGCAGCCACTTAGAAGTGCCTCGCAGGGGTGTCTGCTTGGGAGATTTCCTTTTGGGAGCCTTACTGGAGGCACTTTTTTTATTAGTTTCTTCTTCTTTCTTCCTCTTTTTTTTTATTTTCTGCTCAGTTATGGACTGAAGATTGGGGTAAGCAACCAGCCCTGAGCCTCTCGAGTGTGTTGCTCTTTGGGAAACAGTGGGGCTCAGTGCTGAGAGTATTGAAGTCTCTGAACTGACCAGCTAAGCTGCAGTTTGTCGGGTCTTTCCTCTTACAAACTAACCTGGGAATTGTCAGTTCTCCCTCTGTACCAGAAACCTCAATTTAGAAATTCTGCTCAAGAGTTGCTTGAAAAGTTTCTCTTCTCATTTAAGGAAGTGTCCTTTAGGTTCACTGGGAATTGCAACCTGCGTTAATTTATTCTTTTGTGTGTGTGGCAAATGCAGCCATTTCTATGCAGCTCTTAAGTGGACTCAGACTCATTCCAGCAGAGTTTGTACCTTTTCTTCCTCATTGCCTGAGGTTTGCCTGGAGCTGTAGACTGTGAATCGCTTCCTCAGAGATGGAGCTGTCTCCTGCTCCCTCTCCTGGGTCCTTCAGGCATTTGCCCCGTGATGCTGCTATCCCCAAGGATCTGTTTTCAAGCCCTCTGGAAGTACCTGCTCTGGTGGGAGCACAGCTCCATGCATTGGATTGGGAAATGTGGTGGTTTAAAAAAATAAATCAAGCCAAAACAGAAATGCCCAACAAAACAGAGTGTGGGGAAGCCGAGCTCCCAGTCTGCTTGCTGGGAAGGAGTGGGTGACAACATTGCTGCAGCTTCACTGCTGGTGTAGGGGACTGTGTGCACCCACAGGGTGAGTGAGGAGTTTGGGGCTCCTTCCTTAGCCCCAGGCTGTGCTCCAGAGGGATGGTTTTGTTGAAGCTTTTTATTTCCAGGCACTGGCAAGTTGTGGAAGGGAAGGCTCTGCAGAGCCTCAGCCTCTTACATATCCTTTCTGATCCATCCATCCCAGCAAAGGCCTGCCCAGGCAAGATGTTCAGGGTACTTCTTCTGCTTCAGAGATACCTTAACATCCTTTCCTGGATTTCTTCAGCTGTCACGTGGGAAGTGAAATCCTGGGCTGCTTTTAACTTTTCCTGAGGCTCTATGAATAATGCAACATGTGCTTTTTTTATTATTTCCAGATTGAAAAGATCATGAGTTCCATCGGAGAAGGCATTGACTTTTCCCAGGAGCAGCACAGGATCTCAGGTAGTGTACCCAGCATGTGTCTGTCTGTCCTGGCTGTGCTCTGCACACAAAAAAGGTGCTGGCTCCTGCGTGTGGATGTCTTTAACCTGCTTTGGCTCTGGGAGGGAGAGGAATGCTCTGGCACAGGAGGAGCAGACCTGTGTTCCCACATGATGCTCAGTGCTGCTGCCAGCAGTTTTAATTCTACACTCCTTGGGAAGATTCCTTTAATTTTACAGAATGCAGCTGCAGGATTTTCCTCCCAGCTCTTTCCATGAGGGCAGCAGCTGTGGGTGGATGGTGTCAGTGTGGGTGCCATGGTGGCTGTGCCCTTTGCATGTGGTTTATCTGCCAGGTGCTTCGGGGAGGGTGGTCCTGGGCATTTCGAAGTGCACCTGCAGGTATTGATATGCACTGAACAAGGCTCTTGGAGGACACTTAAAATGTGAATTCCCTTCTCTGCCTTTGAATCGTGAGCTAAAGCAGAACTCAGGCTTGCTGGAGAGCTGCCACCACACGGGATTCTGTCCTTTTAAATCCTTCACCTCCAGACTGCTGCAGCAGAACAGCTCTGACTCCGGGTGGGCAGCAGCTCCTCCTGATGAGATGCTAATGCAGATCCGCACACGCAGCTCACAGGGCTGTGACACAGCTCACCTCATATCCCTTTGTCACTCAGGATTTTGCTTAGGTGAGGAGGAACCCACTGTTCCCAGTGGGAGTTTAGCCTGATTCAGGCTCTGGGTCAGGTGGCTTTGCAGAGGAGTTGAAGCTCTGTGTGAGTTTGTGCTCCCTGCTCTGACAGCCCTCCCTGCACTCTGATGGATCAATAGCACCAGGGAAAGGTCTGACATGGAGGGGAGAGGAAGAGGCAGTGCTCCTGCAGCTGTGCAGGGAGCTCTCAGCAAGATGGACACCCTGGAGCAGGTGGGCACAGGAGCTGCTGAGTCCTGGAGCCGGAGGTTTTCACACAGGCTGTGCTCTGTCACGCTCAGTTTGGGATCCCTCGTGTGCACATCCTCTGCTGGGCACATTCTCTGTTTGTCCCTCCTTTCCCTGGAGCAGGCAGAGCTCTGCCAGCCCCTCTCTGGGAGCTCCCACACATTTGGCTTCTCCTCCCCAGGGCTTTGTGGGACTGTTACGCTTCAGGTCATGGTGAATGTGCAGGGAACTGCAGGGAGCTCCCCAAATGCTCTCTCATCCTTAAAATGAGTGAGGTTTGAGGATGCTGGGGCTCGTGACTAGCTTGGGGTCTGGAAAGGTGAAATGCCTTTTTGGCAGTTCCTGTGGGGATAAGTGTGTTTGGAGCTAGTTGTATGAGCAGCTACTCTGTACAACTGCCTTGCGTCTGGGTGAGGGCTGGCAAGGAACACCATCATTTTAGGGATACCAAACTCCACCTGCCCTTTTTCTTAAGGAAGTTTGGCCTTGGAACAGATGTTTGTGCCTGTCTCCACCAAATACCCACAAGCAGGTGGGGTGCTGTTGGTGCAGCACAGCCTGCGCACCGATTTTGTCCTTCACACTAAAGATTATTACTGAAACAATAACACCTGAAAGCCCCTCCTGAACCCTGGCAGCCTCTTCCTCTCTGCTGTGGGACTTGAGCCTTGCAGGAGGCACCACAGCTTTGGGAATGCACTCATCATTCCACCTCTGCCCACTGGTTCCCGCTCTGCCAGCTGCAGGCCTCTCAAAGGCAGGATTCCCAGAATGTGGAGCATAAGGGGAAGGATGAAGCTGAGAAATAGAAGTTTGTTTCAGTCAGAAGTTGTGATCAGGATCTTGCCGGGGGGCACAAGTTCTGTTACTCTTCTGTTCTTGTAGCATCCTTGTAACACACAAATATCAGATGTATTTGGGGCATCTTAGTTTTCAGCCTGGGATGTTTTAGGCATCTGTTCTCTTTTTAAAGGAAACCCCTCCATTCCCTCCCTCCAAATATTTCCTGCTCTTCATTTTGTCATGACTTGAAAGGGTTTTGTAAACAGAAAACCTGTTCTTGGTGTCACTGAAGGTTTCCCTTTTAAAAACAGAAATGTATTTACAAGTGCATGCAAGCCTGAATAGAGTAAGTAATTTTAAAAATTAAATTCAGGAGCTCAGGAGGAGGTGCTGTGGTTTCATTTCCCCTGCCAATACCCCGACAGCTCCCAGGAATGCTGTGGTAGGCAGCAGGCACTTTCTCACCTCTCTCTTGATAAATTAATTCTGAGCCAGCCACAAATCACTTGGATCTGTCAAAGCAGACCTGTGACATCATTTCTTAAAACCCCCAAGCCATGTTGTCCATCATCGAGTAAATATTGAGGAGTCAGTGATTTCCACTGGAGAGTTACGGAGCCGCTGCCTCCCTCCCGGCGGGTGGGAGCACTGGGAGGGGGGAGAGGATGAGGAGAAGGGAGGGACAGCGTGGAGCGTGGGGCTCGCAGCTCAGACAAAGCCGCCGCCGCAGCCGCCGGAGCGCAGGCACCGGCGGGGGAAAGGATGGAGGGGAGGATGGAGAGCTGGCGAGCGGCAGCTCCTGGCACGCAGTCCGGGCTTAGCTGCTGCCCCGGAGCACGGGCTGGCTCAGGGGAGGGAGGCAGGAGCCTTTTGTGATCTCGGCGTTGCCGCGCATGCTGGAAGGACCGGCCGGCGCTCCCAAGTAGCGGCACAGGAGCAACCCCCGGCACCAGACAGCAGGAATTACCCCAGGAATCTGCAGATGACACCGTGAGCTCTGTGTGTGCAGCCATTGCAGCATAGTGGGGAGGGATGGCTGGAAGGTACCGAACTGCTGCAGCTGACCTGACAGTTCAAAGGAAGCAAATGAGGGTCTCCTGATCATCCTTTTCTTTGCATCCATGCTGGAAACAGACGTGCCAGGGAACCAGAAAATCTGCCTGTCTTGCATAGGAAATTGCCTGATGAAAAGGAGATCTCTGAACTTTTTTTTGGTCATGCATAAGGTCTTTAGCTTTACTAGAGGAGAGTAACAAGTCACTGGACCCATCCCGGGGTGAGGGAAGGGAGAGCTCATCTGCCAGCGCTTCCCCATAGGTGTTGGGAGGAATCTCCTTTATCAGAGGCTGAAGGGGAGGTGCCAGGGCATGGCTCGGACTTGAGCTGCTGCAGGAAGAGGAGAGAGTGTGCTTGCATTTGCTTTTTTCCTTTTGCCGTGGCTCGGAAGCAGGGAACCGAAATGCCTCCTTCCTGCAGAACTGCTCCCTGCCTGAGCGAGGGGCTCGATGCGGCGGTGGCGCTCGGCTGGAGAAAATGAAGGAAGGGCAAATCCAGGTGCGTGCCCAACACCTGGCAGGACCAGCAGTGTTGGGTGAGAACCATCCTGGCTGTGCTGTCACAGGTGGGGCTGGGCTCTCTGGGGCCAGCATGCTGGGATGCCAAGAGGTCCTGGCAGCGTGCTGGAATGCCAAGCAACCGGATCGCTGGTAGAATGACAGAGCCAGGGCTGTCGGACGTGTGCCTGGGATCCCCATAATCCAGTAACAGCAAGAGGAAGCCCCTGCCATGGTTTGCCTCTCTCAGGACTGCTGGGGAGGAAGAGAACAAGCCCTTCCTCTCCGCTGCTGCAGTCTGTGCTTCCTTTGTCTTGGCGTGTCTTCTCGCGGACAGCCGCTCTGCCTGGGCTCCTGCTGCTTTCCCGAGCGTCCGCCGTGTCCGAGCTGGCTCGGCTGCATGAAGCTGTTTTCTCTCGGGCTGCTCCGTGCTCCCCGCTGAGCCGGGGCGGTGTCCAGAGGTGTGCAGATGAGAGGATGAGCTCCGCTCCCTTCCCTCGCACCTGCCACTGCCCGGGAATGCCTCGGGTGCAAGTTTGCTGCTCTCCTCCCGCCCCCTTCCGCTGAGCCGAGGAGTGGATCCGCATCCCCGTGGGGTTGGGCTTCATGTGCTTGCCTGGCGAGGAACTCACGAGCCCTGACAGCAGTGCCTGTGATCTCAGCGCCCCAGCAGCGCCTCTGAATCTTTGCCCGGGCGTGGAGTTTCTTTTCTGAGTGTGAACTGCGGTACAGATCTGCGCCCGGAGCCCGCAGAGGCACTGCCAGCTTGTTGTCCATGCTCTGTGCACACAAGAGGACTTGTCTGCCCACTGATTTGTTGTACTCTGAGCATAATTTTTTGAGTTTCTTTATGGTAATGACTATGATGTGGCAATGCCATCTGTCCTCCTCAGAGTGCCGCTGCTACCGCCTGAACAGTTTCTCCCTGTTCAAGCGGCTGCCGATTCCTCTCTCGTCAGGTTCGCGGATGCTGGAGCAGAGCGTCGGGGAGTGGCTGGAGTCCATCGGCCTGCAGCAGTACGAGAGCAAGCTGCTCCTCAACGGCTTCGACGATGTCCGCTTCCTGGTGAGTGCCCGGGCACGCACCCGGGCTCGGAGCAAGGGGCTGGCCAAAGCTTCCCGTGTGGGCACCGGGCAGAGCCGGGTTCTGCCGCTGGTGCGATGGTATTGGGGGGTGTAGAAGGCTGGGGAGAATAAATAGATGAGGGTTGTGTTGGATCTTCACATTTAATTCAGGTGGTATTGGTTTTCTCGCTAAAATCATGATAGAAAATTTTTTTTAATCTGCCCCCTAAATCTTTACTATCCAATTTACTCCAGAAATGGGAACTGAAATTCGCTGGTGTTTTGATGGAACCCCTGAGCTGTCTGTGCTCTGGGCTGTGAAGGAGGCAGCAGACCTCTTGTTGGAACTGTACTTGCTCAGAGCATGCAGGCAGTGTGTTAATGAGCTGTACCTAATTGCACTGACACTGTTGGCTCTGAAATCTAATGATGACAACATGGTAATGCTCAGGGTTGAGGGGTTTTAATAACCAGTGTCTAGAAACTTAAAGCGGCACGGTGTTAAAATCTGAGAATTCACGTGGAATGATGGATGAACTGCAAAGAGAGAAAATCTTGGTGCTGCAGGAGGGGTTCTCCCTGCATGGCTTAAAGAAATGCTTTTGAATGTGGACTCCAAGTTTGGAAAATAACAAAAAATTCTGTAAACCTTTGGAAAAGTCATTTTGGCTAATGCAGCATCCTGCCTTGGAACGGAAGCGGTGATGTCTCTGGTGCTAGGAACAGTGCAGAGAGGTGACACCAGGAGGATGTGAGCTGGGTGAGGGGCTTTGGAAACACTCAGTGGCCATCGTTGGTGGGCAGGGTGTGAGGGGCAGCTGGAGAGAGACAGGAAGCCCGGAAAGGGCATGGATGGAGGCTCAAGGAAATGCACACCTGAGCAGCATCTGTTGGGCTACTTAAAGACAGGGTGTAATTATACTTTAAAAAATGACCTGGCCAGGAGGATAAATGCTGTGGGGTCTGGCTAGATCCAGCTGTGCCTCCTGGTTTCCACAATAAGCAGCCAGGTCGTTTGCTTTCCTTTCCCCTGACAGGGCCAACACTGCCCTCCAGAGCTGGGGTTTGCTGTGGTTTTCACCTCCTGTCCCACCTGGCCCAAACCCCAGTGGACTCTCAGCCAGGGATGTGTGAGGGTTCAGCATCCCTGTGTGTGCTGAGGCTGTTTGGAGATGCTACAACAAATTTAGATGAAATAACCTTGTAGATCCTCTTGAGATTCCCTGCTGATGGGTCTGTGATCATTGTGGGGTCGGTGGCTGCTCTCACCCATCAGTTGCAGATAAAACGCCTTTCCCTTGCCTGGCTAGGTGTGATCGACCTCACTCAGCTCAGAATTCCCATAGCAAAGGTTCCTCTGCGTGTCCCTCTGTGTGGTGGTGTTGGGTACGTGGTAGGATTTGCTCTCTTCATGGCTGGACGTTTTTGGCTGGACGTTTTTCTTCCCTGTCCAGTGCTGGCTGGCTGTTCCCAGTGCAGCAGTTGGCTGCTGCTGGATGCAGGGGATGGGACACTCATTTGCTCATTCCTCTCAAATTTAAAAGGTCAAATAATTTCACAAAGATTTTCACAAATGACTGCTAATTTCCATTTTGCCACTTATCTCCTTTCCTAGGGAGTTGACCCTGGCACCCGTGCCAACCCTGGCTTTAAATCCATTCATCCCAGCCCTGAGAACTCCAAGCTGATACATCAGCCCAACAGGAAAGTTGAATTATTTAGAATCTTTCCCTCTGTGGTGTTCCTTGCCTTCAGCTTCTGGTGTTGGGGGTGCGAAACCTTCGATAGGGCGCAAGTGAGGAACAAGTAGGTAATTTGGTTGTAGTGGTGTTTTTGATGGTCTTGGATGAATTATTAAAACTGCTGTGGACACTGAAGCTGGGCAGAACAGGGGCTCGGGACACCGAGCTCTGAGTGCTGGGCTGCCCAGTCCTCTTCTTTGCACAACTGATGCTTTATTGGCTGCCCCTTCCAGTCTCTAACAGAGAATATTCCAAACCAGGAGTGTTACTTTCCTGGAATTAAATGGTTTCTATGAAGGGATTAGTCCTTCTTAGGGCATCACTGTGTTCAATATTTCAAGGTCCAAAGAATGCTGGGTAATGGTTTGCAAATCGCCAGGTGGGTTATGAGGTTAATTAAGTTTTAGTAGCCCAAACTAGGAAATTGGAGTCCTTTGATATGAAAACACGTGTTTTCTGTGCAGGATTTTGCATTGCATTGCTCCCTGCTCAGAGAGGGGCAGGGTGTTCTGGTGTGCCAGGATGGTCCCTTTGCTCCAAGGTCCCCAGGTGCCTTTTGGGGGCAAAGCAGGAGCTTTGCAGGAGAAGAGTGTTCAGTGTGCAGAGATTGTGCAGCTACAGAGCAGAGCAGTGTCCTAAAAGAGCCCTGTAATTACTGAGGAAGATGCTCAGCCTGTAATGGATAGCAACTCAGAGAAGGGTTAAGAACAGTCTAACAAGGAGCGTGTCCTGTCACTGCAGCAGGGACCTGTGAGAGCTGGTGTGTGTGGGCACTGGGGTGCTCAGTGCTGTTCTTCCCTGGAGAACCAGGATTCAAAGTGCCCTGTTGGCCCTGGGTGTGGGACAGGGCTGTAAGAAACACAAACTGAGGGTGCCGGGCTTGCTGGTGCTCTGATGGCTTGTACTGCAGCCGGGTCTGGTTTCAGGAATTTTTCATTCCCTGGGTATTTTCAGCTGGCTCCTGTGTTAATCTATGCCCTATGTCACAAAAGCCTTTACCCTCAGGTGGGGAAATGATTCATGAGCACACTGTGTGTAAAGGGAGTTTGAAAAGTGCTCAGTAAATATATTTGGCTTCTTAATTGGATGTTAATATAGGAAGGCAGAAACATGTGTTGTTTCCAAAAATAATAATTCCGTTATTTTCAGAACTCCAGGAACTGGGGATTAGGGGATTAGCTGTGCTCCGGCCACGTGCCGGCTGCCTCACTGGACAGGCTGCAGCTGGAGTGGGCAGCAGGGAGGGGGAGAGGGTCCTGCTCCTCTCAGGGTCTGCTGACCAACAGCTGAGAGGGGCTCAGGGGTCCCACAGCTCCTGCGGCTGGCAATGGGAGCCACAAATGTCACACAGGCTGTGCTGTGGAAGGAAAAGGTGCTCTGGAGCCTCCTCTCTGCTCCTGGGAATTCCAGCTCTGCTTCTGGGACAAAGTGGATCTTCATCAAGCATTGGCTTCACTCGGGGTGGGTATCACTGGCACAAGTCAGCAGGATTACTGGGACATGGATGTGACGTGACACTGGAGCGCCCTCATCCCTGTACTGTTCCTGGGAAGGGACCAAGGCCTACACGGATCTGGGATTGTGTAACCTTCTGGCTTGTTTGAAAGAAGAAAGGGGTGATAAAAGATGGATTTAGGTAGCTTAGCTTTCCAAAACACTGGAGTTCTCTTCCCAAATCTGCATATTGGGCCACATCTCTGTGTCTGCAGAAATTCTTCTACTCCCTTCAAATTGCCTGCAGTCACCACACCGTGTTTATGGAGAAGGCAGAGAAGAGGCTTTCCCTGTTATTCTGCCACTCTCGAGCACAAACCCCACCATCCAAGACAGCAGCATCTTTCCCTCACCCTCTGCGTCACCACCAAGTGACCTTCATGGCCAGCACCACTGCCACGGGGCAGTCGGGCTGGGACACTCGGATGCTGCTTTTCATATGGAGCTGGAACTGGGCAGCAGCCTGTGCAGGCAGCTGGGATTAGGAACAGCTCAAGTGGAGATAGTGCTTCTAATCCTCTGTCTCTGCTCCGCAGCCCACTGGGATTCCTTCATCAGAGGGGAAAGTTTATTTGTGTGGTGGGTGAACACAGCCAAGGCGAAGCTGCTGGCAGTGGCTGTGCTGTCCTTGACTTAGCAAAAATACAGCTCTGCAAGTAGGATAAAACCCTCAGCAGCATTGCCTGCCAAATGTGAACAGCTCCAGTGAACCAGGAATGCCCACCCTACCACCCAGGAGGAGCAGCACTGCTGCCTCCCACGTGGAGGAACATGGCCCTGTGGCGTGCGCCAAGTTCCAGGAGCCTCCTTGCCTCATCCCTCACCAGAGGAGGGGAATGAAAGGTCAGATCACAAAGCTGCAGCAGTGAGTGAGTAGTGTCATCCAGAAAAGTGCACAATAAATGGACTTAATTGTCCTTGGCGGGCAATGAGCCAGGAAGCTGGGAGAGCAGGAAAAATGTCACAGGAATATGGACCAAGAGGGATTCTGCGGCTCCTGGAGCTTGGCCCCGTCATGTCTGCTGTGCTCACCAGTGCATCTGCCACAGATGCCCCTTTTGGGAACTCCACAGGAAATGGATTTTGGGATGCCCAGTGCATTCCTGGTCCCTGCAGCAAACAGGGATTAACCCAGGGAAACAGCAGGCTGGACTTTGCCCATCTGGAGAAGGCAAGGACGTGGCCGCTGTAATGAGAAGGAATTGCAATAATTGATGGTGGAATTCCTCCACAGGAGTGGGGAAGGAAATGCCATTACCTGTTCCCTCACACGGTGTTTTGTGATCCCACAGATGCCATAAATGTATCTGAGATGCTTGCAAAAGCTTTCCCCTTGCCCCGCAGGGCGGGATCTTGCTGCTGCCCCGACAGCTTCCTCTGGGCTGACATCTGAGAAGGGCAAACCCCGCGTGCTCTGGCAGTTGTACCAGTGTTCTGGAGTTGAACTTTTTATTCAGTTCAAAGAGATTTTGATTCACAAATGAGCAGGTAAAAGAGAACATAAACCATTTTTTATGGCATTTTTTTATTGTTCAAGCCTGGATTCCCATGGAGTGTGTGGAAAGCAGCTAATGCTGATTCAATGAGACAGCGTCAAAAAGGGAAATCTGTTCTCTGCGTGTAGTGCCCTGGGCTCCTCTGGGGGATTTTATTTATTTTTTTATAATTGGGGAGAAGTGGTAGAAAAATGATGGTGATGGAAGAATGGGGTGTCTGCAAATAATTTAGAGTACTGACATTAATTTGATTAAATGCAATTCAGGGCCATGTTGGATTAGCCTACGGAGTTGTTCACTAACAGAACAGCCTTTCCTTCCGTTTCTCCTCTGTGTGTGCAGGCAAAAACAGGATAAATGTGGAGTTGAGGCCTTGGCTCAGGTTGGCTCACTATGGCTGGGGGTGTGAGCTGAGCTCGGCACCTCTCGTGCCTTCTCGGGCCAAGGCCAGCCCCGATCCACATCTGACTCGATGTAAACAAAGCCAGGTCTCCTTTCAGATCCTGGAATTTGGGTGCAGGCTTGCATCTGCACGATCCTCCTTCTCACCTGGTACTGCCGTGCTGGAGCACTGGCATCTCCTGTGTCCTCAGTTGCCCAGCTTCTGCCTGATCCAGTTCCGAATGGCCCAGCTTGGTGCACAGCTGCTGGTCCCCTGGGCAGCAGCCAGGCTTTGGACACACTCTGGGAATGTGTCTGCCCCAGAGCTTTTTTCTATTTTCATATAGAACTTGTCATTTTATAGTAGCCATTCGGGGAAAACTGCACTGACACATTCCGGTAGCGGTTTGCACCCAGGAATGATCTGTGAGGAACAGGGGATCACCAGAGACCCCTGAGAGGGTTTCACTGCATCTGCTCTTGTTGAAACACAGCAAGAATGTGGCCTGCCCTCAGCTGGTGCAGGGATTTTCGTGCAGACTCAGGTGAACCCTCTGTAGCTCATGCCTGGGCTGTGTCAGGCTGGAACTAGAGCAAGCTCTCCTCAGCTGGGCAGAAGCTCTGAGTGGCTGTTTCTGGATTTGGTCTCTGCTGCCAGTCCCCAGGAACACATGCCAGTGTCCCCAGACTGACTGCAGCACTAAATGAGCCCCTAAGAGTGGAGCTGGACCCTGGGGAAAGGGTCTCTGCCAAGGCCCTGAGTGGGAATCACTTAATTCAATTAAATGAATTTTGTTTGACATCTCCCCAGTGGCTTCTGGCTAGTCCTTGGGAGGTTCCCAAGGACTGTGCTTTATCCATGGTAGGGGTGTTTGGGTTGTCTCTGGGAGGGAATGGTGAGAGCAGAGATGTGCAGAGATCTGGGGTTGAAGGAAGTTTGAGGATCTAGAGAAATGCGGCAGAGCTTCACTGCAGTTCCCCGGATAATAGGAATGGACTCCACAGGGAGCAGAGAGGTTGGAGTTGGATGGCTGGATTTTGAGGAACAAAGTGGGTGGACCAGAACTGGCAATTTAGAGGATACTTATATTTGATTCATTAGTAGCTCCAGGCCCCACAAACATTAAAAAAGCCATTAAAGTTGCAGTTAATTTTTTTTTTCTCTCAATAAAATTGCCTGAACTTGACAACCATGACCGATTCCCTCCGTTGCCATTGTCACGCTGCCAGTCTGCATGGGGAAGAAAATTAAACAAAAATGAAGTGGCTCTGTGCTAATCTCAGATTGATTGTAGGGTTTTGTGTATGAGCCCCTTTCCCCGTTGATGCTCTGTGAAGAGCTGGGGCTTTGCCATCATGCCCGTGGCCAAACAGATCCTTTCCCCTGCTTTCCACTCAAGTACCCCAGACTGCAGATGCCATTAGAAACTCCACAGATCACAAGGCCAATTACAAATACAGATTTATATGACCAATTGGGGTCCCCCTGCTCTAAGATGTGGGTGTGTAGGCCCAGCTGTGAGCTGAACACGTCTCCATCTCCCACATCAGGCTGCCAAAAGCAGACCAACAACGACAGCAGAATCTTCGACAAAAGGCGAATTGTCTCGAATGCACTGAGGGGAAAAAGCTTTGTGTGCACTTTGTATGCACAGAGAGCCTTCAGCTGTCTCTCTGCTTGGGATGTCTGCAGGAACCTTCCGAGTCTGGGAACGCCGTGTTTGGGTTTGGCATCTGTTGCTTCTGCTAGCAGCCACGTCCTGGTCCCCGTGCTCCCCGTGGCTGCCCGTGCAGGGTGTGCTCTCAGCAGCCTTGGCACCGGCGGCCACGCGCTGCCGGCCCGGCCACGCGTCCTGCACGGAACACTCGCTGCCTCGGGCCCTTCCTTAGCTGGAACGAGAGCATGGACAGACGCCAGGCTCTGGGGAAGAAGCAGCATCTGAAAATTGGGTAGTTAAGTGCCTGCAGAGTGTCCTGCTGGAGGAAGAATCTGGCAGATTTCAGCAGCGCTGCCTTTGGCTCAGTCACTTTGGGGTCACCTCGGTAGCAGGAGGGGATGTTGCCTTCTGCCAGGTAACCTCTGACTGGTTTTTTTTTCCTTTAATGAGAAACCTGGAGCCTCACAGGCTGTTTAACTACAGTCCAGGCAGTGAGGCATGACCAAAGCCAACCCTTTTTCCAAGAACTCCTGTTGCTACAGTCAGGTCGGCTGCTCCGGCATCCCGCAGGGCTCCCAGTGAGGACAGGGGTCACTGGCAGATCCCTGCCCTCCCTCGGGGCGGTGTGGAGGGCAGAGACAGGGTTCAGGAGTGTCTCTTGTGGTGGTGTGTATTTGTGCCTCTCTAAGGAGGGGGCTCAGTTTGGCACAGAGGAAGCTGAAGGCCGGCTTGGGGGATGAAGGCCCCTCTGCCTGCCTGGCAGCCAGTCTGTGCCAGCGGGGACCCGGGCTGGGACTCAGTTCCAGGTGTCTGACTGGGCCAATGGTTCAGCTCTTTGAGCAACCAAAGTTACTCTGCCTGGAGCAGAGGAGTTCTGCCCCGGGTAATGCATTTCACCCCGTGTGTCCCTTCTCTGGCTGAGCCCAGGTGGGGACTGGGTCCTGACAGAGCACGTGGTGAGGTGTTGGGATGAAGGAGCTGTTGGGTGCCCCAAAATGTGAATGGCAGTGAGAGCTCTGGCCTGGGCCAGCCCTGAGCCTCTCTCGCTCTGCTCAGCCCTGCAGAGCTGAGGCACCCAGGAGGAACGGGCAAGGTAAAAGCACTCATCACAAGGAATAAAATCAGAAACACGTCTTGGGAAAGTCTTTTTGATTCTAATTGGCATCTCTGAGGCTGCTGCTGGAGGCTCCTGGAGGACTGGCCTGCTCTCCCCACTGAGTCCGTCCTCAGAGGACCTGGGAAGGGGCTGGTGGGAGCTGGGGCTGCTCTGTGCCCTCAGAGGGGCACGGGGAGGTGGCATCTGCTGACCTGTGGCCAGCACTGAAGGGAACCTTTGGATAAAACTAAAAACAGCAGTGGCCCATGCTGAGCAGCTTTGCCCCTTGGCTCGTGTCTGAGGATGTGTTGAGTGCAGACAGGTTTAAAGTCTGGCTCCTCTGTGTGGCTGGCAAAGGTTAAAAGATCTGCATTGTCTTTGTATTTAATTTTCTCTTTTAGTGGCAGATTATTGTTTTCCGTGGGAGTTGAAATCCGGATGGGTTTGAAGGACATTGCTCCTGCACCAGGGGCTGGAATGATTTGTTCAGAGCTGCTACGCTTTGTCTATCCTTGTTAAGTACCCCGAGAATACAGACTGCCACCCAGGGAATTTAATGTGACACATAAAAATAAGGAGTGCAGGAGAAAGCTGTAGGCTTCACAGTGTTTAACTACCTTGTATCCTTGCTACAGAGCAAGCAATTTTCTTCAAATTCGAGATGCTAAAGGTGGGAGAACACCTACTGCCCTGCCTTGGGGCTGGCACGGGTGCCCTGTGGCAGAGCAAGAGCCACCAGCTCTGTGCTGCTCATGTGGGATCACAGCCATGACAAAGGGGATTAGCACCAAAAAGGGCTCAACACTGGGAAGTGAGCATGAGGGAAAATGTAAATAGGATCAGCAAGCTTGTTTAGTTTTTATACATGAAAATTACACATCTCCATTGTCACAGCTCATTTGGCTGCCGACAGTTCCTGCTGTCCGGGTGGCACGAAGGGAGGGGCTGGCTGTCAGCTCTGCCCTTGCTGGCATCTTCCCTGCACTACCCCAGCTTCAGCCCTGGCTCTCTGCAGGGGGATGGAGCCGCAGAGCACCAAGATGGGCAGATCAAGGGAGCAGAGCAGGCCCAGGCATCGGGAACTGCAGGTTTCAGGTACCTGAGGTGTGACATGCTTTGGGCACTTCAGTCCCTCCCTGTTCCTCCCCCACACAGGGCAGTAATACTTTGCTTTCCAAACCTATAAGAGAAATCCCATCACTTGCTCTGGCCCTCTCTGTCCATTTCCAAAAGCCCTTTGGAAGCCATCTCTCTCAGGGAGAGGAATTCCTTGCACACATGCCGCGTTCCTGCCAGGTGAGGTGTCTGTCAGGGGAGTTAATCCCCGTTAATCTCTTCCCTCCTCCCCAGAGCCGAGCACACAATCTCCTGCTGTTACAGGAATGCACATTAAATGTGGCTCTTCGGCTTAAAATTCATGAACAAGAAAGGGGAGGGGATGTTTCCATCTTTCTGGTGGGATGCTGCTGCCCACCAGCCAGAGGTCACTGCCCTGGCAGCAGCAGCTCCTTCTGTTAATCACTGGGAGTTTGTTCCCAGTCCAAGAGAGTTGCTGTTTGTGCACCAAATGGGAAGCCTGGAGCTTTCAGCAACAATCTGCCTCTTCTTACTCACTGATTTTGTGCAGTTGAGGGGTGCACAAAACAGTTCGTGTGATGTGGTTGCATCCTCTCTCAGTTCATGGTGCGCAGTGTCGCCACTCAGGTGAGCCCCTGATGCCCCTTGGCCTCCCTCACAGGCTCTGAGGTGCAGGGCAGATGGGTCTGGCCATGATCTGGTGTCCGCAGGGACTTTGGGGCAGTGGCAGTAGCTCTCCCCAGCACAATGGCCCTGACTGGCACAGTCTGTGAACTGGCCTTTGGGAAAACATGGAATGAACCCCCGCCCCCGTGGGCTGCAGAGCCATTTAGTCCTGACTTTTCTGTTGTTTAAACAGCTCAGACAAATAAATGCCTTTGTTCCTGGCTGTCAGCTCAGGCTCTGCTCTCCTGTCCCCTCCCAGCTCTCCAGGAATGAAGTGCGTGGGATCTGACCTGCCAAGGGAGGGGGAGGCAGAGGAGCCCTGTCAGGGGGTGGTGAGGGCTGCGCCTCCTGCCACCCACTGCTGTTTGCTAAAGGACCAGTCTGGGCTGCGGGGCAGCTCTCCTGCGTGGCAGAGAGATCCCTGGGCATGTCTTATCTCGGGTGTTAATTCCCTGTTTCCCTGAACAGCCCTCTGTGGCCGAGGGAAGAGCAGCTCCTGCGTGGTGGAGAGCCATGTGCCACGCTGCTCTGCTGTCACCACAGCTGCCGTGGAAGTGGCAGTGATGCTGCCTGGCAGGAGCAGAGCAGCTGCTGGCCTGGCCGGGAGCAAGGACACGCTCGGGAGGTGGCTGCTCTGGGGCAGCTCACTGCATTTAAAGCAGGTAGCACTCAGCAGAGCACACGTGCTGAAATCCCACTGAAGTGTGGATGGGAAGGGGTAGGAAACCCTTGCTGCCCTTTATGGAAGGTGCCTGGCAGTCTCACCTGCCCTCACCTTCCCTGCGGCCGGCCTTAATTGGGTTTCTCTTATAAAACCAGAATGTGGAACAGTGAAGCGCTGTCAGCGCTCACCTGCTGGGACTCTCTGGGGAGCAGAGGGAGGCAGGGCCAGGGAGGGGCTCTGGGCTCAAGCTGAAGCCTTCAGTCACACAGCAGCGTGGCTCTGCCAGGCGTGGGGAGACGTGTCCTGCTGAGCTCTGCCCAGGTAGGAGGGCAGGGAAGCAGGTTGTGACAGAGGCTTTTAAAGGAGGGTGGAGTCCGTGTGCTTCTGCTCTGCAGAGGGAAGGGGGCAGAAAATGGGTTTTAACTGCACAGTGTGGGGTGACTGGAGCATCTCTGGCTCTGCCTGGGGCTGGAGGAGACACCTGACCTTACCCTGCTGCCAGGGGAAGCAGTGCAAGTTTCCCGGTGGCCGCGGAGGAAGGTTCAGCAGAACCCAGAGCCCCTGCTCGGGCATGGAGGGGCTGGGGTTTGCTTGGGCACTGTTAGAGGATGTTTAAAGCCTCTGTGTGTCGAATTTCACGGGGGGTGGCTGTAAGCCCCAGGGCTAAAGGCTGGAAGGGCTCCCAGAGCTGGGGGGAGGAGGGCAGCATTCCGTGTCCTGCACCTCTGCTCGTGTCAGCCCTTTCTGTGCCCAATGTCGGTACATGGGGCAATGCTCCCAGCCTTGGAAGCCTTCCTTATCCTTCTCCTCTTCCTCCTCCTCCTGCTGGCAGGATTTGCTGGAGGTCAGGTCAGGAGGGTGCTGTAACTGTGCGATGTCCATTCACACACCTGTGTGGCTTCTGTTGTCCCCTGCTCCCATGTCGCTCCCTCCTGTCCCCACAGGGCTGTAATGTCATGGAAGACCAGGACCTTCGGGATATCGGGATCGGTGACCCGCAGCACCGCCGGAAGCTGCTCCAGGCTGCTCGCTCCCTCCCCAAGGTCAGCACCAGCTGAGGGTGGGACATTGCCAGGCACGGCTCTGAACACGGGGAAACAAAAGCCAGACCCTGCTTCTCCAGCCATGGAGGAATCTCTGGGGTGGTGGGAAGGCTTTGGGGAATAGCAGGGAGGAGGAGTATTCTGTTCTTCTAGGCTATGTGGGTGGTGGTAGCTCCATGCTGGGACTGTTTCTCCTGCCAGTCTTGATCCCAGGCATATTCTTTGTTTGTACTGGCTAGTAGAGATGGTGACGGCCTGTAAACTGATTTTCATTGACCTCATATCCCTTGGGATCCTAACTCCTGCAGCTTTTAACACCTTTCTTGTGCTTTCACAGTTGAAACCCCTGGGCTGTGATGGGAATAGCCAGCCATCAGTTCCTGCATGGCTCGACTCCCTGGGGCTGCAGGATTACATCCAGTCCTTCCTCTCGAGTGGCTACAGCTCTATCGACACTGTGAAAAACCTCTGGGAGCTTGAGATAGTAAATGTGAGTGTGGCCCCTCTCCCGCCAGGGCAGCAAGGTCCTGCCCTATTCCCCTGGCTGGGACTTGCTCCAAGTCTCTCAGAGAAGCTCTGTGCCTGTGGTGACCGGGATCTCTCCCTGCAGGTGCTGAAAGTGAACCTGCTGGGCCATCGGAAGAGGATCATCGCCTCGCTGGCAGACAGACCCTATGAGGAGCCACCAGCCAAGCCACCACGGTTCTCTCAGCTGAGAGTGAGTCCCTGCTCGTGGTTCCCTGCCTGGCTCGTGTGTCAGTGCCGGGAGAAATCTTGCCGTGGCTAGTGGTGTCTGTTCAGCTGCTCACCTCATCCTCTCCAGCCACCCAGGCAGCAAATACTTGTGCAGGGGAAACCTTGCAGTGAGTGGGGCAAGATAATTCCAGTCCTTGCAGGTCAGCCTCTGGATGCTGACCCCATGGGAAAGGTCAGGCTGCCCCTTGGGATCAGGTGCCTGCGCTGAAGGGGTGCAGGGTGCCACTCCCACCTCTGCCCTGCACAGGAGGGAGCTCTGAGCCCACTTCCTTGCCGTTATTTCCTGATCAGAGATGTGTGAGCTTTCAGCATGCAGGAGTGACCCAGCCCAGCTGGAGAGGGGCTGCAGCTGGGACTTGGTGTTTGATTGCACCCTTGGGATCTGAGCCCTCTCCCTGGCCCGGCTGGGCTGCTGAGAGCTCCCGCTCTCGCTGCCAAATGACACTCAGCAAGATGTGTGGATGTTGATTTTTGCTGCAGGAGTGGCAGCATTTGGATGTCAGGCTGTTACGGGGCTTGGCTGGGCGGGAAGCATCACATTCCCTGTGTTCTTCCTGAAAACGGGCTTTTGAGAGCCGAGTTTGGCAAAAGCTGCTGCGCTCAGAGCGACCCTGTGAGCTCAGGAATGGGGTAGCACGTCCTGCTGCCTCCTCCCAGAGATTGCTAATCAGCTTCCTGGAGCAGGAATTGGAGTGATTAGAGTTTTTCCATCCTAAACATCTGGTCCTTGCCCTGCTGCAGAGCTCTGCCCTCTTGGATTCCCAAGGCTTTCGAACCCAAACAACCTTAGCTGAAGCGAATTGGGCTGCTGCATCCTGCTTGCTGGCACAGGATTTTTTAGGAACTGGGTTCAATTGTGAGAACAGAGGGGGTTCATACTGGTGCTGCACTGGGAGGGTGCCCAGTGCAGACCCTCTGCTCAACCCCCTGTGCCAGGCAGCTGGAGCACAGGAGGGACCAGCGACCAAAGATCTGCCCCATGAGCCGGGCGAGACTAAAGGCAGCGGGGCTGAGGCGGGAGAGGGCTGCTTTGGTGCGGCTCAGCTGATTGAGATGCTGCCCGGGGAGGCTGGGTGGGAGAACGGGCCATTTGCAGCATTTCCTGGCGCTGCAGCTGGTGAGCTCCAGCGCTGGCTGCGGCGCGGGGGACGGGCGGGCGGGCGGACGTCAATGGCAAATCAAGCGAGTGGGCTGAATGGGACTAATGCGGCCGCAGCTGTGCCGAGGCTCTGGCCGTGCCTGCGGGCCCTGGGCGCGCTCTGGCGGCGGCTCCCGGCGCTCCTCTGCTGGGGTGGCTGATCATCGTCGCCCTCGGGTGCTGAGCTTCGTGCTTTAGGGGAGCCCACCCCTCTGGAATCACCTTGCCCCCAGCCCGGCGTGTCCGCAGCCCTTCTGGGATGTAGCTCACAGAGGCATACTGGGCATAAAGGGTTGAAACCATCCTGGAACAAATCCAGTGTGTCATGCAGAAGGTAAAGGGGGGGATTGGCACTGAGGCAGGAGCCCCCAGAGCAGGAGCTGAGCCCGTTAAGTCCACTTAATGCACCCTGTGTCAGGCGATGTAGAGGGAGTGATGGGAGCACAGCGCAGCCCAAGCTCACTGGGACCCTTTGTGGTGTCTGCTTCTTCCAGTGCCAGGACTTGATATCCCAGACGTCGTCACCCCTGAGCCAGAATGACTCCTGCACAGGCAGATCTGCCGATCTCCTGCTGCCCTCTGGGGACACTGCCAAGAGGCAACATGATCGTGGCACTGAGGTTGTTCCCTACTCCAGAGCTGAACGCTACAAAGCACAGGTTAGTGGGTGCTTCTGTGTGTCCTGGGGGCCCTCTGTACGTGCTCCCCTGTCTCTGGAGCCAGAGAGAGGGAAGATGATGCCGGGAGCTGGTCAGGCTCAGCTTCCCTCAGACATTAGAGCCAGCAGCTCCTTCAGGCCTCAGTTTCACCTGAAAAACGGATGGCTCACACTTCCATCAGCACTAGCACCTTAACCCTTTGTGCTGCCTACGTCCAGCTTCTGGGGGACTTGGCCATTGCCAGCCTCAGCCCCCTCAGCTCACAGACTCCCCCTGAGGGCTGTACCAACCCAGGATGAACCCCTTGTGGCTTCACATTGTTCCTTCCCATGCAGGAGGACCGTCGGGAGTCCAAGCTAACCCTGCGCCCGCCCAGCCTGGCAGCTCCGTATGCCCCTGTTCAAAACTGGCAGCACCAGCCTGAGAAGCTCATCTTCGAGTCCTGTGGGTACGAGGCCAATGTAAGTGGCTTTTGGTCTGGGGGAGTGGCGAGGATGAGGAGGCTCTGGGGGGGTCAGGCTGTTGAGCGTGGGGTCTCAGGGCAATGTGATTGCCTTGGGATTGGCAGGATTTAACATCTCTCCCTCCCTCTCACAGTACTTGGGCTCCATGTTGATCAAAGACCTCCGAGGGACAGAGTCTACACAGGATGCCTGTGCCAAGATGAGGGTACGGAGACGCTGGGGCCAGGGGCTTCACTTGCAGCCTGTGGTGGATGATGTGGGTTGGGGAGGGGGGAACTAACTCAGTGATTCCTCAAACCCTATAAGCGCCCAGACCACCAAACAGGCAGTGCCACTGTCTCTGGTGAGCTGCCCCTTCCCAGCATTGTTCCCAGGACCCGGAAGGTCTGTGCACTGGAACAGTGGGTGTTTTCACTGGGGAAGTGGTGGCTGGTTTCTCTTGAAGTCCCTGTCTCTTCCTCTCTGCTTCCACCAGGAGCTAACTTTCCTCCTCCTGGTCCCAGATCCCCAAAACTTCCTGTACAGGCCTGGGTGTCTCTGGGGTGGGCTGGGGCGGGGGTGAAGAGGGAACATCCATTCACTGTTGGTCACTTGAATATTCTCATTTCTGAAGAAATCCACGGAGCACATGAAGAAGATCCCAACCATAATCCTGTCCATCACATACAAAGGGGTGAAGTTCATCGATGCCTCTAACAAGGTGAGCTGCAGATGCCTCAAAGTTGGTGTCTGGAATCCTGCAAGCCTGCAATCCTGCCTTGGGGCTGCAGGTCACTGTTGTGGCTCCAGAAGCCACAGCTGGTCCTGGGGAGCTCCTGGGGCTGGGGGACAATACCAAGGTGGTGATGATCACCTGAGAGCCAAAGGCTGGGCAGACTGGCTGCTTGTGGACCATGTTGCCATTTATTCCTGCCGTGGGAGGGAGCTGGGACTGGTCTGGCTGGGAGACTCCCCTTCCCTGTCCCCAGGACACCCTCCACAGCCACTGCTTGCTGGGTGTATTTGCCATCCCCAGAAGGGTGACGGGTGCTTGTGGTTGACCCTGGCAGAATGTCATTGCTGAGCACGAGATCCGGAACATCTCCTGTGCTGCTCAGGACCCTGAAGATCTCTGCACATTTGCCTACATCACCAAGGACCTGCAGACCAGCCATCACTACTGCCATGTCTTCAGCACTGTGGATGTGGTGAGTGCATTGTCATGTCACATCTCCCAGTCCTTCACAGCCCATTCATTTCATCCCTCAGCTTTATTGGCTAGTCACAGACTGCTCCTTTCCAGGGTTCTTTCACCCATTTTTACCATAAAGTAGTCTTAGTTCCAAATGCCTGTCCTTTGGACCTCTGTGGACAAAGAGAATATTTGTCTGGTTTCGTTACTGCCGTCTCCAGCGCTGAATATAGCAAGGCAGGAGCCTTTCCCTCTTGGGGAATGTGCCGTGCACAAACCCCTAACGTGCTCTCAATTATGTTGAGCATAATGGGCTGAATTAACAACCTTTTAACTCAGGGAGGGTAGTAGTGCGACTTGCTTTTATACTTGGGCAGAATCAAAATTGCACAAGACTTTTGGACTATTTTTCTTTATGCTGCTGAACTGCAGTGCAGGTGGGGTGTCACGGTAGGACACGGAATAGATTGACTCCATAGAGTTGTCAGAAGAGAAAGAAGGCTTTATTTACAATTCCGACAGTTCCTTTTATAACATGCTGTGCTAAAAAGGTCTATTACTGGTTCATGGCACTGACACTGCTCTCCATTGGTTAAGGAATAGGAAACAACACCTGGGGACAGTTGTTATGGGAAAGCGAACACTGTTTATTGAACCTGTGCTGAGAAACTGTTGACAGCTTTCCCTTGGGAAAGGAGCTAGCAGTGGTTAGCAAGCTGAAATTCAGGCTCAGAAATACCAAGCCCACAGTGGGGCTTTACAGGTGGGCAGGAGACCCTGGGGGAGGCAGCATGGTCCCAGCTCCCCCACATCAGGAGCTCACAGTGGCTTTGCCAGGGACACAGCAGGGTGTGACCTGCTGATGGGATGGCACCACCTCTGCCAAGGTCTGTGACCCTAGAGCAGCTTCTGAGCACAAGGGAGACTATGCCCAGGGTGATCTGATGGCTTTGTGCTCTCTGTGTTCTCTCCAAGAACCTGACGTACGAGATCATCCTTACGTTGGGGCAGGCATTTGAGGTCGCCTACCAGCTCGCCCTGCAAGCCCAGAGAGCAAAGCCTCTGGGTGCTGGAGCAGGAGAAATGATTGAAACAAAATCTTCCAAACCGGTGCCTAAACCACGAGCAGGCATGAGGAAATCCGCGGTACGTGCGTGTGTGGGCAGGAGCGACCTGCTGGGCTGAGCTGGGGGTTCCTGTGGGCGCCACAGCCCTGCACCTCCCCTGGGTGGTGGGGGGAGCCCAGACGTGGTCCAGGTGCCTGTCCTGCTGCTGGCACTGCAGGTCTGTGCCTGTGTCCGTTCTGCTGTGGGGCTGGGGCTTCTCCTGGTAGCAGGAGGGCAGGCAGAGGTGGAAATGGCCCAGGTGGAATGGGGCTTTAGTGCCCTGCTGGGTCCAGCACACACTTGCACGTGTAAACCCTGCAGAGCTGCAGTGAGATACATAGGTGAGCTGCAGTATGGGATTCCCCATAGCCAAAACCAGCCAGGACTGGATCTGCTGAGGAGCAGGGACTGCTGCACAAGCCATTGCCTTCCTTTAATGTCTCCTTTTGTCTGTGTTCTGCTTGCTCCCCCCGCTCAGGTGCCGCTCCCTCCCGACACCCGCTGTTGTTACTGTCACACCTGTACAACACACCGCCCCTCCTACCTGCCGCTGCAGTCTGTTAGTCCTGGAGCGAAGGTCTTTACCCTTCTTCCTGCCATCCTGCCTTCCCAACCGGCCCGGGCTGCCTCCCCACTTCCTGTATCCGCTCCTGTGCCCCCGTGTGCTGCCCCGCTGTTGTTCCTTCCCCTGCTCGTTCTGGCCCACGCCAGGGGTTCAGATGAACCCTGGGGATCTGCTGCTCCCACCTGCCCCCGCTGATGCAGTGTGGCAGCTCTCAGCTAACCCCGCTGCTCCTGCTCGGGTGGGACCTTCCCCGTGGCACCCTGATTTAGCAGGACAGGAGGAAAGAGCCATGCTTGGCCAGGAGGGTAAATCACGTGGGAGCTCACCTGCCAGGAGCTGTCTCCCTCTATCCCATTTCTGTAGAGCTCTGTTTTTCATGCTTGCTTGAGATGAGCGAAGCTGTCGCTGATGGTGACAGGGACTCACAGCCTAATGCAGGGAGTCATCTTGGGGTGCTGGGTTGAGACTGACGGGGCCAGACACGTTTTAGCTGTGAAGGACTCAAATGCCTCCTCAGCAAGAGCTGCTCCCTTGCACACGTGCGCGGTTTTGGGATGGGCAATAGGCAGGCGCTCCGTGCTTGGAGTCCCCGCTCGTTCTGTCCCAGAAACATGGGTGTCCTAAGATGCCCTTTCTCTCCTTATTTCCTAGCTGGATCCCCCTGAAGTGGACCAAGACTCCCAGTCTCATGCCAGTGTCTCCTGGGTCGTGGACCCCAAGCAGGACTCCAAGCGGACCCTCAGCACTAAGTATGAGACCACTATCTTCTAAAGCAAACGCCCGCGTCCGCCCCGTCTAACCGTGCCTTTGCGATCTGATCTGTCTGCTCTTCTAAACTCCCTCTTCCTCCAGCTGCTCGCCCTGAGCCCACGTAGGCACCGCGTCCAAGGCAGCAGCACTTAGGAGACTGTAGACTTACACGGCTTTTGTACCTGATCGCTGCTGAACACTGTGAATCTCCTTACTCGGAAACAAGGGTAACGCGCTGTAGCTGCCCATGAGGCGGGAGGAGCAGAGAGGGCAGGCTGGCAGTCGGAGATGTGGATCCAAGAAAGCTGCCCACCGTTTTCACGTCTTCCCCTCTCGCTCTGGCACTGTGAATCCCTGGGGCAATGTGATACTTCCCAGGCCTTTTTTTTCTATCTCACCTTGTCCTTGGACTGATGGAGACCTCTTGTCTCTATGGTGCACACACTCCCTCCTCCTAGATCCTCCTCTTCCCGGCTGAGCCACGGCTGTGTACTGTTCAGTGAACTCACCTCTCCTTCCCTGCCAGTCGAACCGACACTAACCACTGTGATGCTCTCTGCAAATAACACACGGGCACTTCCATTTCCTCACGGCCACCCTTGCCTGCAGTCTCCCTCCTCAAAGCCCAGCGCAGAACTTGCTCTGGGTGCTGGGGGAGCGTTCATTTGGGCTGGGTGTGATCGTTCCCACTGTGAGCTCTGTCCCCTCGGAGATGAGGGGGGGGTTGGTTGCATGCATTTCAGTCCCTTGTAGGTTTTTCTTCCCCTCATAGTCCTTGTGTTTACACTGACCCGACTTCTTGTGAGCGCTGGCTGTAGTTCTCACATGGCAGCCTGTGGTTAGGCTGCCAAAGGCACATGTTGTTGTTAGCCCTAGGCTGGGACACCACAAGCAGCATCAGCAGGGAGAGGTCAGGGAGCAGCTCTGGGTTATTTGCCCCTGGTGTTAGGGCCCAGCAGCAGCTTGTCTTGAGTTTTGCTGTGGCTTTGGAGCTGCTGTCTCAGAGCTTCCATTTCCCCTCACCTGCAGTGAAATCTGATGTTTCAAAGTCCTTATTTAGCTCTTTCTCAGGAATGAGTTTGATCTCCCAAGTCATTTGTGACTTAATGGCAAACTGACCTCAGACTGAGGGCTCAGCTAGTGGGAACCTAGTGAGAGGACTAAAAGTAAAAGTGTTGTCTTAAAGCAAAAAAAAACAAAGGAAAGTTCAGTCTAGTACATACATTTCACATGCCACAGAGCCCCCTGACACAGTCAGCACTGCCCGGGGCCCACAGTGCCACTCCTGCCAGCCCAGGCATTGTGGACAGCAGAGCATTGCTGTGCCTGAGATGCTCTGGGAGGTTGGGTTTGGGTTCAATCAGCACTTTTCCAAGCTGTAAGCGTGCCCTGAAGATTTCTGTGTCCGTCTAAGAGAAACTCAGTCCCTGGTGTGTGTGGCAGAGCAGTTCAGGTGTGTTCATCACGCAGCTGCCACACATCCGCCCAAGCATCGGAGGGTCTGAGCTCTTCACCTCCCCCTGCTCTCAGCTAGGAAGGGCAGGTCCCTCCGCACCCCTAAATGCGGGTCACGAGAGCACGTGCCTTTCCGAGGGTGACCAAACCCAGCGGGGATCACAGGCAGCCCTTCCCAAACCGCGCCGCTGCTGCTCTGTGTCCGTAGCCCTGACGGTTTTTGTGTCCCATCTCCGGGCCGTTCGCCTCACCTTTCCCAGCACGTGGTTTTGTATGGCTCGGAAATTCATTCCATTATCTTCCTTTCTGTTTGCCTCTGCGAAGCTGAGCTCCGGGCAGCCGTCTCCTACCACGGGATGTAGTAGCGGGGCAGAGACCTGGGACGCAGTGGCCTCCTGACATGAAGATCATCTCCCTCTGGCACGGGTGGCTGCCTCGGAGTGGGTGTGTGGCTGCTCAGTGAGGGCTCCCAGAGCAGAGGGGGGAAGGGACCCAGCCTCCACCGAGGAAAGCTGCTCTCTCCATTCCTAGCAAAGGAAAGACTCGAGACTCGGAGGCCGAGAGCGATGTCGCCTTTTCTAGTTTGAGACAAAACATCTTTCCACCAGTTTCTTTTTCTACAAAGTGACAAAGAGCAAATCTGGTTCACGGTTTCAATGTAGTGCTTCAGCTTTTTGGCGAGGAAAAGAAAAAAACAGATTTTCATTTACTGAGAAGCCTGCAGTCTGGCAAGGAGCACGATAGAAAGTCTTGGCAGGGGCGTGGTATGCACATTTCTGACGGTACTTGCTCTGCTTCAGCTCTGGGTGAACAGGAGAGAATGCCAAATTCTTGGAGATCGCTCCCTCCCGTGTGAGAACCTGGTGGGGTAAGTCTGCATCCTGTTCTCCAAGCCACTCCACGTTTTTGTAGCAAATGGAAGTAACTTGAGGAAAAGAATCTGCGAAGGATCTTTCACCCCAGAGCAGCTGTGGCCAATATCCCTGATGGTACAAAGCTTCCTTATCCCCTGAACTGTCCTGTTGCAATACTTGACATTTCTATGGCAAGGACCCCATTTCTTCCCGTTTCCGCACTGAATTCCTGGGGACGACTCCCTGCTCCAGCCTCTGTGCACCTGTCTTGTTTTTAAATGCAGTTATTATGCCCTGAAGGGTTGGGGTTTTTTTAAGTATATTCAATTGTGATTTAGCACTTTTTTGATACTAGCTCATTATTTAATTAGTGCAACCGTTTCAGAAGATGAACAAATAAGGAGTTAAATTTTGGGCATTACACTGAAACAGTCCATCCCCAAGGACAAACCACATCAGCCTGAGGGTGGCTTGGCCCTGTCTGAGCCCAGTGTCCCCAAAGACACCACCTCAGAGGTGCTGTGTGCTTGCTTTTATTCCGAATTACAGAGTGCTTCACAGTGGTCCGGGCTGTGACTGATGTATTTTCAGACTGTTCCCCTCTGGGGAGAATGTTAAAATGGTTGTGATTTGAATTCTTCAGATGCAAAATGTAGCTCAGCGTGTCCGTCGTGGTCTCGTCAGGCCCTGTCAGGGCTGTGGGACCTGCTACTGCACGAGAATGCTGTGCCCGAGTAATTCCTGTTTAACTCCAGTTGCTGCTGTATGTCAGGATTTCCTTTAGTCTCTCTCACCAGTGAGGCTGGGAGGGAAGTGAACCGTAATCCCAAGGGCACAGACCTGTAAAGGATTGGGAAGGGGGAAATTTTGGGTTAAGTCAATGAATTTAGGAAACCTAACATTCCTTGTTATGCACATGTTGCAATTCATACTGGTGTAAGTGTAAATATTTGGTGTGTTGGCAACAAGTCTTTGGTGAGATGGCAAATTGAACCTCTGCTTGGGAGGAGGGACACCTTTTCTTTCTGACACGTGAGCTTTTTTGGAGGTTGGCTTGGAGGTGACGTGGTGATGAAGACTCCAATCTTCAGGCACTGGGCTCGGTGACCCTGGTGGTCCATTCCAGCCCCACGTGTAAACCTGTGGTTGTCTTTAGTGATCCATTCTTTAGCCAGATACTCCCTTTCTCACCTCACAGACAGAGCAGTTCTTCTGGCAGTTCAGTGTGGTGGGGTCTCTCCAGGGACTCCGTGCTGGAGACTGACCCTGGGCTGTGCCAGTCTCCCAGGCGCCCTCACCCTCACTGTGCAGTATTCAGGCTCTTCCTCCCTGCAGGGTTTTGTGCCACCTGGAGGAAAGTGCCCCACATTTCTGGTGCTGAACATGACATTGCATCCAGCTGCATCTGCTGTATTACCTGCCCGAGAAGAGTTGGGGCTGCCCCGGGCCTTGCTCCTCTCTTGAACGACAGATTGTGTTTCACAGACTTTGCTTTGTGGGCTGAGCCCTCACTCACGGCCAGCAAACAGAGTTGCCGAATTTTGTCTTTCTTTTTATAGGAGGGGATGATTTTTTTTTTCAAATTGAAGATGCTTTATCCTTTTTTTATTTTGTGTTTACAAAGGAAAAAAAAAAAGCCAGAGCTGATCTTAGCTGTTCAGCTGACTTTAAACTTGCTTTGGCATTGTTCTTTTTAGAAGAAATTATGCAACTTTTTGGGGTACACACCTGTCCCCCCTCCCAGGGAGAAGATGCGGCACCTTCCAGGCTGTACCTGTAGTGAAGTCAGTACCTTCAGGAGGCTGCTGAGACACAGAGCAGATGCCAAAAAGCCCTGAACACGTCCCATTCTGTGTGCAGCTGAGGTGGAGCCAATGCTTTAGTGCTCCTTCCACCCACCTCAGAAGTTTCCAGCAGCAGCAGCATTTCCTCGGCTCTGCTCAGAGCCGTGTTTTGGAGCCGGCACAGCACTCACAACACTGTCGTGTTGCAGAGGTCTCCCTTTTAGATCTCACATTGGTATTACCTTAATTTTTTGTTTCCCAAAAGAAAAGTACCTGTGCTGTTCTCGCTAAGTGAACCCAGCTCAGACATTTTTCTTACCCGCAGAAGAATAACCTGGGATTCCCTGACAGGGCAGAGACAGTCGAGTTCAGTTTGCAATGTGGACATTTTTGCTAATTGTGATGTATGGCAGTGGGGCTGATTTGTAATACAAATGTTATTTAATCTGTCTGTATTTTGATACTTGAATTTACTTTTATTTCCTGTATATACAATTGTTAATCTGTTCAAATTTGTCTGAATTTTAAACATCTTGTGGTACCAAACATAACCAATCTGTGCAACAACATAGACTGACCTCACTACAACAAGGCGAGATTGTAAATATTCCTGGGCTTCCAGCAGTCGTTTTGTTGTTTTCATAATTGTACAACTTAGAACAGACAGAATTAATAAACAACCTTAGACACACGTGTGTGCTGTTGTGTGTGGCCCCAGTGTTGTGCCCAAGTCCTGCTGGGGGTCTGTGTCAAAGCAGGGCAGTTCTCATCCTGCAGGCACTGGTTGAGAGGGTTTGGGAGCTTTGGTTGAAGCTGCTCTTTCTGCAGTCAGTAATAATGACCCAAACATTAAACATTATTATTTTGAGAGTAACTTACGCGTAAAATCACATCCAAGTGTGTTAGAGACAGCCCAAGGGTCTGCAGCCATTGTGGGTGTGTTCTACATGGAGGGTTAGAAAAGCTCATTTTTACCCCCACTAATGTACATCCGCAAGGACTGTGTCCCTGGGGGCTGTCATGTACTGGGGATAGCCACTGAAATCCCTTCTTGCAGCACAGCAGCGAGTGGTTCCTGTGACACCAGTACCCATTTGAGCAGCCATAGTTCAGAACATTTATCCAGCAAAGACCTGGGGCTTGCCAGGAACTAGGACATTTCAGTATGTAAAATTAGAGCAAGAAATCCAGACATTTAAATACAGGTTAAAGTTCAGATTTTTGTGTCAAGTAAAATCTGACTGATGTGAAATGCTAAATACACCAGGGATTGCTAAATTTATACCGTATGTTCCATTTCTAATAACAAGGCAAGTCAGGTTTTCAGGCTGACATGAAATACACTGAGCGGGTTTAATGGTTTGAAACACACATGAGGTTTTATCCCTCACAGCACAGCCCTGGCTGGGACTGACACCTCAGCAGAGGTTACAGGCTCCGGGCAGAATGAACACTGAGTTAAAAAGGCCTGATCTGCACTGCAGTTCAATGAGTTCCACAGCCCCTTGCCTTCCCCACCAAATAGTGACAGGTTTTTGAGGAAAAAAGACTGCTACTTTTTCTAGTTGAGAGATGTATTCAGATCCTGATGTGCCAAGGGTCACCTCCTGCTGGCCTCGGTGGAGTTGTCTGATGGATTTTTACAAGCTGGGGCAAGATCTGAGAAATTGGAGGAGAATGGATTCCACCCCTGCCTGGTACGTGATCAGAAATAATCCAGCTTGCAGCTGGGAGAAGTACCTTCCTGAGAATTCCCAAACTCCTGCCTGTTGTAGATCACACTTCCAAACCTGCACCCAACTTCCAGCAGCTCCTCCTGAATAGAACCAAGGCCCTTTGGGAAATCTTTTTGAGAATATTGTCCATCAGGGAAAATTAAAAGACTGAGGAGGGAATGAATCCACTTCCCTGTAGGGAGCAAAAGTATGAAAGCAAAAAGTAATTGGTCAATCAACTGAAATCTGTGAGAGAAGCTTCCTCAGGCAGCCGGGAGCGGATATGGGATAGGCCTGTAACAGGAGGATGCTGTAGGAACCAGGAACTGGTTCTGGAGGGATGCAGATAAACCAGCAGCCACCACAGGAATCCAGGTGACACTGTGACACCTGAGAGCACTCCAGGATCAGGTGTACTCACCTTGCTTTCTCTTTGTCAGACATCCGATTTCTTTCACACAGGAAAAAGCCACATCAGTGACTTGTGGTGTAGAAGGGACAGAGTCCGGCCAGATCCTCCTACAGAAGGTTCAGAGCCAGTACAGCTGTTAATTTGTGTGTCTTTATGAAAAAAGCTGTGAAGGTATTCAAGGCCTTCTCCTACCTCAGGGGATAATTCCCTTTGGCCAGGATTCCTGCAGAGCAGATCCATGGATCCTTGGTTTATCAGGAGGTGAGACCTGGCTCTGCTGTGCTGCTCTGACTGTGGGGTGGGGGCTGCTACCAAGGGGCTGCTGCTGCTGCTGCTCAGCCCCTCTGAGCAGAGGGTGTTTGCAGGACCAGCCTGGGCATGCTCAGCCGGCAAGAAGCAGGTTTGGGGCACTGCAGGCTGAGGGGATTTGTGTGTGTGGGAGGAACAGCAGGGTGCTGCTCTCTGGGGCAGCAGGGAAGGGCAGGGAACTGCTTACACTGACACACAGCACTCCTGTCCCAGCACAGGGTTAGGCTGCAGCGACTGCTATCCACTGAATGTTATACTGGATAGAGGATTTCAGCCTCCAAGAAGGGCCCTAAATGAAGTTGGAGGAAGGAGACAGGCAGCTATAGAGATATCTCTGCAGGCTAGGAAAAAAGATGTCTACATCAAATGCAATTTTTCCTTTTTCCTCTTTTCCTCATTCCTCGCAGGATCTCAGAATCCTTCCAACTTGTGAGAACTCCCAGTTCCCCCTGGGAAGGCTCTCAGCTCTGTTTTCTGCATGCAGGAGCAGAGGCTCACTGTGTGAGATGTGCCAGTGACAGACCTTGAGGGAGGGACCCATGAGGTCTCTGGCTCTTAGAGGCATTTCTCTGATCTGTTACTGAACAGGTGATGAAAGCATCAGTTTTGGAATACCCAGGGTCCATTTAGTGCTTCAGTAGCTCCTGTAGAAGGAGCTTTCCCCTTTCCTTTCTCCCTGACTTCCTAGGCAACTTATCTAAGAGCTCCTGGCATTTCTTCCATTCATATTGGACATGGAGCAAGTGCAGAGGCTCTGGATGGTGACATTCAGCAAGTCCAAAACCCCAAAAATCTCCTTGGGATGAGACGGTGAAAGTGAAGGTTCTACACAGCAATAAATGTTGTGAGGTGGGGCTATTTTGGAATGCTGAGAAAGTTCATCAAATGCAGCGCTTACCTGTCTTACCTGAGGGGTAAAAAGAACACAGCGCTTTTCAGAGAAAAGGAGCTCCTCCACGCCCTCATGAAGACCAACAGAATGTTTTTCTAGCTAGTGCTTGTTTCTACAGTGAGAGAGTTGTCAGTCACTGACACAGCTCTTCAGCTGAGACGCCAACACCTCAGAGGAGAGCTCCTCTGCAGAGTCTGCTTTGTTCATGTCACAATCGCAGCTTACACAGCTGGAGCCTCTAAATCTTTCCATATTAGTGACTCATCCCTGACACTCATCAGATTTAAGAACTTCTTAGTAAATCATGAAGCAATGAATAAATAAAACAGGCTTCAGCTTTTTTTGCTTTTTCCAGGAGCTATCCTATTTTATTGGTACGTCTACAATCAGATCCAAACCCACCTCCATCCCCATTCTCACACATTTTTTGCTGTGAGACAGATAAGAGCCAAACCTGAACGTATGGATTTATATTTATATTTATATTTATATTTATTTATNGGCGACGGCCCCGGTGTGAGGCGGGTCCCGGCGCCGCGCTGAGGGACGGGGCGGCCGCGGCGGCGAGACCTGGGGGCAGGCTGGGGTCTACCGTCGCATTCCGGCCCTGCCATCGCATTCCGGCCATCGCATCCCGGCCCTGCCATCGCTTCCCGGCCCTGCCATCGCTTCCCGGCCATCCCGGCCCCGCCATCCCGGCAGCTGCCGCGGGGCCCGGCTGCGGGAGCTGCAGGGAGCGCTGCTGGCCGTGCAGCCGCATCCGTCCTCCTCCCTCCCTTCCTCCTCCTTTCTTCCTCCTCCCTTCTTCCTCTGAGTTTGTCCATTTTCCTTTCCGGCGGGCCCAGAAGGAAGGGCCTGACTCCGGCACCTGCCGTAACCTCTCTGGTACTTCTCTGGGATTGGGGTTAAACCTTCCAAAAGGGCAAACCCACAAACCCTGGGCTGGGGCTCCTTGTGTGCTAATGAACAGTTTGCCTTTTTTCTCCCTCCCAGCATTTTTTCCCCCTTCTTAATTTATTTCCTCAGCATCCATGACAGCTGCTGGCCGGCACCTGTGGCACTGAGGGATTATGGAGCCCCCAGGGCCACAGGGCAGAGACAGGGGATGGGAACGGGGACAGGGACGGGGATGGGGATGGGGATGGGGATGCAGTGGCTGTTCAGAGCCATGCGGATGGCTTGTGAGTGGAAAGGCAACTGGGCATGAGAAACAAAACCAGTAAAACTCATCATGAGACCTGCCTGGCCCAAAATCCTGCCCAGGAATTTCCCTCAGTGCTCCTTGTGCAGCTCCAGTGCCAGACCCAGCTCCTGCCCTTTTCTGATCCTTAGCTTTGTGTGAGGAAGCTGAGGATGGGAAATAGCATTTATAGAGAGTAGAACTGCACAGCTCCTGAGTGGACTGCAGTTTGCTCTTGTCTCTGTTTCAGAGCAGGGCCCATTGCTTCCAGCCTATAAATCCCGATCCCAGAGGAGGCAATTGTAGGTATTTAAATATATATGCATTTGCCCTGCATTAATTTCCTTTCCCAAGTGACTGGTGACATGAAGGATTGTAATAGCAGAATGTATTTTTAATGCATTTCCTGCAGGTTTCTGCAAGGCAATCCAATTCCTGAGTGGGTTTAATTTGCCACAAAGGCAGAGGACCTCAGAAGCACTGGTAATAGGGCTGGGTGGGTTCTCTTAATCTACTGTTTTAATGAGCTCCATCCATCTCTCTGATTTGATTAATCTCATTTATTTTAGCCAAGACATCTAGCTGAAATCCCAACAGGGGAAACTGGGATTTTGAGTTTCAGGGTGAGCACTTGGAGTGTTAGGCTTCAAACTCCACAGGGAGATTTCCAATTTGCCCTTTTATCCCCTCAGAAATTTGTAACCCTGGTGATCACACTGGAAAAAGACCATTTGGGCTGCAAATCCGCCTCATCGATGAGGGGCTGGGGAGAGCCCACGCAGGTCTCCTCTGCCCTATTTGACGCAAGTTCCCAAAGAAATTAAACCCAGCCTGGTGCAGAGGGCTCAGCTTTCCAAGAAGGCTCCCATTTTCCTGGCAGGAGCGGAGAGCTCCGTGGCTGGACCTTCCTCACCTGTGGAATGGCTTCACTTTTGCAGCCCCCCCATCATGACCGTGCTGGGCACGGTGAGGGAGAGAGCCTGCCAGTGCAAACAGGAATACCTTCCCCGTGGAAGGGGAAATGGATTTTTTGTTTAAAAGATGGCAATGTTTTTCCAAGCCTGATGAATATGAAAGTCCCCATTTAAAGGAGTCGAACCGGCAGAGAAACTGGTCACTGTTTGCACGCCCACGCGCCAACAGAGGAGGTGAAAGCAAACTTCCTGGTGTATCCCGATCCAAATCACCTGGGAGTGAGGCACAGTGCCCCGAGCTGTGAGCTGCCACGCTGAGCAGCCGCAGAAGGCTCTCTGTGAAAAAGCAAACCCCGACCCAACAGGAGAGGCCGAGCCCCGGTGCTGTCACAGCCCTCATATCCAAAACGGGAGGGAATTTGGAGCCCAGCAGCTGCATCTGTGGCTGTTGGAAATTGGCCTTACAGGAGGAGGGCGATGGGGGTGGAGGGCAGAAAGCATTAGCAGGTGTTTTGGGAGGGTGTGGAGGGGAGCGCAGGGGAAGACTGGAGTTTTCCTCTGCCCGGTCCGCCAGGAAAGCTATTTTTGCAGGAGCTCCTGGGCGCCAGACAAGGTTTGGATTGTTCCCGTGCTGGATGCTGGTGCAAATACGTGGGCAGACAGCTGGATCCGGAAGAGTTCCCAGTGTCCCGGCAAGTGTGTGAAGGGGTATTTTACACCTTGTCCAGGTGAGAGGGTGTCTTGGCGTCGCGTTTGCCACAGTCCCTGATTTTGGCTGGGAGTCCTCTGGAGAAGCGAGTGCCGGCTGCAGTGCTGCTCTGGCGAGGGCTTGCAGGGTGTGTTAGTGCCCATAACGCAGCACCTGCTCCACCAGCGGCTGTGGTACCTGTCAGCTCCCTACTCCTGAGGTGGTGCATGACCTTTCCTGTGAGACATGCCATGTGCATGAGCCGGCCGTTGCCCCCTCAGTCACAGAGGATGTGTCTGAGCTATGGGGAGCAGCCACTTGGAGCAAACCACCCTTTGTCCTGTCCAGCCTCCTGTGGGCAATGCACAGTCTTGGGGTGTTCCAGACCGATCTGTCCTCTGTGTGTTCGGGGATGGGTTGGTGCTGGGTAAACTGAGGCTTGGAGGGGTTTGGTTCACGGTCACACGGGCAGCCTGGCCACAGCTCAGGCATTGTGACTGGGAGCTGTGCATGGAGCTGGGGAGATGCTTCCCATGCCATCTCACCCTGTTGGACACCTCCACACCCAAAACTGGGTTTGGGCTCGCTGTGCAAGGCACTGGGTTGCTGTTGGTGCCGCTGGCTCTGGATAATCTTTGTATTTGCTGACTTGACTTAATAGTGGCTTGGTGGAGAGCTCGGCTCTGGGGAAGCTGAAGGTACAGGGAGGCCCAAACCACACACAGCGCTCAGGGAGGGATTGTGATAAAAAAAAAAAGAAAAAAAGAAAAAAGTTCAAAGGTGTTTTTGGCTTAATGCGGTTTTATCTAGATTGCTTTATGTTCGTTAATCTGGATTAACACAAATTCTCTTGGAATGGCTGGCTGGGGAAGGGTTTGCTCAGCTATTCTGACAAGGACTGACTTTCCCAAAAGTAAAAAGTTTGAGCTGGGGAAAAAAAAGCCAGGCCATGTCTGGCATGAGTAGATGGAAGCCTTGTGAGCAGAGCAAGGCTGTTTCATCCCTGCTGTCCACATCCAAGTGTCCCTGGTACCTGCAGACACTAATGACTGATCAACTTCCCCCACTACCCTGGAGGATTAATCCCCCCTGTTCTTCCTGGGGTGATGTGAACCCCTTTTCTGGCTGGCGTGCCAGAGCGGATGGCACAATTAGTTAGCGGATTCAAGGTAAATTGGAGGTCAAGCCCAGATTTGAAGGTGGTGGTGGGTGTGAGCGTGACCCAGGGAGCCATGTGATGTGGGCGACATCCTGGAGAGGCAGGTGATCTCCCTGTCCTCTCCTTTCCCCAGGGCTGGGATTAGGAGAGATTTTACAGCTGAGTGACCAGCCTCATGGTGAGGTTTGGTTCACAATGGCTTAGCCCCCAGCCCCTTATCAAGGAAAAACTTCTAGGTTTTTTATGGCCAAGCTGCGCATCATTGGGACAGTTTGTGCCCGTGGGGGACCTGTCCCTGGGAGGCACCACCCCTTTGCATCCATAGGGACTTCCCACCTTGAGAAACAGGCAGGGAAACAGCCAGTGTGAAACCTAGAGGTGGATGGCAAAGCCAGTGCTTTGGAGAGGGTTATCTACTGCTTGAACCTTCACCTGCAATCTGGGTGCACTTTTTTGCTCTTCAGAAGTCTTCTTGTGCAACCTTGGGCAGGTCCTTGCAGCAGATGCCACCTCTTTCCACCAAGTGCCTGTGATCAGGATCGCTTGGGTGCCACAGGGCTGGAGACCTCTCGGGGACCAATGGATCAGCTCCCCGAAGGGCCCAGCTCCAGCTCTCAGCAGCCAGGAGCAGCAGCAGGCAAGCAAAGCATTCCTGCAGAGCTGGGATGGGAGTTGTAAGCAGGACCTGGGGCCTGCCCCAAGCCCAGGGGACTCCCTCCTCCCCCTGCCCGTGCAAACACACAGATTAACAATTTATTTGACATGTTGCGGCTGGTTAGTTCTTCACCCGCTCCCCTGATCAGAGGGAATAAGTGTTGCAGTGTGCAATAATGTTCATTTCAGGTGAGGGTAAATATAGAAAGGAAAACCTGCTGAGAGCAAGCCATTTATTCCTGCGTTTGGAAGCCTCTGCTCATAAACAGTCAGTCATGCCCATTTGGAAAATCCCAGTGTGGTTTTCTTGGCCATCCTAGAAGAACATTTACTTTCCTGTAGGTTAAGAAGTCCGTTTTAAATAAAAAAAATAATGTCATTTCACTTCCAGCTGCCCAGGGCTTGTTGACACACTAAGGCTGCTCTGTTCTCATGCAAAAGTGGTCTGATGCAGGAATTAGGAAGGAGATCCTGCAGGGCTTCCCCAGCTGGTTGGGCTGTCAGCCCCTTGTTCTTTGGGTTCTCCTTGTTCCCCCAGGGATTTTATCAGATGTTTTAGCCATGTGTAGGGTTAAAACCCCCAGCTTTTGGGGGTGTGGGTGGGTGTGGATTTAGGGAGGTGCTGGGGGTGCCCTGAGAGCCCCAGGGAGGCTGAGGCAGAGGGATGAGCTCATGCTGGACCAGAAAACCTCTGCGGGTTTTTGGGAGAGTGTGCCAAAAGCAACAAGACAGTGTGGGCTGCAGGAGCATCCCTCAAACAAGCCAGCAGCCATGGCCAGGCCATGGTGACCTGCTGCAGCACAGGAAAGACCCCCTAAAGCAGTGCTTTTGGAGGAGGCTGAGGAAGGTGGGGAGCCCCTGGCACAGCCAAGCTCTGCCTCTCTCCTCTGCCCCAAAAGTGGCACTGAGGAGCCGTGCGGGAGAGCGGAGCGGCCGGTTTGAGTTGGACGCCTGCCCCTGTCGGCTCCACGGCTGGCACCAGCCAGCTCCCTCCTCTGGAGTGTTCTGCAGGCAATAAGGGTCTCTCCATGTTTTCTGACAGCCTCTGGATTTGGCTCGGGTTTTGCCTTGGTTTCCAAAGGCAAGAGGCAGTTAAGTCTCTTGGAAGAATGAATTAATTAGCAAATGCCTTTGGTCAGGTCAGTGCCCTGAGCAGTGTGCCCGTGCCTCTGCACCAGGTACACGCTCAGAAAGGCTGCTCTTACCCTCCCATATTTCCAAAGCTGGACATGCATCATCTAACAAAAAAGAAAGGGAAAAAGCCTCCCCCGGAACGCAGTATTGACTTTAATGGTGGCATTTGTGTAAGCAACAAAATATTGACGCAGTTGGCTGGGGTCTGGCCGGGGCTTCTGGAAATAAACTGCTGCCTTGTTAAATTGTAGATGGAAATGCAAGTGGGAAAATGACTGACATCTTACACAAGGCGGGCAAATAAAACTGCTGCTTTACTACAGCGTGAAAAAACTCAGGAATTAATAGGTCTCCTTCTGCTCCAGGGTGTTGGATTTATCCCCAAGTAAGATCCATAAACTATTTTAAGGAGAGAAGTGCTACTTTTAAACATGTGTGTCTGGGTCCTGGAGTTCCCGTGGTGTCACAGTTAACCCCTGCCTTGTCACGGCTGTGGGCAGGAGAGCAGCCCCCCGAGCCCCCCACAGCCCCATTCCTGGAGGCACCGTTCTTGCCAATGCACAAGCACATCAACACTGCCCTGCTAAACGATGAGGTTACTTTCAAAGGATGTTTTCCTACGATGCGTTCCCACAGCTTTTGTCAGAAATGTGTTTCAGGCCTTGACCTGGACTCAGAGCTTGATTTTACCAGTGTGGGGCATAAAATGTACTTTAAAAAACCCACCTGCTCCAAAGCTGTGTCTGACTCAAAGCAGATGCACGGAGCATTGCTGACTCCATTTGGGATGTGACCCAACACACCCCAAAAGACTCCTTTTGACTTCAGTAGCTGAAGACCTTTTATCATCTTCTATGGGAAATGTGATTAACAGAGCTGTAGAGAGTGATACATCACTTTCCTTTCTACCCAAAGCCCCTTCCTTCTCCACCCACATCCTGATGATCTCCCAGCTGACGTACATGTGCTCGTGGAAAAGTAGGATGAGATAAAAGCTGTCTCCCGGTGGCACAAGGTCCGACTCACCGGCAGCAGCGACACCAGTGTAATTATACACGCTCCAGTCCAATCTCCCAGTAATTATTCTGGAATAAAAGCCTGCCTATTTCTGTAAGACCTTATGTCACTGTTATAAATTCAGCTGGAAAAAGGGACCCTTATTCTGGGATAAGTGTGGTTAGTGGTTAACTGGGAACGGGGCTATTCCTGGCGTTGCCATCGACCTTCCCGGTGACGCCGGGGTAAGTCACTTCACCTCAGCGTGTGTCACCTTCTCCTGCTGCAAACTGGGAATTACAAACAAGGGCTCTCGCAGGCAGCGTTTTAGGAAGCCCCATGAGTCTGGAAAAAAGGTGTCACAAGGTGCCAGGCAGTCATTTAGTGGGACCTGGTGCTTTTTTACCCACCTTGGAGGCATCTGGACCAAACTGTAGGCTGGGGAAATGAGGGACGAGTGTTGGGGACCGGCTGAGCTGCGTGAGCCTGGGCTGTTGGCGTGTTACTGGGAATACTGTGTTTTCCTCTCGGTTTTTAAAAATAGTCTATTCTGTTCCAAGTTGTAGACCACAGCCCTCGCTGGGGCATTGAAATGTCTGGGCTGCTGTTTTCTCGAGCCAGCACCTTCCAGTGTTCAAGGTTGGGATGCAGTGCCAGCATCCATCCCCCCAACTTCTGTGTCCAACAAAGACGGGGGCTCCTGCCCTGGACTGGCAGCATTGAGCCTCTGCTTCTCTTGGACTGGAGGGAAAGGGAAATTCGGTTCACTCTTCTGCCTGCAGTATCCCTGGCTGGTTCAATAGCTGCTTCTGCAAGCCCTAAGGGCCTCGGGGACTTTTGCTTCTCAGCAGCTTCTTGTGCAGCCTCAGAAACTGCTTTTGGCTCATCATCACACAAGCAGACGCAGCTGAAGATGCAGCTCGTTCCTCGCACATGGCATTAAATCCATGCTCGGGATGGGGAGAATCGTCTCGGGGGCTTCTATCATTTGCACAGACAGTGCAGGCTGGCTCTCAGCCAGAATCCATCTGCCTGCCAAGGCGGGTGCTGCCCACGGAGCAGCAGGACCAAGGTGCTGATGCCAAGAGGTGAAGGCAGAGCCTGCCCTGGCGCGTTCCCACGGCCTCCGTCCCTGCGCAAGCACCGGAGTGGGGCTCACTGCCGCTCACAATTGGGCTGGAGCCAAGGAGGCAGAGGGGAAAGAGCCTTTTACAGTCCATTAGTGCTCCCCAGAGCCGTTCAGCCCCTCTCGTCGTAAAAGTGGTGGAAGCCACAGAAACATTACGGCTGGTCTGCAGAAGATGCTGGTCTGCAGAAGATGCCAGCCCACCTCCCGGCCCCATGTCCCTTCCCAGGGGCTTTGCCGAAGCCGCTGGCCCTCAGGGCAGCTCCGGCTGCTGGAATTCCCTCTGGGAACAAGCTGGCAAGGGCTGGTTCCCTGTCCATCCCGAGCTGCCCCCAGGCAAAATGTACATGGGAGGGTTCCAAGTGCAAATGTGTGTGTGCTAATGGGAACTGAATTGCCTCTTGCCCCGCAGCCTTGCAGCTTGAGGAAAACAAGGCAGGGGCTAGGAATGACCTCATATCGCCTCCCAGGGAATGTTTTGCCAGATGAAGGGGGGAGAGGCCGCATCAAGACACACAATGTATGTATCTCTCTCCCTGTGTAAACATCTCTGTAGCTGCAGAAACCTCTTAAAACCCCGAATGAGAGGAGAACAGCTGCTTTGATCTGTGGATGTGGTTGTTGTTTTCTGAGTGCAGATCCGTTCTTTTTTTAATTTTGCTTCAAATTAAAAAAATGCCTGTTGTGATCTTTTGCTTTTATTTCTTGGCGAGGGACCGGAGAGTGGTGCAGTAAATTTTCATGACTCCCCATGTAACCGTTTCAGCATGGCTGACAATTCCTCGCCGGCTCTTCAGCGCCACAGCACAATGGGCCGAATCTTCTGGCCCTACATGAAGCCAAAGCAAATGGATTTTGCCCAGAAGTGCACGACGGGGAGTGGAGGCAGCAGGGAGGAGAGTCCTGCCACCTCCTTCCCCGCCCACACACACACAGACACACACCCCCCAGGCTTGGCCTGCCAGGGTTGTCCCAATGCCTGGGAAGGGTTTTGGAGGCAGCTCCCGGGCACGGCTCCATGCCAGCCCCATGTGGCAGCAACAGGCGCTGGTGAGGAGCCGCTGGGCCGAAGCGCTGGGCTGGGCCGAAGCGCTGGGCTGTCCTGCAGGTGATTTCTGCGTGATCCGTCCGCTCCCTCCGGACTCTCCGTGTGATGCGGGGAATCCCCATCTGCCCACCTTTCCCCTTGGGGGACAGCCCGGTGCTCGGAGGGGCACCAAGGCACGCCCAGCCCTGGCGCCACCGCTGGCCCTTTGGCCACTCGATCAGGCAGCGTGCTCTGGGAGGAAAGCAAGATCACACAGCTTTGTTGGGAATTCCTGGACATCAGCAGCCCACTCCAACCCCACTGCTTCACTGTGGTGTTTTGGAACTCCGTTGGAGGAGTGAGACACGGGGGTGAGCCCCTTGGCTCCGGTGGCAGGACCTGTCCCCCAGCAGGGCTAGATACTGGTTTAACTGGGAGCACTTGGCCAGAGACCTGTCCCTGCCGAGGCGGTCTGGGCGTGAGCGAGGAGTTTGTTCATTCCCCCCGTGCTGTCACATGGCTGCTCGGTGTTTTGGCGTTTTAATTACACAGGTCCTGTGTATTTAAGGCTGGTTTATGGGTGTTTATACTAATGCATAAACCTGCAATTTAGAAGCTCAGTTATAAATCAGCATTGCTGAAGGTCTTGTCCCTCGTGCCGTGAGATCGGTCTCCAGATTTAGAAGATAGGTTAGAGGGGGAAGAAAGGAGAACTGTTTAGTTTTCCTCTGGTTGTGATGATAAAGGATCACAGGATGGGGTGCGAGGTGCGGTGGCCGGGCACAGAGATCCGCCAGCATAACCCAGAGCAGAGTTTCCATTCTGACTCTGCTCTTGGGAGTCTCTGCCATAAGAGACTTGTGTTCCTGCAGCAAATTACAGCCCAGAAAGAAAAGCAGTGCCACACCTGCTGATCTGATACTCGCAGGAGGGTGGTGGCACCCCACTGGTGATGTCTGCAGATCAGGATGTGGGCTGCAGTGACCAAAGCCCCGTCCTGCTCAACACCTCAGGGAAGGAGTTTTTGCACCCAGGAGCTCCTGGCACAGACTGGAGCTGGCTTCCTCCAGGGGCAGTGCCCAGTGGGATAGCACATTCCCGCTGGTGGGTCATGGTCCTCTCCCAACACATCCTAAGGACAACACCTCCACATTCATATTTTTATGTACAACGTTTTTTTACAGCTTTAAGAATCATTTGTGCACATTTTCCCCTTACCAGCTGCCGTGGAACGTGGCTGTACCAGGGATGGGTTTGGGTTACTGTTGTGCTTCTGCAAACCCCTTCCCAAAGGGAAGGTCCTAGTCCCATGAGGGCAGCCCAGGGAGGGGGTGTTTTTGTAGGGGGAGACCCAGGGAGTCCTCAGCATCCTCTTGTCCAGGTGCAGTCCCTCCTCTCTGCCGCGAGTGCTTTGGCTTAGTTGGACATTTCCCACTGTCTCCAGCCCCCTTTGTCATATCTTTAGGGGTTATTAGGACAAAAGGGGGTCCAGGAGGGTGTTGGGGCAGCACAGCGGGCTGGGAGGCAGCCCAGGGGCAGGATGACCCTGTGGGCAGGATGACCACTGGGACTGTCGGACCCCCTGTCCCTGGACAGGTGGAATCACTGCACACCTTTCTCCCAGTCCCACTCCTGGCTNCCACAGGCCTCCCCCTGGCCCCCCTCCCCTTGCCACCACCCCAAGCCCTCGGCTGGCCGAGGGGCTGCGAGGTGCGGGGTGGGTCTGGGGGTTGCGGGGGGCTTTGCATTGATGCATTGATCGCCCATGGTCTCCGCCTGACCTCCCTGCTCCCAGGGAAGCAGTCTCCATGGCTACTGGCCCTTCTCCTTCAGCGCAGACTGTAAATTCCTGCAGGCAAAGCCCAGCCTTGGGGGTGCGAGGGGGGGAGCCGTGAAGGAGTAACCAAAGCCAAATAGAAAGAAAGAAAGAAAGGCTGGGAGAGAGAAAAAGGGCGTTGCTTGGATGGGGCTCTCCTTTCCACTCCCCTTTCCCAGGTCCCCAGCACCAGGGCAAGGCGCCTGCTTCCCCCCTCCAGCACTGCTGCTCCTGCTCCCGCTCCTGCTGCTCTTGCAAAACTGGAATTGGCTGGGATTATTTAAGGGAAAAAAAAAAAAAAGAAAAGAAGGAGAAGGGATCAGAGCAGCCGCCAGAGAGAGGGCGATAGAGTCCACTTTCCTCCAACTGCCCNCAGGCAGCGTGCTCTGGGAGGAAAGCAAGATCACACAGCTTTGTTGGGAATTCCTGGACATCAGCAGCCCACTCCAACCCCACTGCTTCGCTGTGGTGCTTTGGAACCCCGTTGGAGGAGTGCGACACGGGGGTGAGCCCCTTGGCTCCGGTGGCAGGACCTGTCCCCCAGCAGGGCTAGATACTGGTTTAACTGGGAGCACTTGGCCAGAGACCTGTCCCTGCCGAGGCGGTCTGGGCGTGAGCGAGGAGTTTGTTCATTCCCCCCGTGCTGTCACATGGCTGCTCGGTGTTTTGGCGTTTTAATTACACAGGTCCTGTGTATTTAAGGCTGGTTTATGGGTGTTTATACTAATGCATAAACCTGCAATTTAGAAGCTCAGTTATAAATCAGCATTGCTGAAGGTCTTGTCCCTCGTGCCGTGAGATCGGTCTCCAGATTTAGAAGATAGGTTAGAGGGGGAAGAAAGGAGAACTGTTTAGTTTTCCTCTGGTTGTGATGATAAAGGATCACAGGATGGGGTGCGAGGTGCGGTGGCCGGGCACAGAGATCCGCCAGCATAACCCAGAGCAGAGTTTCCATTCTGACTCTGCTCTTGGGAGTCTCTGCCATAAGAGACTTGTGTTCCTGCAGCAAATTACAGCCCAGAAAGAAAAGCAGTGCCACACCTGCTGATCTGATACTCGCAGGAGGGTGGTGGCACCCCACTGGTGATGTCTGCAGATCAGGATGTGGGCTGCAGTGACCAAAGCCCCGTCCTGCTCAACACCTCAGGGAAGGAGTTTTTGCACCCAGGAGCTCCTGGCACAGACTGGAGCTGGCTTCCTCCAGGGGCAGTGCCCAGTGGGATAGCACATTCCCGCTGGTGGGTCATGGTCCTCTCCCAACACATCCTAAGGACAACACCTCCACATTCATATTTTTATGTACAACGTTTTTTTACAGCTTTAAGAATCATTCGTGCACATTTTCCCCTTACCAGCTGCCGTGGAACGTGGCTGTACCAGGGATGGGTTTGGGTTACTGTTGTGCTTCTGCAAACCCCTTCCCAAAGGGAAGGTCCTAGTCCCATGAGGGCAGCCCAGGGAGGGGGTGTTTTTGTAGGGGAAGACCCAGGGAGTCCTCAGCATCCTCTTGTCCAGGTGCAGTCCCTCCTCTCTGCCGCGAGTGCTTTGGCTTAGTTGGACATTTCCCACTGTCTCCAGCCCCCTTTGTCATATCTTTAGGGGTTATTAGGACAAAAGGGGGTCCAGGAGGGTGTTGGGGCAGCACAGCGGGCTGGGAGGCAGCCCAGGGGCAGGATGACCCTGTGGGCAGGATGACCACTGGGACTGTCGGACCCCCTGTCCCTGGACAGGTGGAATCACTGCACACCTTCCTCCCAGTCCCACTCCTGGCTCCAGCCTTATCTCCCGCTGCAGTTTCCTGGCTGGCGATGCCTCTCCTGGCTCAGGGAGCTGGAACACCCCCGAAGAGAGATGGTGCCAGCAGCTCCAGCACAAGGATGGTCACGGGGTGGGGCAGGGGTCCCCCTGCCTCCCTGGGGTGCCCCCACTCCAGGGGACCAGGCTGTGAGAAGGTCCCGCAAGCAAACAAAAAACTCCTGAATATTTCAGAAAGGTCTTTTCTTCCCCCTCCACCCTTATTTCCAATCCTCCTCCCACCTCTCAGGGCAGCCAGCAGAGCTGCTCTCTGTCCCTGTTTCCCCCTGCCCAGCGCCCCGAGACGCTCCCACAGCCACCAAGCCCAGCCAGGTCATGCCATCTGCAACCTCTCGGGTTTTTTATCTGTTTTTTTTCCTTGTCCTTTTCTTTTCCACCCCTCGCCTTTNTATTTAAGGGAAAAAAAAAAAAAAGAAAAGAAGGAGAAGGGATCAGAGCAGCCGCCAGAGAGAGGGCGATAGAGTCCACTTTCCTCCAACTGCCCTGGGTCTCCCTCCCTCGCTCTCTCCCCTTCAGCAACACCAAGAGCCCCAAACTGAACCCAGAGCAGCTTTTTCCATCAGTTCAGTTCCCTTCCCTCCCTCTGTCTCACACACGGCAAGGAGAGAGCCCCTTCCTCCCCTTGATTTTCCTTCGCATGCTCAGCCCCTTGTTTCCTTTAAAGCACTAGAAATCCCCCTTCTTGCCCCCGCTCCTCCCTTGCAGACTGGGATTGCAATGGGAGCTTTGCAGATTGCTGGATTTTCCATCCTTTTCTTTCTCCTCCACTCTGGAAACACGCTGGCAAATAAAGCCAGTCAAGGTAAGAGAAAATCTTCCTTGCTCGAAGGTTTGCTGTTTGATGTGTGAATTGGGCAGCCGGATCTCCTCGTTAGAGCTGGGGTTTAAGTGCAGGCTGGAGAAGGCAGCAGCAGTAACAACAAACAGTGGAGGGGATTTTAAATGTCGCTTGCAGATATTCTCGCCTACTGCCTTGGAACTGGGGTTGGGTTTGTAAACTCTTTAATGAGTTGCGCTTCTTAGACTTTAGTTTTTTTGGTGTGGGCTCTTTATCTCAAGGTAGGGGGTGCAGGGGCAGAAAATTAGGGTGGGCAAACAAGTCTGCATCCATCACAGGCTGTTGGAGGGGCTTGGGGGGCTCTGCTGGGTTTGTGTCGGTGAGATGAGGCTACCACGGCGGCAGTGCGGGCGAGGAGGCTGCTCCGGGCTGAGCTGGAGGGCAGGGATGGCGTTGATAAGCCGGGAGGCTGCATCCGTGCTCGGGGACTTCACATCGGCACGGGGGAATCTCGGATGTTGGCTGCTGGGGTGTGGGCAGCAGGAAACTTCGGGCAGCTGAGCACAGCTAAGCCTGAAAATGAAGGGAGCTCTTTCCCTGTCTGGTGGAAAGAGAGGTATGTCCCATCCTTATCAACTTCGGGCTTTTCTGTGTCACAGCTCCCGTACTGAGCCAGAGCCTCCCCTTCCCAGACGTACACACGGGGCTTTATGTATGGTCTATCTATACCTTCGCTTTTCTATAGCACCTCTATATTTAGCTCAGATTTTTTTCTATACACACGCGCGGGGCTGCGCTCGCCCACACGAGCACACACAGCCCTATACATGATCCTGTTGGCTGCCTCAAAGGGGGTTTTCTCCTTAATTCGCCACTATCTGTGCAATCTGTCGGGTTTTCTCTTTTTCTTTCCATAGCATGTAAGGTCTCTCCAGCCCGGCTCTGGCTGTTGCTGTTGTGGCAGCTGCGTGTTTGAGATTAAATAGCGTGTGAATGAAATCTCGGAGCGCAGGATATAATGAAGAAGATCTCTTGTAGGAGGATTCCAGCCACGCGCATGGTCGCCCGAGCCCTGTCACTGACAAAGTTAGAAGGAATTTCAAGGCTATTGTCTTATCTGGCTCAAAGTGTTTCTAAAACAATAGGCGACTTCTCCGGAGGGCAGGCTGGGCAAGCACGAGAGATTTTCCAGGGCAAAGGTTTGGTGAGAAGGCGTCCAGCTTCACATAAAGCTTTATGATTTAGGCACAGAAAGGAATGCTTAGGTTTTTATCCCCCCTCAAATTATCTTGAGTGTATGCATTGCTTTCATTTCTTATCATAATATTTATTTATTAAGGCCTTTTGGTTTCCAGTTCCATTTAAGCCTGAGCCAGAATTGCATTAAAATAGCAAAGTGAAATTCCATCGTGCAGAGACTTGACAGATCCCTTCGGGGAAGGAGAGGGGTGGAGTGGGGGTGGAGAGAGGTGAGCTCAATCCTGTGTCGGGGCACATCGCCCGCCGTGTGTCTGGGACAGCGCTGGCTTCTCACCAGCCGTGGGGCTCTGCTGGACAATTGATCCCCGAGGCTGCAGTTCAGGGGTTCTGTGGGTTGGGGACGGGGAGGTGTCTGCAGAGAGGCAAAGGTTGGTGCCTATGGGGCCGCAAGGACTCTGGGCAGGGGTGGCCCCGGTGCTGGTCCTTTTTGGATGAGGCTGAACTCACGGGCATCATTAGGGCACGACTGATGGCAGGTACAACATGTGCCTTTCCTCAGAACCTGCTGTCTCCTGCGTTTTCTGACTGTCACTGAGCTCTTTGAACCCGCTCTGTGTGTCTGGGGTGTGTTAGCAAGATATTTCTCAAAAGCATCAGGCATATGTGCCAGGTTGATGTGTGCCCCAAGGATGGGGCACATATCACCCCAAAACCTTTGTCCTTTGGAGGGACAGCCACCCTTGCCAGGTGACTGTCACGGCCTGGGAAGGGCTCCTTGCCCATTAGATGGTCTTGTGTTGATGGGATATTGTGTCATGCATTGGGCTTGCTGGCTCATTTCTTGTACTGAATTGCCCCAGAAAGTTTCGTCTGTGGGGAAGGAAGGGTTTAGAGAGTTGGCTGCTGGGCCCGGAGGGTGTCTGCCAGTGGACCTCGCTGGCTGTGGAGTCAGCTTAGCGCTAGGGAAGATTTCAAGAAGAAGACTGACAATATAAATCCAAATAACCATAGGGAGGCTCTGGACATGCATTCACCTCTGGGATGGACTCTCTGGACTCCCTGCAGTCCTCAGGCCAAGCTGCCCACATGTTGCTGTGCCCACCACTCCTCTGGGTTTTGGATAATGTCACCGCCAGCCCCAGCCTCTTGTCTGTCAGTCCCCCTCACAGCCTTCCAGCCAGAAGTTTGTCCTGAGCTCCTGCTCTCAGTGGAGCGGCGCCCTTACCTGCTGTCTGCCAGCATCAGTCGCTCCCTGCCTGCTGGGAGGACAGAGCCTCGGGACTGGCAGCTCTGCACCATCCTCGGGCGCTGCCGGCCCCTCTGGCAGCACCCTCATCACTGGGAACACATCCCAGGATTTGCCGCTTTTCCCTGCAACTAATTACACATGCCCTCAGATGATGCTGTGCTGTGGGGCCCGGAGGGAGAGGCAGCGTCTCCCTGGGAGACCCCAGCACCCCATTTTGCAGCCCCTGGCATTCCCACGACCCCAGTTCAGGGTCCTGGGTGGGGTGACAGCCTCAGCCCAGCCCACCGGGCGCTCGATGGTTCATGGTTGGCACCAGCCCTCCTGGCCGGTGCTGTGTGGCTGCCCGGGGCCACAGCCACTGTCCCACGTGAGGGGCTGGTGTGGTGGGATGCACCTGCAAAGCCTACACCACCAGGGATTATTTTTTCTGTATTTTTTTTTAAGGAGTCTAAAATTTTCCAATTGCAGCGTGGAGATGCTGTTTGATTCCCCTCCCACTGCCGCCAAACCTCCTCCCCCTTGGCCTCTGCCTTCCTACCTCTCCAGCATTCACAAGTGTGCGACTGTTGTGCCTGTCCCCTCCACCCCGCTGAAATATGAAATGTAAAACTGTAAACATTTCACATACACAGTTCAAAGGAGATCTTTGACTGAGAGCGTCTAACGTGCCTGTACTGAGATTAAAAAAGGGGAGGGGGTGGGTAGGAAGAAGGGAAGAAGAGTTTTTTTGTAACTGCCAACTGGAGTATAAATATTCAGACACCTTGAGTCTTCCAGTGCCGATGTATTGCTCTCTCCAAACTGCTCAGGAGTTGGGGGTTCTTTTCTTTTATTTTTATATAGATTTTTTTTCCTTCACAGCCAGCCACACCAGAGTACTCCATTTAGGAAAAAAGTATGCATGGTTGACCTTAACCTTCACTTCCAAAATTCTAAGTCCCCTGAGAGGCTTTAGGAGAAGCCTGGGATGGCAAATAAAGTTTGCTCTGTCTGGCAGCACTGGACGATGCCTGGCTGTGTTTTGGAGAGGCTGTGTCCCCGCTGGAGATCTTGAGATTGTTGCTCCCAGAGCAAAAAACAAACAAACGCATTTTTTAAGGCAAGGCTAGGTCAGTCCGATAAGGCAAAGGAACAACAACAGCAATGACAATTCCATGGGGAGATGAACACGCTGCTGGCGTGGAGCATCAAACCCTCTGTGAGGAAGTGGTGATGGAATTGGGTTGAAGTGACCATGGTTGGCACAAGGATGGAGGTGGAGGGAACATTTCCTACCCAGGGAAGGGTGGTGGAACTGGGATCCATCAGGATGACCTGGACTGCTGCAGAGGATGGACAGCTCAGCCTGGCTCTGCCCTTGTGGGAGTGGGAAGCATAAGTGAGGGGGATAAAAAAGCCCTTTTCGGGGTCATTGACAGCTTTGGGAAGGCAAAACCCATGGCGAGGGTTACAGAGCGGGGTTCTGGGTATTGGACAGTAGGGTCACCAGGCTGGGAATGGCCCCAGGCCCTCGCTGTGACTTGTGGTTCCTCCTCCTTCCATACCCCATCATTCCGCAGGGCCAGGCGCTGGGGCTGCATCTCCTGTGTCCCACCTGCTTTTGGGGAAGGTGGGTGCATGTGCAGGGCACTGGGCTGGTTCGGGGGGCTCTCCATTGCATGGGGAGATGCAGTCACCCCCTCGGAGCCATCCTGAGCACAGGCACCTGCCCAGGCACCACTGGCACCCCCATCCTGGCAGCAAGACCTCACCCAGCACCTGAGTCAGGATCTCTGCGTGCAGATGACATGTCTTTAGCTGATTTACAGCAGGCTGCCCTGCAGAGCATCCTCCTCCCCTCTCCTGGCCCATATCCCCTCCCAGGGGCTGCCGCTGCCCGTGGCCATGCCCTGAGCCCATCCTGCCGTGGCGCAGCCCTTGCGAGCTCCCTGGATGAACAAATGATTAATAAACTGCACCACAGTGTCTGAGGTGGTTATTAATACCCTGGTAAAAGGAGCTACTGAAGTTATAAAGCTTTAATTTGGCATTAAGGCCGAGTGGAAACTCTGCATGTCTGCCAACAGCTACACACACATCCCCATACAGACAGGCTGTTAATATATATGCCTATATAAAAACAAAGAATAAAATTAATTTGTAGAAAAAGCTGAAGCGCTTGCAGGAGAGGGGTAAAAGGATGGTGGGTTTGTTTAGGAATATTCAGGCCAATTTTTGCTGTCCTGTCTCCCCCCCCCCCTCAAATTTATTGTGACTTTTGGCCTACGGCTAAATCCATCTTTTATTATTTTTTTTAATGAAACAAAATAAGGAAGTGAGGAAAGAGCCTCAATCCAGGCTCTAAAAATATACGAGCTGTTGCTTTATCCCCCTACTCGCTGTCGGGCACAGAGGGGGTGCCCGGGGGCTCTGCCCCCGCAGCCCCTCGGCTCCCGGTGGGTGCGCCCGGTCCCGGGGAGGTGGCGGTCCCCCCGCTTTTGGCAGGCTCGAAATGGCAGTGGCGTTGAAGCCGTCTGCCTCCGCTGCCTTTGAAATGGAGAATAAAGCTGCAGCTGGAGCGGAACGGGGCCCAGCAGCCAGCGCTGGAAAATCCCACCCACAACGGAATAAAAAACATGGCCCGAGGCGCGGGGCGAGCGCCGCAACCTCCTGCCCTCCGCCGCAGCCCCGGGATGCTGCTGCCCCCTGAGGAGCCCCGAGCAGCCCCGGGGAGATGGGGCTGGGCAGGCAGCGGGGCCACCGTGGGCGAGACCGGCGGTCCCCCAGCGACACTCAACATCTTCATCAAAACCAAATTGCCCGCCGGGCGCAGAATTCCCCAGAGCCGGGGATTTGAGGTGGGATGCGCCCGTCTGCGCCGCCTGGTTTGGGCTCATTTCAGGCAGCTCAGGGTGAAAAGCAGCGGGTTTGGGTTGTTTGTGGCAGGAGGAGATGGAGGGGCTGTAGGGGTACAGGTCTGCAGGGGGACTGGCGAACCCTCGAAAAGCCCACCTGGATTTGGGACCTTGAGTGGAGCAGGTCCCCTGGAGTAGGGGGACAAGCAGGGCATGGCCCAGCAAGGAACTACTGAGAGCAAACAGGGACAGGAACATCAGTAAGGACTTTTTATTTAAAAAAAAAGAAAAAAAAAATCTTCAGTTGTCTTGAAGATGAACCCTCTCACATGGTGGCAGCAACTCAGAGCACCTGCAAGGAGGCCAAAGGCAACCTTTTGGATGGAGAAAATTTTTCTGCGGGAAAAACAGGCTGCCCTGAGAGAAAACCTTCCCTTTCATGGGAAAATGCTGCTTGTGTTGACAAAAATGCTAAAAATTGAGTTTTTATGAGGGTTTTACTTTAATTCACTACATCATTTCTGAAGGATACTGAGCAGCCAGAATTTCAGCATTCTAAAATTGGGATCTTTGCCAATCCCAGGACAGCTCCTGGGGTGCCCAGGAGGATATTTATTCACTCTTCCCACAAACGCACTCTTTTTTTCTCTTTTTTCTTTTTTTTTTTTTTTTATAATCCTATAACCTTTCAGAATTACTCTCACTTTGGAAAACTTACAGAGTGGAAAACTGATAATGTTTCCTTTTGTACTTTCGCTGCTGTGTAATCTTTCCAAAGTTAGAGAACTTTTGAAGTTACAGAATGGGGAAAAAAAAAAGAAAAAATATAGAAAAAAAAGATGCTATACATGTGTGAGTGGGAAAGGGCCAGAGGTGCATTTGGTGCCTCATGCGTGTTGTTCGTGGTCTTGAGTTTGAGAGCACAGAAGGAAAAAGAAATAGGAAATAAAATTCCCCCAAAAGTGAGATTCCTGGCAAAAGGCTGGGAAAGTTTCAATGATGTGATTTGTGCCTGGTGGATGCTGCATGTTCTGAGCGTTTTTAGGGGAGGGAGCTGGTGTTTGCTGGATGGTCTGTACTGTTCGGGTGCTGGTTCCCACCTGTGTGCCAGGGTGGGTGCCTGGGGTGCCAGACCTGACATCTGTCACCTTGGTACCATCACTCAAAGCATCACCAGGTGATTTATAACTTTGGGGGAACACCTGAAGGGCAGCTCCCAACCAGGCAGGGCCAGGACCAGGACCTGCAGATTCAGCAGAGCTTTGGGTCAGCACCAGCTTTGCTGCTGCTGAGTTCCCATGCACACCGTGGCCAGCGCTTGGCTCCCCCCCACATCCCCCTGCTCCAGTGCCACAACCTCCCACCACCTCTGGGAGCCCAGTGAGGGACGCAGGAGCCTGAGGAGAAGTCACTGGGATGCTGAACAGCCACACTCAGCTCCCCAAAGGGACAAGGCACCCCTGGCGCAGTCAGGGGATGATGCTGGGTGCTGGGGTAGCCGCGGCACCGTGACGAGTGCCCTGGCTGCTGTAGGTGCAGGGCTCTGGTCGCCGTGCAATCCCTCCATCGTCCCCACCGCGGTGGGTCAGCCTCCAGCCGGTGATTAATGGCCCAAGGGAGGCCGTGGTGGCCGCGGGCCATGGCTAATGTCAAATAACAAATATGAATGCGGGCTGTAAATATTTATACAATGCGCAGGCACGTGCCGCCTCCCCGGTGCAGAGACAAAGCTCTCCTCCTCCCGGCCGGGTGACTCACATGTCCCGGCAGAGAAGCCGCCGGGGTGGCCCGGCCGGGGCTCGGGCTGGCGTGCCCGCGGCCGGGGCCCCTGTCCCGCAGGGCTGCCTGCCCGCCCGCGCCGTGCAGGGATGGTTTGGGGGCTCTGGGGAGCTCCTGGAGCACTTCTGCTCTTGGGGCTGCTGAAAAGCAGATTTTTTTTAAAGGCAGCTTTGAGGATTTTAAAGAGCTTTGAAGCCTCACGCTCCTCTTGAGGAGGTAGAAGGAAGCTGGAGGGACTCTCAGGTCCCCCTTCCCCAGTGAGAAACTTCTTAACTCCGTGAGAGGAGGTGGAGGCAAATCCCTCCCGGAGCGGCGCTGATGCTCCCCACGTGGAGCTGGAGCCTGGGCTGCTCTGGGAGCCCTGCCCACACCGGAGGGGCCGCGGGTGATGCTCAGCCCACACCCGAGGGGCCGCGGGTGATGCTCAGCCCACACCCGAGGGGCTGCGGGTGATGCTCAGCCCCTGCCTGCCCCTCAGCAGCCTGATCTCCAGCATTGGCAGTCACGGAGGGGATGTGCCCGCTGCAGGGCTCTACATCTCCCTGGCTGCCAGAGCAGGGGAGGCAGTGAGAGCCAGCAGAACAGCCTTTTGCTCACAAACCTTCGCTCCGTGTGCTTGAGGCTTCTCCATTTCCCAAATACCATTAAAACCTCCACTCCCACAGCCTCCTGTCTCAGCAAACCCTTGGGCATTGCTGCTTGAGGGCACTGCCAGCACGTGGAGCTCTGGATGTCGTGTCCTGGGTACCACGACACTGCAAATGGGCGTGAGGGGCAAAGGGGGATGGCAATGATGCAAATTTTATCCGTGTCCCCAAGGAAGCCTTGATGTTTCTCCCAGTTCTCCCTCCTGCTTCTCACTGCTGGCTCCCAGGTTTGTTTAGTGTGGTCCCTGCTAATTCGTGCACATTCCTTGGCACCAAAGAATAGAAAGTGATGATGATTATTTGGGTGCCTGGTCGGCTCAGGAAACAGCTAATTGGAGACAGAGACTTTCACCTCTGCCTGGGCTGGCTCCAGCCTGGACTAGGAGTGCTGGAGCAGCATTTCCCATCATCAGACAAATGAAAGGGCCAGGGAGGCTCAGGGTGACTCCCCCAAGAGGGCACACAGGTGGTGCTGTCTTGGAGTGGACCCAGTGATTTACCATGTCCTGAGCCCATCATTGGCTGTGTCAGGGCTGGTTGAGGAGCCACAGGCTGCTGGGATCCATCCCTGGAGTGGTGGCTCCCATGGGGACGGCGGGTAGAGGTTCTAGGCTCTCCCCTCTGCTCCCCTCACTTGTCCTCTTGCAGATGTTGACGAGTGCGTGGAGGGCACCGACAACTGCCACATCGATGCCATCTGCCAGAACACCCCCAAGTCCTACAAGTGCATCTGCAAGTCCGGCTACACCGGGGATGGGAAGCACTGCAAAGGTAGGGACACGCCACTGGCAGACTCAGAGCCCTGCTGATGAGTGACAGCCCCTGCAGGTCAGAGGCCCATGGGGGCTCATTGGCACTGGCCCATGGAAAAAGGCCACTCGTTCTACCCAGCTCATTGTAAACCTTTTATTCCCCTCTTCTGCTCCAAACTCCAGGCCTGTTGACAGTGCATGGGGACAGAGAGGACTCTGACTGTCCTTGCTGGTGATGCTGGCAGCCATTGTCCTGGCATGGTTGGGGCTGCCCACGAAAGGTCACTTGGGGCTTGTTATAAACAAAGCTGGGCTTATTTTTCTGCAGGATTTCTGGCCCTGAGTCTACAGAACGGCATTAGCAGCTAAAACATAAGAAACTTTAAAATATGATATAGAAATAGACATATAGATGATGTGAATATCAAGATAGATGTAGATATCGGTGTAAATGTAGGTATTGATATAGGTATATATCTATCTATAGATACAACTAAGTGGGGAATGGAAAGAAAATGGACTCCTTGGAGCAGCAACAGGAAAGCAGGATTGGGGCAGGGGAAAAATTCTCAGCTCTGCTTGAAGCAGGTTCAGGGTCAGGATGGGCCGAGTACAAACAGCAGAGGGATTAAAGCGCTCCAGGCACTGCAGGGCTTTGCCATGGAGACGAGCTGCTCTGCCAGCGCCCCGGGAAATCCCAAGAGGTTCCCAGCACTGCACCAAGCTAAAGCCCTAAGACACTGGGTTAGCTGGGGAGAATGGGGATGTGTCTGTAGGGTCTGGAGGGATGCTGGAGGTGATAATGGAGCTGACCACCTGCTGGAATAGGCAGAGCAGAAGACCCCAGTGCCCATTACCAGCTGGGCGGCAAAGATGCTGGAGATGGGGAGCAGCACCCGTGGCGGGCAGCCCTGCAGCTCTCCCACCCTTCTTCTCCCCAGACGTTGACGAGTGCGAGCGGGAAGACAATGCGGGCTGCGTGCACGAGTGCGTGAACATCCCGGGCAACTACCGCTGCACCTGCTACGACGGCTTCCGCCTGGCGCACGACGGCCACAACTGCCTAGGTGAGGGACGTCGGCGCGTCATGTTCCTCAGCTGCTCCAGCACCTCAGGACCGACCTGCTGGCTTTCTTTGCTGGGCTCTTCCCAGGAGCCAGCGCCTCCCGACCTGCTGTAGAGCCGTGGAACTGTGGTGGCACTCTCAGGGCACTAAGCCAGCTGCAGGCATGTGCCGTGCTGCAGTGACTGGCTGGGGACAGGATTGCTCCCCGTTTACATGAGGGTGGTGCCAAGGGAGGATGCTCCATGCCGGGAGAGAAACTCACTCTGTGGGTCCATCTGTAGACTGGGAGGGTTGGGGTGAGGCAAAACTGGGAGAGTTGGGTTTGGAGTTGCTGGGCGTGAGGCACAGGCTCGCCACAGCCGCATCCTGCTGCAGCAAGCGGCCGGGCCAGTGGCTCTGCGCCGCTGCCGAGGGCAGGACCAGCTCACCCGGGCCCTGCTGCTCGCTCCGCTCGTGCTTGAGGTCAGCCCTGCACCTGCCAAAATAGATGAGTTAATAGCAAATATGGTGGGGATGGGAACCAGCGAAGGGACTGGATAAATAATCCCCGGGCCAAGACAAACCCGGCATCTGCCTACGGAGCGGCCGTGCATCCTCCCTGCCACTTCCCACCGCCCCAAACTCCATCCGGCCGCGGCGGAGCCGAAGCTCCCGGCGGAGCCCCGGGGCCCACGGAGCTGCCCGCGCCCGTCACCCGCTTCCTCCCGCGGCATCCGCGGGGGAGCTCCGGGGCACGGGGCCGCCCGCCTCCCCTCTGCCTGGAGCTCATGCTATTTTCTAATTAGTGTCTGCAGAGGGGTCATTAATGAGCTCATCACTGGGAGGAGGAGGAGGGGGAAGGGATTATGGACACATACGCTTTGCATTAACCACCATCACCGGGATCTTTGCAGCCTCCTCGGGGAGGGGGGAGATTTACACAGCTGGGAGGAGGCGCGGGCGGGCGGCTCTGCCTTCCTCTCCCGGGGGAGGATGAGCCCGAGGAGAAGAAAGGAAAGCTGGACGTCGTGTGTTTATAGAGTTGGGTGGGAGGGGATGGAGATGGCTGGGGAGCAGCCGAGCAAGCAGGGATCTGGGGGGAGCATGCTGGCTCCCACCTTGAGCCCTTCCTTAGCTCATCCCATCTCTGACCCTAACGTACTTTGCCCAACCTGCCTGCATCCCCTTTTAGTCAAAAGAAAGAGAAGCAGAGCAAAGCAGCGTGTTGTGCCTAGGCTTTGCCAGTGCCATGGGCAGGAGCTGAGCTGGAGAGGGGTCAGGGTATGTGCCCACCAGAGTCCACCAGCCCCCTCCATTGCCCACCCTGGGCGACCTTTTGAACCAGGACAGGAATTCAAGCCCCCGTCCTGACATGGGCCCTGCTGGCTTCTGCCCATCTCTGTTGCCTTTAATAAAACAGGTATTAGAGCGGCGGAGTCTCGTTTCAGCCATCGGGTCTGAACGGCTGCCTCCTCATTTTTGAGCAGAGCTGGAAGGAGAATTTGCAAGACATTAAGCCCTTGTTCTAAGCAGGGGGATTTGAGAGCGGGGTTATTGGCATCTGCAGGACATAGCTTGGCTGGGATGAGCATTGGAGGAAGCCATGCATTTCCTGCCATCACAGAGGACATCCCTTTATGCCTGGCTGCAGCCCAGGTGTCAGCCCTCACTGCCCTGTGGGTGAGAGGATGTTTTCAACACCTCCTTTCCAAGACAGCAAGTTTGTGGGGTGCTCCTGGGCTCTGCTGCCTGGCCATTTCCAGCTAGAGCTGCAGCCCTGCTTTGGTATTTCTGAGCGTCCCCTCAGGGCTCGGCAGGGGCTGGGGCACAGTGCAAGGCACCCACACTGCTCGGGCATCCATTTGGCCCTCCATTTTGCCCAGAAGCCAGGGGTTTTGGTGCGTGCTGTGCTGTTTGGGGACGGGGCCGGTGCTGGGAGCCCCCGGCGCGTGCCGTCACTGTGTCGCTATTCCGGCGTTTCCGGTGGGCCATGCTGGCGGGGCTCAGTTTTCCCCACAGCCATGGTTCTGCAACGCTCGAGTTCACAGGAGGTTTTCTTTGGCATGGGGCCCCTCGCTTCCCGGCCCGACACCATCACCCGGCCCCAGCACCGCGGGCACAGGGGGCAAGGGGCGGCCACGGCACAGATCCGTCTCTGCCCGAGCTCGGCGTCCTGGTTGCTCTGGCACCTCAAGGGCACTGGCGAGTTCAGCTTGGACCACTGCCCCCAAAAAGCCTCTAGAGAGTGCAGTGGGCAGTTACTCTTCATTAAATGCAGGTTTTGCAGGGCTGGAGCAGGAGCAGCCTGGGGTGAGGGCATTGCTGCTGCCACGGGGCCACATCTCAGCCCCTTGCAGCCTTGGCCTGTTAGAGTCCACCAGCTGTGAGGGCAGCCGAGCAGCAGGGCAGGGGATGCGAGTCTCCTTACAAGTAATTATCCCTGCTCTGGGCTAAGGTTTTCCAGCTCCTCCTAATGAAGTGCAGGCATCCCCAGCTGGCAGCAGGCTCTGAGGGGCTGGGAGCAGGGGCTGGCTGCAGCCAGCATCCTGGATGAGCATCCTGGGTGCTTTGGGTTTTCTGGGACAAGGAAAACCCCTCTCTCTGTGTTCTGGTGTTCCCCTCTGTAAAACGAGGCCATCAGCCAAGGAAGCTGTATGATCCCTGCACCCATTCCTGCTGTGCTTTGCCCTCATCCCCTGCACCGTCAAGCATTCCCCTTTCTTCCAGCTGGGGGATCACAGATGTAAGGCAGAAGTAGGTTACTACCCAGCAGATCTGTCCCACGCAGTCCCCATCACCTTGGTGTGCCACGGAGCTGTGCTCACCCCCTGCCACCTTCCCTCCGCAGACCTGGACGAGTGCTCGGAGGGCAACGGCGGCTGCCAGCAGACCTGCGTCAACATGATGGGCAGCTACGAGTGCTTCTGCCGGGAGGGCTTCTTCCTCAGTGACAACCAGCACACCTGCATCCAGCGCCCTGAAGGTCAGTGCTCAGCAGTTCCACGCCCTGGGGCACGCTCTGTCCCTGCGTTTATCAGGCAGGTCTGGTCTGTCCTCCGTCACCTCTGGCCACTGCTGCCTGGGTTTAAGTGCTGCTGCTGGGTTCTTGGTGTGGCAGATTTGAAAGTGAATCTATGGCAGGTGATAAATGTCCTGCAGCAAAACCCTCTCAGGCCCCTTGGGACATTAATCCTATGCCCACAGGAATTTATTGATAAATGGAAGGACCTGGAGGTCCTCACACCACCTTAAGAGACACATCTTCCCCTGCCAGGTCTTGCACAGCACCGAGCCCTTCCTCTCGTATCAACTCTAAATTGTTGCCATCTGGAGAAACCTCTTAGCCAAAACAGGAGGAAATGAGAGATTTTTGCATCTCTGCTGATTTTTATCTCTGCTGCTTGGCAAAGCCAGCTGAGTGTTTTTTGCTTTCCTCCTTCCCCCTTCCCAGCTGTGTTGGTCACTCCAGCTCCCCAGGAATCTCACCCTGCCCAGGATGTCTGAGGAGCTGCAGTGGCATCTCCTGTGTCCCCATCCCTTGCGTGTCCAAGAGGGATGATCTGGCTGCTGCTTCTTCCTGGTGCCACAGTGGGTGGTCCCTGCTGGGGACAGGGATGCAGGTGCTGGGTCTTGAGCTCAATGGGGTTTAAAGCCACTGAGAGATGTGGCAGCAGAGACTCACCCAAGGTGGAAGGGAATCAAAGGTTGAAGGCTCCCAGGTGGTTTTTTCCACCTTCCCAAGCAACTCTGTGCCAGGAGCTGGCCAGGTTTACTCTGTCCCCACAAGGTTTCCCCTCGTTGCCATCATCTCCCCATTCTGTCCCACCTCAGGCATCCTTCTGCCACTGCTGACCCATGCCAGCAGCTTTTTGAGCATTTCTTTGCTTCCTTTCCTCTTTTAGAAGGCATGAACTGCATGAACAAGAACCATGGCTGTGCCCACATCTGCCGGGAGACCCCCAAAGGGGGCATCGCCTGCGAGTGCCGCCCCGGCTTCGAGCTCACCAAGAACCAGCGCGACTGCAAACGTAAGGAGCACTCCAGGGCTGGGGACACGGCCTCCCAGGGACCCCCTAACCCTGTCCCCGTGGCACAGACACCTCCTGCCCCTGCAGCAAAGCCCTGACCTCCGCTAGCAGTTGGTTCATTGAGCCTGAAGCTCAGCATGCTCAGCTCTGATTCTTTGCCCTTCCAGACAATGCTTCTGGCAGCCCCCTTTACTATGGGATGTTGTGTCCTTAGATGACCAGGCCGAAATGGCAATTCAAGGGGGTCCCAGAGGCTAGCCATCCCCTGTTCTTGTCCCTTGTTCTTGTTTTACTTTCCAAAGGGGAGGTGAACAAGGAGAGTGCAATTGGCATGTGAGGAGCGCAGGAATCCTCTCCCTGGGGGTTGTGGTGCTCTCAGCCTGTCTGATCTCCTGCCAGCATCCCACTGGCAGTGCCAGGGTTATTAAATAGATATGTGTGTGTTTATGCAATTATTTTTATTTTGTTTCTCATTTGCTGTGTGCAGCAAATGTGTAAAATCGCTGATGAAATGAAGGTTTAATCCTAAACTAAATGAACAGCACGCCTTGCCCCCTGGGGAGGGCAGGCAGGGATTCCCAAAAGCTCCTGTGTCATTCCAGAGCTCAGGAAAGTTTCACCCTTTCCCTGTAGCACTGGATTCAGGGTCACGATCAACCAGCCCAGCAGTCCCCTTTGCTTGGACTCCACTGGTGGCATTTAGCAGATATGCAGAGGGAAAACATGAGAAACGACATAACAGCCTGCATCTGCTGAGATCCCACAGGGAAAGTGAAGGGCTTTAGGAATTACCTGTGAGGGAAGGAGGGAGGGAGGGAAGGAGGAAGGAAGGGAAGGAGGGAGGGAGGAAGGAAGGAAGGGAAGGAGGGAGGGAAGTCTCTGAGGGTACGGACGAGGTGTTTCCAAGCCAGCTTTCTGTGCTCCGTGTGGATGCTGGGCAGGGAAGGAGGAGCTGGGGCCATGGTGACGCCGGCGCTTTGCTCCCACAGTGACCTGCAACTACGGGAACGGGGGCTGCCAGCACACCTGCGACGACACCGACCAGGGGCCCAAGTGCGGCTGCCACGTCAAATTCCTGCTGCACTCGGACGGGGTGACGTGCATAGGTAGGTCAGGCCGTCGCCCACACATGGGTTGGGGTGTGGGATGGCTCATCTTCCTCCCTGGGTGATCTGTCCTTGGCCTGGTGAAGGGTTTTTCCCAGGCCTTGGGCACGCGGCGATTTCCTTTTGCCGAGACCGGGGAAGCTCAGCACGTGTGCGAGGGATGCTGCGGTACCTGGGCCTGCAGGGATGTGTCTCTGCGCAGCCACAGGGAGCAGAAGTGATCTTGGTGGTGTTTGAGGGGACACCCGGGCACAGGTTGCTGTGCTGGGGTGCGGGCAGGGGTCCCTGCCTGCTTCTGTGCTGCTGAAGAGAGAGCTTGTGAGGATGTCCCCATGCTGGGAATGGTTACTGTCGCTGTCACTGGCAGCTTTTGAGGAGGGATGTGGAGGGGGCAGGTTTGCCCACAGCAATCTGTTCCAACTTGGTATTGTGGGGCCTTGGCTCAGGAACAATTGTCTTTCAAAAAGAAAACAACAAAACAAACCAAAACCCCAGCAACCTGACAATTCAACCACCCCCAGAATTGTCCTTTTCCTGTGTGTGTTTTCAAATTGTAAAACATCAAGCAGAGATAGAATTTTTACTGGTTTCATATGCTTGTGCTGTTTAACAGCTGCTTTGATTTAAAAAATGTTATATTTGGGGAGTGATTAAGTCCACAATTGCTTGAGACATTTGAGTTCTTATTGCAAAATGAAAAAGAAAAAGGAACTGAAAGCAAGAGAGGTTTTGGCTCTCCATGTCCCTGCTGTGCCTGAACAGAAAACCCTCCATTGCTTTCCACGGACGGCTCCAACCTCAGGGCAGAGGATCCCTGAGCCCCTGGCTGCTCCCTGGCAGCTTGAGGGGTGTTTGGGGCTGAGCCCCCAGCAAAGCCCTCCTGCCTGTCAGCTTACGGCTGCCTTAATGCCACTGCTGTCCCCCAGGCTGCTCCCAGGATGGATCCCAGCCCCTCCTGGCTGCTGGCAGGCGCTCGCAGCCCCTGCTCCCCGCCGTCCTCGTGTTTGTTCCCACAGCCATTGCGTCCTTCCCACCTCTGAGGACCCTCCCAGGGGGTGGCCTGAGTTGGGAGCTCAGGACCCCGGGTGTGTCAGCTGGTGGGTTCCACCTGGATGAAGGGCCCTGCGTGCGGTGTCTGACTTGGGCAGGTTTGGGACCAAGGATGCCCCGACCTGTTGGGTGTGGGGGCTGAGACAGCAGCTCTCCAAAGCATCTCGTGATCTGGGGGGTGCTTCAGAGCAGTCTGTTTGCTTGGCGGGGTGGTCTCTGCACTCAGACCTTGGGTACCAGAGGCATGAGGGTGGGATTTGGGGGTTTCCAAAACCACTCATCCTTTTGTCCCTCGGCCAAAGTGTCCCTCTTTGTCCCCATGCCCTTCATGGTACCTGCTGGGGAGGCATCTCCCACCAGAGCCAGCACATCCCTGTGAGCTCTCCCCTTGTCCGCCTTTCCAGGGGAAATCATACACTGCACTAGATGATTTTAGGAGAAGCCCCAGCCCAAAGCCCACCACTACACCACGCCTGTCTCATCCCTTTGGGCTCTGCCATCCCCTCTCACAGGAAGGGGCCTGCCCAGCTCCTGCGTTCCCTGGGGGATTCCCAATCCCCAAACCCATCGTGGGAACACCAAGGGGTTGTGCTCCAGCCACTGGGAGCCAGCAGCTGCCCCGCGGGGATGCCCAGCCAGCAGATTTACAGCCGAGGTACCTGCTCGGATATTTATAACCACCCTTTCTTGTTTTATGGCTCGGGCACAGCAACAGCCCTCCCCCAGCCACACTGCCCCCTTCACCGCCCCTTCCCCATTTCCTCCAAAATATTTCATCATTTCAAGGGGAATAAAGTTTCCAGTGAGGGGAAACGCAAAGTCGTTCCCCGGGCCATGGGCTTTGAAATTGTACGCGGTGCGTTTGATGGGCTGCCGGGACAGGCCCCTGGTCCAGGTTCCCTTCAGATCACACCACGCGGCAGGAAGCACGATCAGCCCCTCTGAGTGACAGTTTCATTAGGCCACGGCCAGTGTTTTTCATTTTTCCGCTTTTTATTGCTGCTTTTAAAAATGCAGATAATGAGGAACATGCCTCTAAGCACAGGGGCCATCACTAATGGCTCCCAACATGTCTGCAGGCACGAGGGGGAGGGGGAGATGGGAGGGGAGGCTGATGACCTTATATATTTATATTTATGTTCCAAAAGCAGCCTTAAAAAAAAAAAAAGAAAATAATAAAAGCACATAAAACAGCCCTCCAGCAGCCAAGGGTGCAGTGCCCGCAGGGAGATGCAAAAATGGCTGTCACAATTGATGCAGATTTTGGCTTTCCTGAAAGATTTACCTGCCAGGGCATCATTGCAGCTCCCTCCCACCTATATTTGGGGTGCAGCAGGGCTATTGCTGGCCCCCCTACTTGTGGTGAGCACTGGTGGAATGGGAGAGGGTGGTGGATGGGGAAGAAATATGATTAGGTGGAGAAGGAAACTAAACCCAGCGCGAGTTTTATGGCTGATTTCCTGACCCACGCCTCGGCAGTTTGCGGCGGCACCGCTGATGCTCCCCAGCTTTGTGGAGCTGGTGGTGCTGGGAGCTCTGGACCCGCAGCTGGGGTGCACTGACCCACGGGTGAGGCTGAGCAGCCCAAGAACACCCAGGATTTGGGCTCACTGCTGGCTTGGCTGCTAAATCCAAGGGGTGCAAGTGCCACAGGCGGGATGTGGTTGCTTTCCCAAAGGCCGTGGCTGCGCAGGGATCTCCACCTGCCTGGCACGTGCTGGTTTTGTTCCCGACGAGGGTGAGGACCTGGCTCCCCAGACTAACAGGCTGCACTAATGCTCCCCATAACACGCTTCTCCTGCTTGCATGGGGCTCCAACCAGCCTAGCACAGCTGGAGGGGGTTTGGAGAGGCTGAGGGACACGGAATGCTTGGGAGGCGGGAGAGAAAAAGCCCAAAGGGACAGTTTCCACCAGGCTGGAAAAGCAGCAGAGTTGAACCCGTTGATGTGTGACACCAAGCAAGTTCCCTGCTGGACACTGTTTCTAAATCACTTTTTTATAATGTTAAACAGGGGAGAGACACTTCCAGCAACACGTTATCCTTGAGACGTTTTCTAATGGTAAATATTTTTGTTCTCTCTTTCTCTACGAAGGGGTCTAACTGTAGATGGTCTCTCCTCTCGAGATCATAACGGGGCTCGGGGGCTGAGCTGCTGCGCTAACCGCATGTCTCACTAACCCTGCCCCACTGCTGCTCCCAAACCCCGCCAGGCCAGCCCGGGGCTGGGCTGGGGCACAGAGCAGGGAACCCTCCCCGTGCTGTGCTTGCATGAGACGGGGGCTCTCACGCTGCTTTGGTGGATCCAGCCCGGCGCCGGGGGTGACAATCCGCTTTCCAGTGGCTGTGGCGGTGGTTATCCCCACACCCAGGAGGAGCTCACAGTGGGCTGCCAGCAGCTGTGTGGTGGGGAGGGGGATGCTTGTGCCCATCTCTGCACTGCGCACTCCCAGTGAGCCCTTCCTAGAGCCCACCCGCTCGAGGATGGTCCCCTCTGGGACCTTCAGGGTGTTCCAGGGTTCGGCCTCGCCATGCACAGTGGCTCTCAGCCCAGAGCTGCAGCAGTGGCAGAGCTGCAATGGTCCTTTACAGGGCTCAGCACCTCCCCAGGGATTTCTTTGCATCCCCAAGGGGTCTCTAAGCCCTTCACAAAGGTAAGGTGATGCCTCTGTTCTGCCACCAAGGAAACCGAGGCAGAAGGTGCAGCAAATTGTTTGTGGTGGGGAATCTTGTTTCTGGACGTGCGGGGCACAGGCAAACTCCTGGCACATCCAGGAGCTGTGGGAGTTCAGCTCACCAGCATAGGGAGCACAGACTGCAGCTTTTGGGGGTCTCTGCAGAGCCTTTCACACAGGGGTGGGAGAAGGGGGAACCCCAGATCCGTGCCATCACCACGCTCCAGCCAGCTCAGCTGTAATCCTTCTGATTACCATGGAATTATCCCCTCTGGCTTGTGGGATCACATCCTGCTGAGTTGGTCACTTCTCAGAAGGTGGAGATGAGGCCAGAGTGTCTGCAGTGAGGGTGCTGAGCAGGGCGAGGAGTGCCATGGCACAGCAGTCGGGCAGTGAGACCAGAGCTGGGATGGAGGAGGGTGAAAAAGAGTCTGAGAGTGTGTGTGTGTGTGTGTGTGAGTGTGTGAAGCTTGTCCCTGCCTGAGCGATGGAGGCCTCACCAAAGCCCTGTGTGGCTGGTGAGTCACGCCAGGCTGGGAGCAGCCCTGGGCTGCCAACTCCGCCGAACAATTGCTGCTCCCCAGGGCCATTCTGCAGCCCAGCCCCATGCCACCAACCTCCTCTGCCTCACAGGTACCCCAGCAACCCCCTCCAAGCTTCCTGCAAACCCTGGACAGGTCCCCCCCTTCATAGAGGGGTTTGCAGTGATGCTCTGGCCATGCTAACCAAGCTCATACCCAATGCCCACCCTGGGCAGCTGCCGTGGGATGGTGGGTGGGACTGGCTTTAATCTCAGGTGAAATTGCCAACGGTGCAAAGGGGCCAGGAGAGGTGCTGCAGTGCTGGAGCAGGCTGTGAGCACGGTAACATTTTGTCCAGGGCACCACATCCTCTGGAGAGCTCCGTCCTCCCTGCTGCAGCCGCTTTTCCAGCTCGATCCCCCTGGCAGCAGCACCTTAACCAAGCCAATCGTCTCATCTCAGTGGTGACCCTGTTAAACCAATCCTCCCCAGGCTGCTTCTGCATCAGCTGCTGGAACAAAGGCTGGCATTAAACAAATGATTCACTGGGCTTTCAGAAAGTTTCCCTTCCCTTGGCTGCCCCGTGTCCCTCGCCCCGGCGCCGCAGGGAGGGGATGGCCCTGGCACGGCTGGGCCACGTGAAGCGCGAGGACCTGGCTGGAGGAATAATATCTGCAGAAATCCTTCCCCTGCCGTTAGGTTTTGTAATTGTGCTGGCGATTAATTTCATAAAATGGTCCCTTTTGTTCTCTTATTATGGGACATCATAAAAATAGCAGTGGCAAGACGAGCACAGAGCGATCCCAGCTCCCGAGCCCTGCGGCAAATGGTTGGATGGTTCAGTCATTCCTACCCCATGCGGCGCTTGCAAAGAGCAGGAGAACCTGGGATTTGCTCTTTCCAAGGAATTTCTTCAAGGCATTTTTCATCTTGGGTTCCTTGAAGCCCAAATGCCTCATTTATCCAAGCAACCAGCCTTCTGAAAGGAATATTTTATTATCCTTTGTGAACAACTTAATGCACTTCAAACCATTGTTCTGGTGGTTAGGGTTGAAATTGAGGATTGATCTCACAGGGAAGCTGTCAAGCTGAAAATGCTTCATTTAAATTAGTGTCCCTTCTAGTCCTACCAGCAACAGCTGACTTTGATAATACTGAAATAATTAGCTTTTTTTTTTCAACTGGATTTTTTTTCCACTGATGCTGCCTTGAGTGTGTGTTTTAATTATATGATGTGTCTCCCAAATTAGCCTGAGACGCTGACCAGCCGCCGTGCCTGAGTAGTGGGTGACAGTCAGGGACCGACGGCACAGGGTGACCCAAAGTTTTGTGGCTCCGTAGCTTGGTGGCAGCCAGGGGGACAGGACCCCTCTGCCACCCCACTGGGGGCCTGGAGCTGTGCACCCACATCCCTGGGAGCTGCGGCCTGGGCACTCCTGGCAGGACCTGTGTCTGGCTGCTTTTGCTATGATTTTGTCCCTGGGAAATTGCATTCCTCCCCTTTGGAGCTGCCGAAGGTGGCCTCCACGAGGCTCTGTTTGTGGGGGACACCAGCCCCCATGTGTTCATTATTTCACGGCTCTGTGGCCTCCTTGCTGTTGTGTGAGAGCCAAGGGCGGATTCCACGGGCTCTGCAGGGAGGTTTGTACCCGCTGCCACTGCCAGGCCATAGCACGGGGGACATGTGGGTGGCGTGACTCCCACAGCCATTTGAACAGCGGTCCCTCACCCCAGCCTTTCTCTCCCCTTCCCATGCAGAGACGTGTGCCGTGAACAACGGGGGCTGTGACAGCAAGTGTCACGACGCGGCCACCGGTGTCCACTGCAGCTGCCCCATGGGCTTCATGCTCCAGCCCGACAGGAAGACGTGCAAAGGTAGGCGGGTGTGAGTGGGGCTGCGGCGCTCACTGCTCACCCCTGGGTGCCTCAGACCCCCGCTGTGTCCTCGGTGCCCTCAGAAAAGGCTCAGATTTAGCTCAGCTCAACATTGCCCCCAGGGCTCACTGGCTTGGTGTTTGCATCCCTGAGGTGGGGACAGGAATCACCCCCCTGCAGGGGGACTGGGACGCCTTGCTGCAGGCACCATGCTTGGCCCCACGGCCCTGGGAAGCCTGTGGGGAGGAGGAAAAGGGGATCAGGTCAAGTTGGAGGCAGTGGCATAGCCCTTGTGGGGCTAGAGGGTCCTGTCCCATCTCCCTCCATCCCACTGCCCCAGGGGAAGAGCTGGGTGTGCAGGGAATCCACACCTGCTCTGGGAGTGTGAGATGCACTGGTCCCTCTGGGGACACTGCCCAGCCAGGTCCGAGCACCACGTCCCACATGGGGGAGAACACCCCGAGGTGCTGCACGTCCCACTAACACCCCCAACCACCTGTCCCAGCCAGGCAGGGCAGTCCAGGGTGCTTTCCCTGCCCCCCAAACTTGCCCCCTCAGGGCTGGCTGGTGCCTGCGATGTGTCTTTTGGCAGCTCTCAGAACTTGACCCCAGCTGAAAGAAAAGCCTGTCCTGCTGCTGTCTGCCTGCCTACCTGTTGACTGCTTCCAGAACCCCCTGCCCCTGGTATTTTATCAGAGCATCCAGCCCTCTCCAGTTCTGCAGTTTCCAGCGACGTGCAATAACCTAGAGCCACGTCCCCTGTGTCTGGGGTTTTATTATGGCTGCAGGCGGGTTTACAGCTCGCTCCCTCGCAGTCATAAAAAGAAAGCTTCGGCCCCAGCAAGGCAGAGCTGCTTCCCCAGCACTGGGGGATGAAGAGACAGGCCACTGCCTCCTCCTGGTCTCCTTCCGTTTCACAGGTTGTTTCCTAACAGTAAATTTTGTCATTAGTGGAAAAATAAGAAAAACATCCCACATCCCAGCCTCTTTCCAGGTTGTTGGGGTTCTTTGCAGTCACTGTGCAGCATCTTTTTTTGCTTTGTTAATGGGAGGAAGGAGATGACAAGCAGAGAGGCAAGGGCTGAAAAGCAGTTATTTTGTCAAGCAGCTGTTTTTGAAGGAGGGGGTTCCCCTCTGGTTTTCTCTCTCTTCCTGCTGCTCCTGGTCCCCTAAAGCTGTCCCCAGCCTAAACCTGTGGCTCTGCAAACTCTGGTCTGGTGTTCTCACTCATCTGAGAGGCTCTTTTGGGGCTCCTGGGGGACTCTACTCTGCAGAGATTAATCACTTTGCACCACTTCCAAGGAGAGCTGAGCCCCAGAGTCCTGACCTGGCCCAGTGTCACAGCTTGGCTCCTCAGATGCACAGAGAAAACAAGCAGCCACGTTCCCCTGCTGACCGTCAGAGCCCAAAGGGTTTCCTCCATTTGGCAGCTCATGGTGGGGACAGCATCCAGAGGGGAGCACTGGGCTCTCCTGGCCGAGCATCCCGGCCAGGGCATGACGGGTGTCCCTTGTCCCCACCAGACATTGACGAGTGCCGGCTCAACAACGGCGGCTGTGACCACATCTGCAGGAACACGGTGGGCAGCTTTGAGTGCAGCTGCAAGAAGGGCTACAAGCTGCTCATAAACGAGAGGAACTGCCAAGGTAAGGGGCAGTGAGTGCCCAGGCCCCCTGCCCTGCCCCTCCCTGCGCTCCCATGGTGCTGCTGCAGAAGTGCTGCCCCGCTTGCTCATTCCTCTGGGCTTTCCTGTGGACTGCATACATCCTTCAGGGGAGTAGTGTTGGATTTAGGCTCTGCTCTGGGGCTTAGCCCTTCAGTCTCAGAGCTGGGGACTTGTGGGCTCTTGCAGAATTAAAGCCAGCAATTAGGCAGATGCCATGGTTTCCCCTTCTCGGAGGGCAGGAATGGGGAGATGCCTGCTGCTCCCTCCAGAGGGAGGTGGCTGCTCCATGCTGCTTCTTCCACCTTTTTCTCCCTGTCCCAACATCTTTCTACACATCCCACATGAACCCAGCAGGTCACTGTGCTGCCCCCGCAGCCCATGGCCAAGGTCAGCGCTGCAGGTGTGCATGAGCCTGAGCGCTGCCTGCTGAAAACACACGGCCGGGGAAGGAGGGGGCTGGCAGGCTCCGGGGCTGCCACTGCTTTCATCTCCGTCCAGGTTCTGTGCTCTGGGAGTTTGACGTGAGTGCAGCAATTAACTTAATGAAGCCAATGAAATGATGCTCCAGCCCACCAGGTTGGGTTCACCTCCCAGCCGGGGCCTCCCTGCCCCGGCGAGGTGCCCGCGGGGCCGAGCAGACATTGCTGGCACCGTCCCCAAGGCAGGACCTGCCCGCACAGCATTCCTGATCCTTCCCTGGCATCCTCCCGATCCCTCCCTGCCCTGGATGGGCAGCAGCTGGGGGCTCTTGCAGTCCTCCCATGCCAGGAACGGGATGCTGGCCCCGTTTGGCCCATTTGAGGTGCAGAGGGGCTGCAGGAGCTTGTGGGAGGGGTGTGCTGGTGCAGTGGGTGAGGAGGAGCTTGGAGGAAGGGAGCGAGCGCAGGGTTCTGGAGCACACTGGTGTTGGATCCGCGGAGCATCCTGGTGTTGAATTCCCAGAGCAGTCGGGTTCTGGACCCTTGGAGGATACCAGTGCAGGGTCCCACAGCATCCCAGCACAGCGCTCAGCTTGCTGGAGCAACTGGAGCAGGAAGGGGCCAGTCCCTGCGCCCGGGACGGCGCCTCTGCCGTGCCCGCTCCCACCTCCTCCCCTTGCCTTTCCTCCAGACATCGACGAGTGCTCCTTTGACCGGACCTGCGACCACCTCTGCATCAACACCCCCGGCAGCTTCCAGTGCCTCTGCCACAAGGGCTACACGCTCTACGGGCTCACCCACTGCGGAGGTAGGGCCAGCCAGGTGCCGGCAGCCTGTCACCCCGCCGGGGTCGCGTCCCAGGGGGGCGCACGGGGGGCGGCAGCCCCGCTGCTGCGGGACCCCTGGGGACACTGCCCACCCCCAGGGCCCCTGGCGAAGGTCGGTTCCAGGCATACCCCGGGCTGAGGCCACGCAGGGACGGGGCTCACAGCCAGACTCGCTGGTGTCTGCAACTTCAAACAGGGCGACAGGAACAATTTGCGACTTGTCTGCAGCGGCAGAGAGGGAGAAATCCCCGCCGTTTTTGGCAGAGAGCTGTGACAGGATGGGAAGGGGAACATCAAAAGGATTTGATTTAAATTTCACAAGGCAGATAGCTCCCAAGGGCGGGGGCGTGCTGCGCCCGGGAAGCGGGGAGGTGGAATGAGACATGCTCTGCAGGGGCTGCCGGAGCGTGTTGTGGCAGCGGTACCGGCGGCCCGGGATGACGAGCCCGGGTGCTCCAGTGCTGCCCGGCTGGCGAGGGCCAGCGACCCTCCTCATGGTTCTGAACTACACCGTCAGCGTGAGCCAGCACAGCCCCTGGGACTGCAAAGGGATTGCTGGCTCCCACCAATGCCCCGAGTGAGGGGGAGCTGGGCAGGGAGGGCTGTGACAGGGGCAGCTCCACTCCTGACCTGAAGGATCATTTCATGCCGGGGGGGTCCCTGCTGAAGAGAGGGACCAGGGCTTCTGAGCCTTTTGAGTTCAGTTTCTAAGTACTTCCATGTCGGCTCTGTCTGCTGCCCCCCAGCCCAGAGGGGCTGGGCTCAGTCTGGGTGGGCTGCACCTATCCCTGCGTAGCCCTTGGGGACACCAGGGGTTGGCATGTCCCTTATCCCCATGGAGCTGGCACTGCTGCGGGGAGGTGGCACTGCTAGAAATGCCCTGTGGTGCAGATCCCCTGTCCCAGCTGGGCTTAGATTGATCTGTCCAGAATCCCAGTGCTGACACAATGCAGTGCTTCGGTGTCAGAGCCGAGGGGTCCCACTGCCCCTCACCCACTGCCTCTTCCTTTGACCCCACAGACATCGATGAGTGCAGCATCAACAAGGGTGGCTGCAAATTCGGCTGCATCAACACTCCTGGCAGCTACCAGTGTACCTGTCCTGCTGGATGCAAGCTACACTGGAACAAGAAGGACTGTGTGGGTACGTCAGGCCAGGAGCCAGCACGGCTGCTGGAGGAGCTGGGGGCTTTGGGATGCCAGGCTGGGGACCCTATGCTATGCTCTGGCACTCTCTCCTCCTCGGTGAATCCCCCCATGAGCTGGAAGGCACAGGGGTCCCTCGTGGGGCTCTGAGTTGTGCCAGCCATGGGCATCCCTGATTGTCATCACCAGCTGGTGCGTGTCCCTTGGAGCTGGTGAAGTGCCTGCCAGGTTCGGTGCCACCACGGGCCACCCTCACCTGCAACAAGATGGGCAAGAAGGACAGCTGTGCCCTTTCCTGCACCTCCAAGGCCCGATTTCTGCCAGGTACTGGTGCTAGTGCCACCACCAACATGGGCAGGGGGATCCCCATTTCCCTGCATGGCCCAAACTGAGGGCAAAGGAGTGGCTACACAGCTAGAGTGCAGTGGCTGAGCGAGGGAGGGAGGGTGGGTGTTGCTCCTGAGGGCTCATTTTTGGGTGTAGATCCACGGGACAGGTCCCTGGGGCAGGGTGCTGGGCATCATCCCCCCCTGCATCACCCTGGCAAAGCCAACTCCCCTTACTCCCTCACAGAGTCCGACAGCAGCTACACGGTGAGCTGTGGGACCCCCGTCCTGCGGCAGGGCGGCCAGCACAGACCCGCCAACAGCAGCCAGCAGTGCCTCGGTAAGGGGGCTCCTGGGGTGCCCACGGCTGCCACCAGCCTGGCTGGGCCATGCCAGATTGCTGAGCACTCACCTGTTCTTTCAGAGACTGTGGCTGCGCCGGTCAAGCAGAAGGCCTCCTTCAAGATCAAGGATGCCAAGTGCCACCTGCACCCACGGACCAAGGGCAAGCAGGAGGAGGCTGGGAAGGCTCAAGGTGAGGTGTGACGGCGGGGGGAGCTGGGGGTGCCTGTCCTCCAGCAGGGATGGGGTGCTGACCTGTCCCCGGCGTGCAGGTGGCTCGGCACCGTGCTCTGACTGCCAGGTCACCTTCGTCAACCTCAAGTGCGACTCATCCAAGAAGGGGAAGGGGCGCCGGGCTCGCAACTCCCCCAGCAAAGAGGTGACGCGCATCACGCTGGAGTTCGAGGCAGCAATCAAGCCCGAGGACATCACAGGTGGGCACGGCACTGGCCTGACCCATCCACCCATGCTGGGTGCAGGCACAGGTGGTGGGATCGGGGACACGATACCATCCCCATGCAGCAAAGAGAGAGAAACCAGTCCTCATCTTGCACTGATTGGCATGTGCGGGGTAGCACTTGCAACTGAGCATTTGAGGGATGGTTTTAATGCTTCTGGGCTTCCCTCCCCACTCCTCCCTTCTGACGGCATCCCTGTTTCCCCCTGTACCCCCATCGCCCTCTGCACCGCCCAGCCAGCTGCAACCTGCACTGCCTGCGACAGAGGGTGGAGAAAAAGCTGAAGTCGGCCATCAAAGCCCTGAAGAAATCCATCAACCAGGAGCGGTTCCTGCTGCGCTTCGCCGGGATGGAGTACGAGGTGGCCCGGAAGCTGAGCGTGGCCCCGGAGCGGCAGGAGAGCTGCGGGCCGGGCCAGCAGCGCCTGGCCAGCAAGTGTGGTAAGGAGCGTGGTGGGGTGACGAGGGGACCCGGCGGTGACAGCCCCCACAGCATCACCGACGTCCCCCCCCGGCTCTCAGTCAGCTGCTCGCAGGGCACCTATTACCACGGGCAGACGGAGCAGTGCGTGCCCTGCCCCCCCGGCACCTACCAGGAGAAGGAGGGGCAGCTCTCCTGTGACCTGTGTCCCCGCGGCGACACCTTCGGACCCATAGGAGCCACCAACATCACCGGCTGCACCGGTAAGGAGGGCACAGGGTGGGGCTCGAGGCGCATTCGGGGTTTGTCCAGGGCTGCAACTTCAACCATGAGCCAGCAGACAGGAAAGCCTTGGGCATCCCCAGGGCCCACAGAAGTTGCTGTTTTGGGTGCTTATTATTTAGAGGGGATCCCAGGAAGGGCAGCACTTGCTCTGGGTATACTGGTACTGCCGAGGCTGAGGGGGAAGAGGATTTGGATATGGGGCAGGAGAGCCCCAGGCACGTGAGGTGGCAGGACTGAGCAATGCCTGTGCCTGCAGGTCAGTGTCCCCCTGGCCAGCACTCTGCTGATGGCTTCAAGCCCTGCCAGCCGTGTCCCCGTGGGTCCTACCAGCCTGAGGTGGGACGGGCGCTCTGCTTCCCCTGCGGCGGGGGGCTGACCACCCGCCACGAGGGAGCCCTCTCCTTCCAGGACTGCGACACCAAAGGTAGGTCAGAGCTGGTCCCCAGGAAGGGGCCACCCCGCAGGGCTGTGCCAGCAGCTGACACAACCCCGCTGTGCTCCCTGAACCCCCAGTGCAGTGCTCCCCTGGGCACTACTACAACACCAGCGTCCATCGCTGCATCCGCTGCACCGTGGGCACCTACCAGCCCGACTTCCGGCAGAATTACTGCATCTCCTGCCCTGGCAACACCACCACCGACTTCGACGGCTCCACCTCTGTGTCCCAGTGCAAAAGTAGGCGAGCTGGGGTGCCACAGAAGGGTGGGGGGGGACAGGTGTGGGGTCCTCCTTCAAAAGTATTTAAAAATCCTGTAGAGTTTGGGGTCATTTCAGTGTTTTGTGCATGTAGGCAGGGGGGTTGCCTAATGGGACACTGCCCCTCTTGCCCAGTAAACCACCCCCAGTGGAACATTCCCCCCAGTGCCTCCATGCCTCTGGTTCCCAGTTGAACCAGTCCCCCTGCCTTGCAGACCGGCAGTGTGGAGGGGAGCTGGGTGAGTACACGGGCTACATCGAGTCCCCCAACTACCCGGGGAATTACCCGGCCAACATCGAGTGCACCTGGAACATCAACCCCCCGCCCAAGCGCAAGATCCTCATCGTGGTGCCGGAGATCTTCCTCCCCTCCGAGGATGAGTGTGGCGACGTCTTGGTCATGCGGAAAAACTGTAGGTAACCGAGCAGGCCGCGGTGCTCAGGGGAGGAACTGGGGAGAAAAAGGTCGGGGTTTGGCAGAGCTGCCTTGTGCCAGGGGAGAAAGGCACATCCCCGGGCAGCAGGAGGGGGATTTTGGGAATAGGGTGAGTGGGGAGATGAGCACCACGCTGCTGTCCGGGTGTCTTGCTGGATCTCAGGGGGATGTGCATGGGCTGGGCTGCACACCTGGGCCTCAGCCTTCATTTTGGGGGTTAAAAACCCCATTTGGTGCTTTCCAGAGCAAGGAAGGAGTAACAATCCCTGGTATGCAACACGAGGGTTAGGGGGTGCTCAGCCTTGTCCAGCACGGACAATTCCCGTCCCTGATGCCACCCTTGACCCCGTAAGGCTGGAGGTAGCTCTGCTGATGGGCAACCAGCATCCTGTGTCCCCTTGCAGCCTCCCCATCCTCCATCACCACCTACGAGACCTGCCAGACCTATGAGAGACCCATCGCCTTCACCGCCCGCTCCCGGAAACTCTGGATCAACTTCAAAACCAGTGAAGCCAACAGTGCTCGGGGCTTCCAGATCCCCTATGTCACCTACGATGGTGAGCATGGGGCACGGGGAGATGCCATCCCAGCGTGCTGATGCTTCTCCCACCACAGTTTGGGACCCAGGTCGCCCCCAGTTCACACATCCTGTGTGGACTGAAGGATGGAGACCAGATCTTTGGGGACAAGTGGCCGCTCATGCCCTGTGTTTTTTGGCAGAGGACTACGAGCAGCTGGTGGAGGACATCGTGCGGGATGGAAGGCTCTACGCCTCCGAGAACCACCAGGAGATCCTCAAGGTGAGCGTGTGCCCCCAGGTCTGTGTTGCCCAGGGCTGTGGGGGATGCAGGAGCATCCTTCTCTTTGGGGATGCCTCCTGCTCTCCTTGCACTCGGGGCTTCAGTTCAGGGGAGCACGGGGAGGATTCTGAACCTCCCTCTGGCTCGGCTTCCTTGCAGGACAAGAAGCTCATCAAAGCTTTCTTCGACGTGCTGGCACACCCCCAGAACTACTTCAAGTACACAGAGAAGCACAAGGAGATGCTGCCCCGCTCCTTCATCAAACTCCTGCGCTCCAAAGTCTCCAGCTTCCTCCGGCCTTACAAATAGCCCCCCGCCGCTCCGGGCCGCCCCACAGCCAAGGAAACCCTCTTCTCCCTTCCTTCTCCTTTCTGATTTTTCCTTCCTCCGCCTGGCTCCGGCAGGATCGCCACTGCTCGCCCCGCAGACGTCCCCCCACGATTTCCCTGCCGCTCCCTGCAGAGCTGCGCTCCCAGCCGGGGGCACGCTCCGGTCTCATCCAGCAGCGGTGAAGCCGCTCCCCTCTTCCGAAGCAGCTTCTTGGAAGGCTTTAGGAAACTGAAGTAGTGGTCCTTTCGCTGTCCCATGTCCTCCCTTTGGTTTCCTTTACGCCAGGTCTGTCCCCGTTCCCTGGTGCCAACCAGCAGCCCATGACAGTGTGGGGGGTCCTTGTCTTTGCAGCCCCCGGGGCTGGCGCCGGCTGCGGCCCCGTGGAGCCCTCGCAGAGGAGCACAGGAGGCGACGCCGTGGCCACCGCAGCGCCGGGCCCCGGCTACCGGCGCCGCTCTGCAGAGGTCGGGGGGAAGAGAACTGACAAAGCCGACTTGATTAAAAAGGAAATGCAAAGGAGTGATGGCAAAGCCCACCAGCGCGGCACCGTGGTGGCTCTGTCCCGCTGGAGAGCCGTGCTGGTGCTGGGAGGGAAGCGCAGCCAAGCCACGTTCCCGGAGAACAATGTCTGGCTGCACGGGAGAAAACAGGGAGCAAAGGAGAAGGACTTTCAGCCGGGTTCGATTTTTTTTTCTTCCCCCCCCCCATCCCAGACACTTGTGCCAAGAAACCAGACTTTGTTACAAGCTCTGCCAAAGAGTAACTCGGAAAAGCAAGCTTTGAGAAGAACAGGAGTTAATGTTTGTGCACTAGGATATCCTCCTTTCTACCTTTTTCATATGTATTAAGTGCAATCATTTGAGTCTTCCTTATATTATTTAGAGGGAAGTTGTTTGTTTTTTTTCTACTAGAAACGACAATATTTATAACTGCCTGAGAAATGAGAATGTGTGTTTGCAAGGAAACAAAAACCACCCACCCAGAGCAAGCTGGGCCCTGGGCTGCGCTGACCAGCTCGATGGCATCTTCAGGCCTTTTCTGCCACGTTTGTCCCCGATAAAAGCCCCTGTCTGGGGGGAGACGGTGCCTCTCCTGCTCTGCACAATGGGGTGAGTTTTTGCAGGGAGTTGGAGGCGCCTTGGTCCATCTATGGGGGGTGAAGTTGGTCTTTTCAGACCAATCCACCACAGTTCAGGCGTTTTTCAGGCCCTGTGGCAAGGAGGATCAAAATTCGGTCCTGTCACCTGCTTGTTGCAAACTGATTTGCTTCCCTGCAGGGGCTCAGGGACGAGCCAACAGATGCTGCGGCTGGGTCTGGGGGGCACGCTGGGAGGAGAGGGGAGCTGGCCCTCCACTCCCCCCAAAATCTCTCCCCCAGGTACAGCGATCCCCCCGGGCAGAGCCACCCTCACGGACCTGGGGAGGTTTTGTGCTTCTGAGTCCCATCGGGCATTTTTGGCCTCATCCCTCTGTGTGTTCTCACCCTGCAGGGATGCTGGGGGAGCCCCTCCCCAGGGAAGACCCATCCTGCCATCCCATTTCCTTGCATCTGCCTCCCCCAGACAGGCTCAGCAGGGGATGATGGCCAGGTGGACACCACTGGTGGGTTTGTTCCCCCAGCATCTTCATGTGGACAGACAGGACACCCAGGGACAGGCAACTGCTGCCACCACTCATCCATCCTCCTCCTCCCCGAGCCTCTCTACTTTTCCAGCCCTGCCACCAGTTCTCAGCTGTCATCTTCTCCACACCTTCATCCCCATCTTCATCCTCTTAAAGACCTGGAGCTGCCAGGACTAAACATGATCGGACTTGCCTATAGCTGTGGCATGGCAGGCCCTTCCCATCACTGTCCCCACTTGTCCCTCACTGTCCCTTTGCCCACACCTGAGCCCAGCCCTGCTTTTAACAAACCAATTATTTATTGCTCTGCGTCCCACTGCATCCATCTTTCCTGCATCTGGGGAAAGCAGCTGCTCGTCCCTGTTTTCCCTCCTTGATCCACACTGCTCCAGCACCCCAAGAGCCTCTCCCAGGCTCTGTGAGGGGCTGCGGGCGGGCTGAGCACTGGCACAGGGGCTGAGGTTTGTCCCCAAGATGCGTCAGTTGGAAAAGTCTGTCGTGATTCATCCCAGCTGTGGATTTTCCCCTCCTGCCGACGGCTCCCAGCCTGTTTGGAAGCTCCACATCTGTGGGCTGAGCTGTTTGTCACTTGGTCGCTGTCTGAAAGCAGCTGCTTTAATGCACAAAAGCTGCTGTAGGGATCTGGAGGGGTTTTGTGGCTCTGAGACAGTGGCGCAGGCCAGTGACCTTTGAAAGGGTCCTTCGTATTTAGAAGGAAAAAAAAACCACCCAGCAGCAAAAATAAAATCAGCCTAGGAATGACCAACCCTACTATGATGCCCTGGATTGCCACAGCTCCTCATGCCCACCACAGCTCATTAACTTTGATTAATTCTGGCTGATCTAATGTCAGGTTACTGCCCAGCTGCCTTTGTGGGGCATCAGGCTCCTGGGGTGTCCTGGCTGTCACCCTCATCACCACACCAGCCACCTCTGCTTCCCTGAAGCACTTGTGGAAGGATGAGGTGGGCAGCACATGCTCCTGGAACGGCCCAAGGCACCTGGTAATTGTGCTTCCCCCTTCTCCTTTCACCAAATAACTCAAAAAAGCCTCACAAATTCCAAAGGGCCGCTGGAACCACCCACCCCCACCTCAGTATGGGTTTGAAAGGCTGAAACCCACATCAGCCACCTCGGGGATCAAGGTTTTGAAGCTGTCAAGAGAAATGAGCATTGTTGGGGTTTGGGTTTTTTTTTTTTTTCATGGAGTATTTATATCTGCCTTTTACAGCGGGCCAGGACTTGCCATCTCCAGCAGAAATGATTAAAGTGATGAGCAAGATGTAGTTCATGAAGTTATTTGCACTTGATTAAAAGAAAAAAAATGTTATTTGAACTTTGTAAAAAGAAATGTTTGCATTTTGTATTGTCTTTTTTTAATTATTAAATGGAATTTCTTGGTGTCGTGTTGATCTTTCAAAAACTGGCTCTGATGCTTATTTTAAAGGTTTCTAACAGCAGGATCCAGAGCTATTTTCATTGTTTTGTTCCCTCAGATGCTGACAAGCTTTTCCAGGACCCAAAGAATTTTTTCTCCCTCCCAGAAGCTTAAACACTGCACTTCCCTCAGCTCTCCAGTCCCTGCACAATGTATTTACTTATGCACATTACTTAGATGCAAATTTCATTTTTAGCCCAGAACATGGAGTTAGACAGACAGGCTCAGAGGAAGAGGGGATGGGGAAAGACCCTGTACCTCAGCCCCAAGGCCCTTGCTGGGCTGCACCTCTGCCCTTCAGCACCCCTGGGCTTTGGACGATGCTCAAGTCCTCAGCAGCTGCACCTGGGCAGGCGTGGGCTGGTCAGGGGCACTTGCATTTTAAGGCTTCTGCTGCCCCTCACCAGCCCTCCCAGAGCAGGGCTGAGCTCTGCAGCAGGTAAGGGTCCTCTGTGAGTAGAGGGGGAATCTGGGGGCCACTGCCGAACCTGAACCTGCTGGGACACCTCTGCTCTGGGGGAAAGTGGAGTCCTGCCCCCTCCTCTGCTCTGAATGCAGGGGGGGGATGAGTTTCCTTCCCTCAAAAGCTCCAATATCCCACTTGGAATTCATCTCTCAACACAGCATCTGAGGCCTTCCTCAGGAGGAAGTGAGCAGTTCTTTAGCAAACCCTCCCCAAGGAGCCCTGGAGGAAGAGAACCACACACGGCTGTGGGTGTCTGCAGAGTTTATTGCTGCCTCCCCTTAGTAGAGGCGCTGGGGTTTCCCCATGGTGCTCTTGATGTACAGAGCTCGCACGTTCTGCCAGTTCTTCTTCAGCAAGGACACCAGGAAGTTGATGGCCAGGTGGATGTTGTAGACGAGCTCATCCTCTGTCATCTTCACGTGACCCACAGCCACAGCCAGACAGAGCACCTGGGGACAGGCACAGGTACAACTGTCACAGGCAAAGCAAAGGTGACAAGAGCTGAGCCACTCATCAGTGTCTGGGGCTGTCCCATGGCCTGGACACTGGGCATGGCCTTCCCACCTGGCCTGTGGCTCCCTGTGCCTGCAGCACCTGGATGCCACCGCTAACATGTGCGGAGGTGACTGGGTGAGGTGGGAGCACGGCTGCCCCCCAGAGATGGGACACCAGGAAGGTCCTGTGGGCACTGTGCAGAACTGGAGCACAGGTTGGGGGTTACCCTGCTCGGCCAAGCCCACACCAGCTTCACTTTCTGCCTCCGGGGCCAGCCCCCAGCCCTTTCTCTCTGCACTGTGACAAAAGCCAAGCCACCTCCCTGCCCAGCCTTCCCTGAGCAGCCTGGAAGTCAACGCTCCCCACAGGCTGGAGGGAGAAGGATTTACGAGAGCAGACAAGCCAAGTGTCATTAACTTGGCTATTTTAAATGCTCAAGCATTTGCAAACCCTCATCTGCTGTGTCCTCCCAGCTGTGCCCCCAGGAGTCACACTTGGCCTGCTGACACAGGGTAAGGATGCCTGAACAGGGTTATTTTGGTTTCAGAGTCAGCTCACCATGGCAGGGAGAGCAGATCCCCACAGAGCTGCTCCCAAGTTTACACGGACAGAGACAAGTCCCAGACTGACGCCCAGCAAAGCCCCTCTCACGCTCAGTCCCCCAGGGACACGCCTGGCCAGGTCCCACCCCATGAGCAGCACTCCCATGCTGGGAGCAGCATTAATTACACTGCTTTGTGCTCAGCACTGAAACATCCAATCATCTCCTCATCATTTGCTCCAAGATCTGTCAAGCACAGTTAAATTATGCCTCCTTTCTGGCTGGCCACAGAACACTCTGGCTACCATCTCCCCGTGCTGGAGGAAAGCAGCCACAGCTGAAGAACATTCGAGGGACACCAACAGCCCAACCCAGAGATGGCAGAGACACGGAACCACCCCAGGTACACAACTAACGCCATGCTTTACCTTCTTCATCTGAAATTTGATGGTCGATTTGACCTCATCCACCTTGGCCACCAGGTTCTCGTTGTGGGTGAGCAGAGAAGGGAATTTCCCGGCTTTGTTCAGGCCCGGGCCCAGGATTCGAGGAATTTGCTTGATCAAGGACTCGGAAGCCAGGAAGGCATCGTACTTTTTAGCTGCAAGGAGACAAGCAGGGAGGTCAGGAAGGATCTGCTCCCACACCAAGCACCCAACAAGGGACTCAGCTGAGAACATGCAATTCCTTTCTGCAGACAATTCCAACATTCCCTGGGTCCCACCTGAACAGGAGCTGGTTTTGCCTACATTCTTTGAGGAACGACTGTCAGAGCAGCCAGGTCCCAGCTACAGTCAACACAGTGACTCCAAATAACAGCTTGTTTCCTGAAGGAACAGTCCTTTGCTGATTCCCATGTGACACTGAACCCTAAACTCTGCCACAGCCTGTGCACACCAGGATGAATGAGACAAAGGATCCACCTCGGAGAGGCTTAGCCAACAATCATGGTCGTTTCCTAACAGCATGTAGTTCCATGCCCATTATGGATTGAGGGGCAACTTCCTGTCAGCCTGAGGGACTCTGGAGCTCTCAGGGAGGGAAGGATTTTCTCTCTGACCAAGAGAAAATGACTCCATTTCATTCTGTTCACACAAGAGCTGCAGGACTAAAGCACACTCCTTCTAGTGATTCTTGGCTTTTACTGCCCTGCAGCTCCCCAACCAGGAAATTGAGGGATACAGCAAAGGGCAAAACTGTCGACAGGGACATTTTCTGTGTCTCTCCCTTCCTTGGACAACCAGCCCCATTCCTGCCGTACTGACCCGTCAGACCTGCACCAGAAAACGCATGGTAGCTTTTCTGAGTAGTTTCTGGGCAAATTTTGGTACTGGGGGCTGACTCTGCTCAGCTTTTCAGCTTTGCTACTAACCATGACATAGAAATCTGAGCATAAGGAAAAGCCTTAATGACACTCACCCAGCTTCTTCACCAGCTTCTTATTTTTGTTGAGCTTCTTCAGAGCTTCTATGTCCATGTGAGGGATGTCGACTGCTTTGGCCTCATCGCAGTGCTGCTGGTCCCCCAGCAGACAGACTGAGAATTTGGGCCGTGGCGTCGACTTCAATCTGGGGAAGGAAGGAAGGTCCGAGTCAGTGACCGGCCAGCATCACCCGCGTGTCCACGGAGCCAGCACGGAGACACCTTACCACAGCACGGGGCATCCTGTACGGCCGCTCACCTGCCGTCCCCAGCAGGCCGGTGGGGACAGCCCAGGGGCTGCCGCACCTCCCCTCATGTTTTAAGACCCAGGGTGAGGGTCCGTCCAGCCGCTCCCACTGGGCCGGGGCGCGCTGGACTCCCCGAGCGGTTCGGCGCCGCGGCGGCCCCGAGCAGGGCCGGCCAGGGCCGAAGGCTGGGTAGGAGCGAGAGGATGGCGAACCTGACGGTACCGGAGAACCGCTTGTCCTTCTGCGGGTCATAGTTCTTGAGGCTGATCTGCAGCTCCACCGTCTCCACGAACCTGCGGGAGGCACCGGGTGAGGCCTGGCCGGGCACGGAGCGGGGAAGGCCGAG